>CM049311.1:49840960-50336952 GCA_026874595.1 Sipunculus nudus
TCATGTGATCACCTCATGGGTGTCATGCCCCTCAGGGCTGCATGTGGAGCCAATCTGTGGGTTTATTCAATGGTGTGACTACTATTTCCGATTTGGCAACAGGCCAAAGGTCAGTCTGGATCTATTTATAGATTTGGCAGTCTGCCAACTGTATCAGATTAGGCAACAGGTCAAGAGTTCACTCAGTGCAGCTAGGTATAGGTCAAGAGCTCACTCAGTGCAGTAGCTGCATTCTATTTATAGCTTTGGCAGACTGCCCCTAAGGGCTGCATGTGGAGCCAATCTGTGGGTTTATTCAATGGTGTGACTACTATTTCCGATTTGGCAACAGGCCAAAGGTCAGCCTGAATCTATTTATAGCTTTGGCAGACTGTGTCAGATTATGCAACAGGTCAAGAGTTCATTCAGTGCAGCCAGGTACAGGTCAAAAGTTCACTCTGTCTAGGATATGCAGGTCAAGAGTTCACTTAGTGCAGTAGCTTGAGTCAGCAATTTGTCACAGTTCACTCGGGGCAACTGCCTTTCTCACCTAAGCCTGGTCAGCCAAGTGCATCAGACTCAAGGTAAGTTTGGTGTATTGGCCTGATATTTTGACCTGTCTATACGTCTTTGATGGCTTTCTCGTTCACAAGACAGGTGTCGCCACCTACAATGACTTCTGCACAGTGTATGTGCCTGCTTAACTTACAGAGGAATTTGATATGTCAGCCTGAAATTGGGCTAATTTATACATATCGGATAGCTTTGTTGTATTCAAGACTGGTGGTGCCACCTACAATAATTTTTGCACAGTGTGTGGCCCTGCTTATTTCTCAGGAGGGGTTTGATATATCAGTCTGAAATTGGGCATATGTATATATGTCTGATAGCTTTGTTGTATACAAGACTGGTGGTGCCAGCTACAATCATTTTTGTGTTCTCTGCATCCATGCCAGAATTTCAGAAGTGATATGTGTGTAATTGTTTCTTATTCAAAATGATTAGTACAAGTATTGTTCATATACATGTTACACGTGTACTTGAAAAGTAATGGTCCAACATTGAAGCGTTATATCTGGTGTATATCCCATTGCACAGGTTCGCATTAGGTCTGTAGGCCTTGTTTATAACATGACCAAAACAAAAGCTTGGGTAGTAGATCATGTGAGTGGGCTGCACGTTGGGGGGGGGGGGGGGGGGGGGGACTGTACGTTCAGTTGCCTGTAGGTAAAAGATATTTTGATATTGACTTTAAGTATATTCCTTCGTTCACAATTATGTCTGAAAAACTTCTGAAATTGTAATGAGTCTGTCATTAATATATTAATTGTGACATAACTGTGGGCGACGATAATTCTCTCCTGTCTCAGGTTCAATACAAGACTACTAAGTCCATATAGCAAAATACGACTTCGCTGCAAGTAAAACTGGGAAAGATGGATCAAGAAATAATTTAAGTTGGTAACACCAACACACTTTGTAACAGATTATCTGACCAAACACCATGAAACATGCATACTTTCATCTTCCTATTCATCGCAAAATACTGCTATACGAAAATTGTAGGCGACACCCTGCTCTAGATATAAATGCCAGACAAGATTAAAGTCAGGGCAAAACCTCCATCAACGTCAAGTGCTATATAACTGCCATAAATCTGAAGCTGTATCAGCGAATCACATTCGGACCCAAGGCGAGCACGTACAAGAGCAAATTTAGTGGAATCTGGGACGGACTCCGTAATCGACCAAGAGTGAATGAGTACACTGCATACTCATATATGTACTGATACGTGCATACGCGTTGCCTTTGTATCACCGACACCCACTCTTATCACTGCAGAACTTATCTTCTTCAGTATATCGTTCATGCCGATCTATGTGTGTTTGCCAGAGAGAGAGAGAGAGAGAGAGAGAGAGAGAGAGAGAGAGAGAGAGAGAGAGAGAGAGAGAGAGAGAGATTTTGCCCTCATTTGGCATTAAGTGTAAGTCTTAAAGAATATATATAATATGCAATACAGTTATAGCAGAGGGGTTGTGTGACACGTGTGTGTGTGTGTTTATGTGTGTGTGTGTGTGTGTGAGAGAGAGAGAGAGAGAGAGAGAGAGAGAAAGAGAGAGTATGAGTTAAATGAATCCGTGGTCACGCGATGCCCCGATTCCCAGTGTTGGTCTTCAGCAGTTTGTGCATGAGGGATACTGAAGGTGTTCATTTTTCAGTTTATAAGTAGGCGGCTTCTGCGGTATAGGGATACTAGCTGATGAACCCGGTATACCGGACTTTTTACCAGGGTTGGTAAGATCAATTAAATTTTATGAGGAATGTTGGCTAAGTTTTTATTCTAAAAGTTAAAAGAAAATGTAGATTTTCAGTTTGATACTGTCATAATAAGATATATATTTTTTTGCATTTATTTAGTGGCGCTGCGGTAACGGCAAGAAATTCATACACCGGTATGTTTACCTTGAAGACCTGGTGAGTGCTAATGTTTACATTTTCGAACCGGCATTAGAGACGCGATGGCATTCAAGTTTTTGATGATCTTTGACTGGTTTCTATTTTTGGGCGTATAAGGAAGAGGTTGATGTAAGGAAGACATGAACGATGAATTTAATGTACGTTTTAAGGAAGTAAATTATTCCTGAAGAAAGATACGTTAATATGTATACTTCGTTAGTAGCAGAAGCGGACCCAAGTCGGAACCGTTTTTTAATCATATCAGACCAATTTTGTGTCCTGGAAAACCCGGAAACACTGCGAGAATAATAACCTTTTAAATGAGGCATCGCATAGTGTCGTACGCAACGCGGTTTTAGAGAACATTACAAACAAAGATGGGCCGAATTCCTTTTTTACGTGTTAGATGACTAAGTACTATAAACCGGGCTTGCGTGTTCGAATCTCACCCGATCAGCTCTCAGATTTTTCTCGGTCGGTCCTCACCAAGGGTACACGATTTGCAGGCTTAACGGTGCACATTCCGATATCTGATATCTTTTAACTAAAGATAATTACTTGAACCTTTTATAAAATTAGCCCAGAATACGCCAAACCCAGCCGCACAAAGGATGTTAATTTTGTTTATATCCATATGTGTTCTAACAAAATAGGGCCCCGTTTGGATAATCCAAGCACATTCAACAACGACATTTGTCGGCATGTCAGACACACCCGAGCTATGCAAAGGGCGTTTTGCAACTTAATTGTTAAGCTTCCACATATATGCATCCAACCACCTAAGTTAACATTTTTATTTCATTTTTCAATATTGCTGTTTTTATATTTTCTGAAAGCTTGTTGATAAACAAGCCCAAAGAGGCGTTAACAGAACATTTTTTTAATAGAAAACATACAGTAAATTAATATGTATGCGGAGTAATAAAAAATCACATTCTGTAGAAAAGTATGCGAATAGCTGGCTTTATATGGAAGGCGGTGCCGCGCAGCCCTGTATCACATACGGTGTTATGACTCAGCATAGGAGATATAAATCAAAATTATAGAAAATAGTGCTACCGACTTGTCATGTAGGTCCAAAATGAAATACAACTCTACAAATGTACATAATTTGATTAAGAATTAGATAAGTCAGCATAAAAAGCTGTTATTTCCACCAAACAAAATCTTAAAAAAAAAAATCACGTTATTGAACACAAGTTTATGTATGCAAACCAACAAAGGGCGTAATGGGAATGCTGAATATCGTAAAAAACAATAGGACGTAAATTACATGTTAGTATAAAATAAACATTGTTTAATTCGTTTTAATACCCTATTCCAGTGATAATTATACTGCCATATATATATTGGCAATTCCACGGTGACTCTTGTTACATTTTGTGGAATATTTTTATTTCAAACTTTACTTTCTTCATGCTTTTTTTTTAAATTTTTTATTTGTTTCTTACATAATGTTTTGGAGTATTGATATGGTTGCTTTACTCTGGTCAGCTTGCTTTTTAAATATTAAAAGGTCATATGTAATTCTACAGAAAAGGTGTGCGACTCATGTTACCTGAAAAAGACACAGAAACAGAATGTCATTTCGAAAATAAATTTGTCTGCTCTTCTGATAATGTATGCCACAATAAGTTATACTAAAATATCTGAAGTATTATCCATTTTAATACTCAGACATGTACTTCCAAACAGGTTGCTAAATAGATTAATCAAGGCTTATTAGGTGTGTGACTCATGTTACACATTTTTATGTGACTCATGTTACCTTTGAACTCTGTAGCATACTTACCAAACTTGGTAATATAAAATTGAAGTCTGTGTGACACAGATTTTATGTGACCAACCAGTTGTAAAAAATGTTACTTTCATTAATATTCAAGTGCATTTTATCCTTATATGCGCAGAAATAGTCTAATTATTAATTTGACCTCAACTAGCACAGTTTTTTAGTACATTGATACAACATGACAAAATATGACTTAAAGTACATTTATTTTGTAAAAGCATCTAAGTAAAAAAAGTAGTCCCAGTTATTTCAGAACATTTCTTGTAATTGTATAAATTAGCCACACGTGTGAAGGTCTTAATTATTATATCTCTTAATAAAGCTTCTTATGGGAAATAATCAAAGTCAAAGTGTCCGCGAGAATTGACAACCTTGGGGGAGGACAGCTTTTTCTTTAATTTGTCTTTGTGATAGTACAATTTGTCATCTCTCTCAGGCCACTTCAAGTGTTTTCCAGCTGGCACCATGACAGACACTTCATACTCATCACCAATGACTGTTTTCAATTCACCAGGAAAGAGAATTCCATCATACTCTACTTCAAACCAATCTCGTGACTTGTGCAAAGCATTCGGGCCTGGCAGCTTCAGTTGTGTCATATGTCAAAATCTTGTCTCCTGCAACCTTCATGCAGTGCACTTGTTTCATTGATGGGATGGGGGGTGCTTCATCAAATATTGTTGCCAGATGCAGTGATGTATTCCTGTGTGTTATCTCTGATTGTGTTATTTCTGTGACCTTGACAGTTGTTATTCCTATTGCAGCAGCAACAAATGTAGCAGCATTAGTGACAAGAGCCTTCCTCTGTTTCACAGAATTCCAAACTTGTCTCTTTACTGCTCCTCCAATGCCATCTACTGGCCCCTTCCCATGCGAAGTTGCAAAGAAATTCCACTGAATAGAAACCTTATGTTTCTTCTGTAATGCCACAAGGGATGCTGCGATGAACCTGTTCTTAAACTGTGATGCAAGGCCATCAGACCAAATTGAAACAGAGGAGATACTGGGGGGAATATCATCCAACAACTTGTCAATATAAGCCATCACAGTTTCTTTGGAATGGAGAAGACTGATGTAACAGCACTTGAATGCAGCTTTCCAGAATGCCACAGTGCCACAGTGAACAAGCTGACCTGGTTTTGTTGCCAGTGGGCACTCTGTATTTCATCCTTAGAAATACATGTATAATTTTCTGAGAAATCAATTTGAATAAGTGCCTTTGAATGACTGAAGTCATCTGCTACAGCTGCTTCACGTTCATTCTTGTATGCTTCGACTTGTTTCCTTATAATGAAACAATGCAGCATAAACTGTGGGATTATACCACATATGTAATCGCTGAGTTCTCCTCATTGGTTCCCTCTTCTGTAACTTTACTCAGCCGGTTTTCACCATCATTTCAACAAACATACCAGGTTGCAGGGACAGTTTGCTGGGATGGATACCGTTTGCAGAAACCTTTCTCATCTTTGTAGTTTTCACATTTGTTCATCCAGCACTCTTTTTGTAGGATTTTCACAAAGGAGGGCAGCTGGCAAATCATGGGAATACACTGGCATATCAGGATCACTCTTGTGCAGACCTTTGAATGCATTTATAAAATTCTCATGATATTTGCTCAGGCATACATTATGTGGCAGTTTGCTGCTCAACAGAACATGCTGTGGTCTTAATTCTGCGAATTTGCTTTTTCTAATATTTATTTATGGAAATTCAGCCTTGAACATGGCATAAGTCTCCATAATTGATGATGTCAGATGATGGGCTTGATGAGGTGTTTTGGAACCATCAGCCTCTCGAATTTTAACAACATCCTTCCTGCCCGGTGCCTGTCTACTACTGTCTTCCCTCTGATAAAATTGCTCAACCATACTTAAAGTTTCTGCACTGACTGCTGTTGACCTGGTGTTAGAAGTAGTGGCAGGTGTTTGCAGAGAGTTTTCAGTGATGAAAGTGGTAGCATACAACTGTCGAACCACAGCATTTCTTCTTCTTGGGATTGAGGGTAGATTCTTTTTGGCCCTAGCAGCCGCCCTGCCCAAAGCACTTGCACTTGCGTACACAGGTGCCTCTGATGGTGCTTTTACAAAAGCCTGCTGCTTTTTCAGGGCCCTATGTTTGGCCACCCTTCTTCGGATATTTTCTTTTTCTTTTCAGCTTTGATTTTAATAGTCTTTGGTAATCTATTCAACTGTTCTTTCTTTTTGTCACGACTTTTTTTTGCTACTATGTTATGTCTTTTTCTAAATTCTTCATATTTTCCTTCAACTTTCAGTTTCTCTCTCCTCCGCTTCTGTCGCCCTGCAGGTGTCAGTGGCATGTCCTGTTGAAAAAATATACATTTTTAGTTCCTCATATTTCAAGTTATTTCTTTTTTTCCTTCTTTTCTCTCTCTCTTTCTTTTCTCTCTCTCTTTCTCTCTCTCTCTCTCCATATATATATATCTATGTATACATATATATTTTTTTCTATCTGTTTATAGATATCAATGCATTTGTATATGTCACGTGCAGTGTAGATGGGAATCTAGTCTGTTCCGAAGTCACTCAGTTGATTTGAACATTCCCATGTTAACTTAAGAAGCTAAGCTCATTGGAGTTCCAATCTTAACTTTTCTTTAATTGGAATTCCCAAGTCACTGGAATTCCCAAGTCAGCTGGCTGAGTTCAGGATTATGCTCGATTAGAATCTACACTGTGACATATATATATCTATATATTTATATAAAGCTAATTAGCTATTGATATGCCAGCTCATATATACATCGGCTTTGGAGCGTTTGTAAAAAAAAGGGGGGGGGGCACTGTATATATATATATATGTGTGTGTGTGTGTGTGTGTGTGAAGTTAAATTAAAAAAAGTAACAGATCTGTAGTTTTATCAAGATTTGTTGAATACTGTATTGGGGTATAAATATTATCAGTTTGGCACATTATTCTGTCCATTCAGTATTTTCACCAATTAATTTGCAGAATCTATCCTTATTTCAGTCATATATAATCACACATCGAGCAATACAAAACTATTATATTTCAAAGTTGACCTCTCTATAAAATATTCAGATTAAATATTATGCAAACAAGTATATATCCAACTGTTCTCACTCAAATGAAGTGCATTATATTCAATTCCATTACCTCTAAAAATTACACAACAATGACCTATATCACCTAATTAAGAAATGAATTCAGAATTGTATTCATCTGAGGAATGTAGACTGAGAAGAAAAACAATGGATTTTCTATTTATGGTATATATTTCATTTAACAAAGGAAGGCCACACTGACCTCACCCTTGGGCCAAAAAAGTGTGTGTGTGTGGGGGGGGGGGGGGCACAAAGGAAGGCCACACTGACCTCACCCTTGGGCCAAAAAAGTGTGTGTGTGGGGGGGGGGGCACACATACCTGCCCCCCCCCCCTACCCGTTCAAAGCCTAGCTATTCACATACACACTCATATACACACACACACACACACATATATATATATATATGAGGCATGTGTGTATATATATATATATATATATATATATATATATATATATATATATATATATATATATGAACACATGCCTTAAGTATGTAAATGATCTATTCCACACTTCACAGATAATTTATTTTAAAATATCAGAAGAAAAAGAATAACATGACAAATTTCTCCATACTAATATACTCTTTTAAAAATAAATACCAGGAACCCACTTGTTATTGAAGAGCAGCCAAGGATGGAAAAAGATTAATCTTCTGAAGAAGTGGTACATGGAATGCTGATTCAGCACATGGCTCAAAAAAGGAAGTTGCTAACCAAAGCCTTCTGGGTAGAAAAAATCGGTGCCACCTGTCCAGTGCTGTTCAAAAAGCTGTGACTCATGTTACATGCGTAACAATTGAAAGTAATATTTAAAGGAAATTTAAAAGAAAAGCACTGAAAGACACTGTGTAATTATTAAAGACAAGGTGATAGAAGGAAAATATGTGATCAAAATTACAACAAAGGCAACATAATTTGCTTGAGCAAAATTTTTTTTAGATTTTTGTGACTCATGTTACATGAACTCAAGTGACCTTTCATAAGGTCAAGGTCATTTAACAAAGCCTTCAAGACCAAAACAGCTACCACTTTCTTTAACCATGTATATGTGCGATCAAATAGGAGATACTGTTGTGGCACAGATTTTCAAAAAGACATAGTAATTCAGTTTAAACTTATCCTACCTGCAAAGTGTATTCCTTTTTTGAAAAATAACGCAACTTTGTCGGCCATTTTGAAATTCAATATGGCTGCTATACTTTAAAAATGTCAAGTTTCTGAAAATTACATTTGTATACACTTATTTTATATAGATTTCCAAGAATTTGACATAATTTTAATTTTTGCACAGTTTGTCCATATTCACACGGAACTACCCATATATTGATGTCAAACGACCCTATTGATAACGTTGATACGCTTTTTGTTTTTAATGCAAAACTGTAACTTGCCCGTTCAGCTCTGCTGGATTATTTACATAATTTTAAGAATCCTGACTTGCCATAAATCTTGTTTTTCTTTTTGTTAAAACTAGGGGTGGAAATCGCATACATTGCAAATACATTAAGAGAGGAGAAAGTTAGTTATAACAATAGCAGCATATCCTGGAGGCCGTCCGGTGATCGGTTAAGTTTTAGAGGTGTTCCTAGAACAGTTTTAAGTCTGAGTTGGAAGAGGTTCTTTGTGTCAGGCCTCACTGGCCACTCTAAGTAAGTGAGACTTTGTAAGAGGACGTGGAGCCCGTACGGCACGGACCTACTGTTCGCCTTGACCATCCTCTGTACCTGAGGGTGAACCACTGCCACCACGCGGCTACGGCGAGTCGTGATGGCGTGGGAGTGGGCAAACTGGGCTTCAAACTCACACCAGCCTGATCTGATGAAGTTCTTCGAAACACAAATCAGGGTGGTTCGGCTCTTCCGGATCCCGTCTACGATGTTGGAAGAGATTGGATATCCAGGCCGGAAGTGACGATAGTGCAAACAAAACTTATACGGTGACTGCTCATCATTTTCTAGTGGTTTCACGATATGCTCATCGACGAATTCTTCGTCATCTTGTGAATAAGACACGAACACATCAAAAACAAAGTCGGAGTTGTCCATTTCTGCCGATTGTTCACGGGCCAGAAAGTATTTAGCTAACAGCCAATAATAATGAACTTTCCATCTGTATCGAAAAAGTAGACATAACGCAGTAATCATCAAGAGAGTTACCGGATATAACGTCAGAAAAAAATGGTCAAAAGTTGTGAAACGTTGACATGTTGTTAATAACCTGTTTGTCTCTTGCAGCAAGTTTACATGTTGTTCCCTGTCTCCGAGGCAAGTCAGGCTGTCAACCAGACCTGAAACGTACAGACCAACAATATTTAGCTTGCTTGCTTTAATTCGACTCAGAGATGATAACGCCGCACAAGAACACACATATGGGTTATTTCGCAGATCAACCGCGATTTTTTCACCAAGTCGGCCATTTTGAATTTTCTCTAACGTTTGAAGGAATGTATTATCAATGACCTGCAACTTATTATCAGATAGATCGATGAGTCTTAATGAGTGAAGGCCACTGAAATCAGTGGTTAAGTTCAATAATTTATTTTTATTTAGAAGAAGTGTCGTCAAGTTTGATTGATGTGAAAATATAGTCCTTGGCAATGAATGAATATTATTGTCTGATAATTCTAAATATAAAAGATGAGAATTTTGAGAAAACATAAGCTCGGCGGACGCGTTTTCAAACGTTCCCGATGGTACGCTGTCAGCCATGAGTAAGACCCGCAAGTTAGGAAGGTCTTCAAAGAAACGGCCATCAAATATATCAGCTCTAACATGGCGTAGACTCAAGTAGCGAAGATCGTATGTGCAGCATAATGTGCCCGTGACGTCACCCAACCTGGTGTTGCTAAGATCGAGGAACTGCAGACCATTCAGTGTTATGAGATACTGTGTGCCGTCAAATGTGTATGGATGGGCAGTTATTTGATCTAACATGATATACTTCAAATGGTCTAGACCCGGATCAATGACTGCATTCTGTGTGTGGTTCCGGCCACTAATATCTGTAACGTTGAATGTGTCGTTTATAGTAAATTGTTGCCAGTCAAGCGTGTAACGTATATCTGGAGGAGGATAAGTTGGCTGACAGTCTTTCTGGTACTGGCACCCAAAATCCAAGGTAACCAAATGATGCAGCACGGGAAGGAATATAAGAGCCTCCCTCTGACCCATTATATTGTTATCTCTCAACGATAAAACACGCACTTCTTTAAGGTTAAGTAAGAATCCGGCGGTAACTACTATTATATAGTTGTCAGGAAGGCGAAGTTCTTTTACGCTGGATAGACACTTCGAAAAGCCTGCGTCCAGTATAACTCCGTCATGGGAAAAACCACGACCAAAAGCCCGTCGGATATAGACATACTCTAATTTTTTAGATGCATCACAGAAGGTAGACCCCACGTCCTTGATGTTCATGTCACCATATTCGACCGTGAAGGACCTTAAACTTTCCAGCGGGTAAAACGATCCCTCCATGGGATTCATACTGGCCACCGGCATATCTCCAGTAAAATGTAAATTAAGTAAGTTCTTCAAGCCAACAAATGCATCTCTCTCAATCTCACCCAACGACTTGTATTTTATAGTCAGACTTTCGAGGTCGTTATGAGTGATGAAAGTTTTGTTTTGTAGAACCGTCATGGTTGGAGCCGTGACGGTCAGGTTTGTTATTTCACAAGGCCCAGTTAGTGGACGGAGCTGGTCAGCAGTCGGTATATCAGATACATCTTGACAGTGGACATCTGCTTGTTTCCGGCCTGTTATTTCCATGCACTGAGCTGAACAGTGCTTTTGCCAGAAACTGCTGTTTCCTTCAGGATTCTCATGTATGTTGGTAGGTGACCACGTGACGTAGCTCTCATTGTTCGTGTAAATGCGTGCGGATCCAGCCTTCAAGTGATGGAAAGCACTGCCTAGATGGAACACTTGGAAAGTGACCAACATGCACCAAATCTGAACCATATCTCCTCTCTTCTTGTCTGTAAAAAGATAAATTTATAAAAGATATTTATTTAAACATCTTTTATTTCAACTTTTGATCCTGCATTAAAATACAGTTTGTATTTTACCATTGCATGTATGTAGATGTAAAATTCATAGAAATAACTAGATGTGTCGGAACGACACGAATGCCCCCGCCTGGGGCAAATTAGAAACATTTGTTAAATTTTGTAAAAATTTTTAAGTTCAGGAGGTTTCGTAAGGTCAAAAGTAGGTCGACAAGGGCAAAATGCAAACTCTATCTGTAACGGGTCATTATCAAGCAACAGACAAAAAATCAGGCCAGTATCTGCAGGCATTGTGTAAAAAGTCCATACATGTGCATTTTTCAAAAAAAATTTCTGTCTTTCATAAAATTTTCTATGTTCAGGATCTGTCATATGGTCAAAAATAGGTCAACTGGGACGAAACGCGAACTTGATCTGGAAGTGGTAATTATGTACCCACAGACCAAAAGTTAGGCAAGTAACTGTAAGCATTGCATTGCGAAACTAGAATATTAGCAAAAGCTGATAATCAGTTATAAATTTTTATTGGAGAGGTATGTACCATGTTTCATAACAATCCACCAGATTGTTCCTGAGATATAAGCTTCCGAGTGTTTTTGTATGATCAGCTCTAAAACAAAGAAAAATAGGTCAAGGTCACCCATCTTTGCACTTGACCAATATTTTGTTATGTACATCTTCACTGATGTAATTAAATTCCAACGGTGAATCCTTTGAGAGATATCCCGCTCACAAGGCCAAAATTGAAAAATCTGATAAAAATTGATTAAAAATCAGAAATTGCAGGTGGCGCCACTAAAATTGTGCAGCACGTACAGACCATCAGTCCCAATGATCATAGTAAGTTTTGTGAAAATCCACACAATGGTTCCTGAGATATAAGCTTCTGAGTGTTTTCCAATAATCAGCTCTAAAATGTAGAAAATTGGGTCAAGGTCACCCATCTTTGAACTTGACCGAGATTTTATCGATATACATCTTCACTGATGAAATAAAATTCCAACAGTGAATCCTTTAAGATATATCCTGGTCACAAGGTAAAAGTCAACAGACGCGGGGCGGACGCCGGACGGCCGGACAGACAGATAGACGGACAGACGGACAGCTTGGGTGACGACAATAGCCCATCAGCCTATGAGCTGAGGGCTAAAAACTGCTGTAAATGTACATTTGTCATGAAAATTAATATTTTTCATGAAATTTTCTATGTTTAGGAGCCGTAAAACAATCAAAAGTAGGTCAACCGGGACGAAACGCGAACTCAATCTGTAACTGGTCATTATCTGCCCACATACAAAAATAAGGCCAATATCTGCAAGCATTGCGAAAAAAAATCCGTACATGTGTATTTGTCATGAAAATTTCTATTTTTCATGAAATTTTCTATGTTCAGGAGCCATTAAACGGTCAAAAAAGGTAAACTGAGACGAAACGCGAACTTGATCTGTAACTGGTCAATATCTACCAACACACCAATCATCAGGCCAATATCTGCAGGCATTGCGAAAAAAAGTCTGTACATGTGTATTTGTCATGAAAATTTATATTTTTCATGAAATTTTCTAAGTTAAGGAGCCGTAAAACAGTCAATACTAGGTCAACCGGGACGAAACGCAAAATCGATCTGTAACTGGTCAATATCTGCCCACACACCAAAAATCAGGCCAATATCTGCAGGCATTGTGAAAAAAAGTCCGTACATGTGTATTTGTCATGAAAATTTCTATTTTTCATGAAATTTTCTTAGTTTAGGAGCTGTATAACGGTCAAAAGTAGGTCAACCGGGACGAAACGCAAACTCGATCTGTAACTGGTCAATATCTGCCCACACACCATAAATCAGGCCAATACCTGCAGGCATTGTGAAAAAAAGTCCGTACATGTGTATTTGTCATGAAAATTTCTATTTTTCATGAAATTTTCTTAGTTTAAGAGCTGTAAAACGGTAAAAAGTAGGTCAACCGACACGAAACGCAAACTCGATCTGTAACTGGTCATTATCTGGCCACACACCAAAAATCATGCCAATATCTGCAGGCATTGCGAAATAAAGTCCGTACAACTGTTTGATTTCGGAATGACGGAAGGACGGACATGGGTAAAACTATATGCCCCGGCCACTTAAAACGACTATAGATTACTAGTCTATGTAAAGGGCATTTTTCTGTAAAGTTTACGTGTTATTTTCCGTTCGTCATTCACTCATATTTATGATCATGAATACACTTCCTTACCAGATACATTGTATCTTCAATTCCATTACCAGCCATACCATTATTATCCTCTCGCAACGAAGCTGCAGGAGGGGATATGGTAACGCCTCCGTTAGTGCCTCCGTCCGGAATTAGCTTTCGGATCGATTTTAAGCCAAAAATGTTTGACCAAAACCTTTCATCTTGCACATACGGCTCACTCACAAAAAGATAAAACACCCAATAGATTTTGAGTTCACGGGGTCATAAGTCAATGCCTCAAGACCCACCTTTTGAAAAAGCTTGTAGACCCATTTTAAGCCAAACCATTTTATCAGAACCTTTCATCTTGCATCAACCATATACATATGAGAATCTCTATATATTTAGAAGTCACGGGGTCAAAGGTAAAGGCCACAGGACCCACTTCTTGAAAAAAGCTTTGTGACCAATTTTAAGCCAAATCGTTTGACCAGAACCTCTCATTTTTCACTAATGGCTCATCCACCGATAGAGGAAGAAACCTTCCGGTTTTGCGGTCACGGGGTCACAGGTCAAGGCCACAGGACCCACTTCTTGAAATAGATTGTGGACCCATTTTACAGAGTCAAGGCCACAGAGCTGCCCTTCTAATTTCCACACTGTGTAATACACCTAGTATAAATATGCTACCGTGCGAGGGATGCTCCGCTTTGCGGTTCCTCTTGTTATTATAGTAATCTTCGAATACACCGGGGGTGATGAAGCCTTTTACGGATCTATGTGGCCGTTACCGTAAAAGAATACACAAAGTGATGTTATAGAATACCAGTATTTGAACACTCGGAATAGTCACTCATGATTTGTACATGGTTTATGACTATCAGCTAATTAGTAAGCCTATGGGCGAGTTAGCTATGTTTGTAACGAAACTTATTGTAATTACATGACACAAAAAATACAGCCTATGATCTTTCCAATCAAATGCAATAAAACTGTTTGTGCAGGGGGGGGGGGGGTGGTGTGCAAGGGGCTCAAAGAAGATCGAGATTTTGGTAGTTTTAATTAGATAGATTTTGATAATTAAAACAACTGGTCTGTTTATTTATTTAATATCAAGCTTATGCTACTCAACTTGGGTGCATAGCATACGGAATATGTGGTATATTAAAATTATATATATATATATATATATATATATATATATATATATATGTATATATATATAAACAAGAAACAGAGTTTGTATTAAGAAAGATATACAAAGAGAAATGAAGCGTATCGTCAATACGTTTCGGTATTGAATTAACTGTATCGCAATCCGTATTGTACCGGATGATACCCAGCCCTACAGTGACCAACATTTATGAATCTTTGTGTGTAACATTCACTATATTTATGTAGTTGTTATTAATTCACAGAAAATGACTGTTGCAGTAATTAAGGAATAGTCAAAAGTATTATATATATAAAGTACATTCATTCAATTAAAGTGTTTGACAACAAATAAGGCCATAATTTACTCAAAGATATATTTACAATAAACATGTTTTTAAATTTTATATAAAAAAACAATTACACCTACCTTAATAACTAACAGGTTGTCCAGGTGTATCCCGCAGGTCGGCTCAACTGTGTCCTGCCGTTTTATATTGTGTCCTGTATTACTGGTAGTACAAGTCTGTTGTGTCCTGCAGTACAATTCTGTTGTGTCCTGTCATTTTTATGGCCAGCAACCTTCTGTACATACATCACCCGCAGGCAAACACAAGGAATAAATATTCTTGACAGTATAACAAAGGGGAGTGGAGGACGGCGTGGTGGACATACCATGTGAGATAACAGTGTGGTTATACACACGGTAGTGTTTACTTTATCAGACGACAGGGATACCAGTCCAAACCAATCCTAGTCACTCACACAAGGTCAGACTTACCTGAACCGTTAACAGTGTAGTTTTATAACAAAAACTAAAAATAACTCCTTTCAGCGCCGACAGCCCGCGTTGTATATCCATCTACCGTAAATGTTATGTAAGGGGTAGGTTCATTTCTAACATAACACGCAGTATCTGAAAACACATTCGACTACGCCATCATTTAAACTCGGTGTAACTACAGATTGATGCAATGATAACCCAGCAAGGGTTATGTTTGGTCATGTTTCGTCTGTTATCATCAGGAAACGTCCCCCTCAGCCAGGACGTTGCTCCTTGTACAGGGTACAGGGGCGGATCCAGGATTTAGGAAAAGGTGGGGTCCAACCCAAGAGGACTAATGACAAAACCTAAAAAAAGTCCCCAGGTCTGGAAGAGTGGGGTCTAGGCCGCAAAAATTGGTCTGAGACTACTGAATAAGGTCTTGGGGGGGGGGGGGGGGAGGGTCCGATCAATCAGTGTGTATATAAGCTGTGTGATGTTCCCTAAATTATCATGTATGCTAAAAGTGGTACCCCCTGGCCGTTGAACCTGCCTAATCTGTTTCTGTGCGTGCAGCACTTTTTATGGGTATTCAGATGGATTACAGTATATTTGTTTTGCTCACCATCCCCTTTCTACTCAATACTATGGTCTGTTCCACTACCCCTGTCCATCTGATTTTTTTCGCGTTTTTTCCAAGTGAGACAAATTTCGAAACTAATTTTGCATCAATTGCAAACAGAGGAAAATGCATATATTTTGGTACCCTGCCTATTTATGATATAAATTACAATTATTCACTTTACGGCCTGGTCGACATGTCTCAAATATATCCCTGGCAAGAGAAAATTGTATTTTTCTCCTTGGATAAAGATATAGAGTAACGATACGTAACAGTGAAGCGCGTGCATGAGGAGAATACAAGTCGCATAGTAAATAGGGGTCGGCAGCTCTTGAATATTGGTTCTGTGAATATGGGTTCCTCTTTTGTGCGTAACGTCTATTATGACGTCATCACTGTTCCCTGTCATGTATATTTCATTGGTTGGTAGTAAGATGTCGCTACAGAACAGAGTAATCTCTCATAACATGTTTTTAAATTGTTTACAGGAAAATGACAGAAGGTAGGCTATTATTTCCAATATAGTAAATTACAAATTTTCCTTTCTCTGCCCTAGGAGTATAAAATTGTGACGTTCTTTGACTTGCAAAAAAATTGCGAATAAAACAGGTGGACAGGGTTGATGGAACTGACAATATAATAACTATACTATTTATATAACAACTTCAATCCAAAATATACCAACTATAGAAGCAAAAGATGGCGCTCGGGCTAGTTCAGGAAGCCTGGGACCCTCGATCCTAGGGTTTCCTACATTGAGGAAACGAGTACCAGACTCGTAATAGAGTAATATAACATGTAATATAACAGTAATAGAGAATTTTTTAACTATTTTGCAGGCAAAGAAGGAAAAAATAGTGGAGATAGATATGAAAATGGAAAGTTATAGGGTACATAGGGGGAATATGAGCACCTTAAGAATTTTCGTCACAGAAAATGAATCGAACAACTCTTTCGTCAGATTTATGTTTTTATCTTGGTGACCTACCTAAATACTAACTTTATAAGCAAAAACAACAGTTTTAAAGAGCATTTTATATTGGAAAAGAGATCATTACATATTTTGTATTTATGCTCATATTACCCCGGGCCTCGTGTAATATGAGCATGTATGCTTATATTGCCCCAACACAGATGCAGGAGGGAAAAAGAGAGAATATGACGTCTTTTTTTGTTACAAGAATAGGCCTATATGCAAAAAGTAAATGGTAAAATTATTCGTGGCAAATATCACAAACGACTGAACAACACATTACAAAATGAACTTTATCTTTATTCAACGACACATCGACACTATACTTCTTTCAGTAACTTAACTGCGAATTCTGTCGAATGAGTTGAACTGATCAGCAAAATGCTGATTGACACTATACTTATTAAAGTAAGTTAACTTCAATGTATGTCAAATGAATTGGACTAATCAGCAAAAATCATATCCAAAAGTGAATTGTAAGGAATATATTGTTTATGCAATACAACAGAGAAACGTATTACCTAAAATTTCACAGCGTTGCATAACACATATTTGAACAAAAAAAAAAACTTTTTTTCACGATTCAGTGACTTATCTAAGTATTATCTGTCTCAGATGATTAATACCGTTTAACATAAATCACATTCAAATGTTGTTTGTGAGTCATCAACCCCGGAACATTCTTTGTGCATCCACCAGAGGCTTTTCTGACACTGAATCCAGTCATCATTCAACGTGTCAAGGTAACATTCATGACGGTATGGACACTTTCCATTTTCTCCAGCATTTACAAAGTTCTTACGCAGGTGCCCCTCTTTACGGGATTTGTGCTCTCCTTTTTTTGGAAACTTTCCCTTTTCTAATCAATTTCTGCTTTTTAGTGCCAGTTTTTCTCACTTTAGCTTTGTTAGACGTTTTCTCTTACCGCGGTTTGACTGTCCGGAGAGATTCCGACTTGCTAAGTTTTTTCTTTTTTGCAGCTTCAATCTGCCATTTATACGGCGATGTTGTGATAACTTCCGCATGACATACTTTTCTCTTTCATGTGAACGTCTGCCTCAAGGCTTTTGGAACTGGAAGCATATCCCGGAAGGACTGAGACTTATCTGCATCAATATATGGCTCCTGAGGCATACAGTGAGCAGACTCTGATCCTCCACAATTCTGAGGTTCTACAAGTGAGATCTGGTCCTCTGAAGTGGCAAGTTTTTCCGGTCTTTGAAAGGCAAACATAGGTGAGAGGGGCTTCTCTAAAATACCAGTGGTCTCCGTAACCCCGGGTTTTTTAAGAGACTCAGGTAAGACAGGATTCTTTGAAGTGACAGAGTTCTTAGGCATGCTAGCGTCTTCAGGTTTGATTTTTCTAAACTGACAGATATCTCTGGTCTCTCGGAATCAAGGGACCGAGAGGTGAGAATGAATTCTCTGAATAAGAACTTACGTCGGTTCTCCTGGTATCCTAAGCGCCGTAGAATGTGTCAGGGTCATTTGAAATGGATATCAGCTCTGCTACCCCAGAATCCAGAGGGTCTTCATGTGAGACGAGGTGTTCAAACACGGCAGGGGTCCCTGGTCCTCCATAATCTGTGGACCCTCGGGTGAGACTTGTTTCTCTAAAGAGGCAGGGATCCCTGGTCCTCCGGAATCCTGAGGACACTCGAGTGGGACTTGGTTCTCAGAAGTGGAAGGGGTCCCTGGTCCTCCGGAATCCTGAGGACCCTCGGGTGGGACTGGTTTCTCTTAGGTGGTAGGGGTCCCTGGTCCTCCAGAATCCTGAGGACCCTCGGGTGAGACTTGTTTCTCTGAAGTGGCAGGAATCCCTGGCCCTCCGGGATCCTGAGGACCCTCGAGTGAGACTTGTTTCTTTAAAGTGGCAGGGGTCCCTGGTCCTCCGGAATCCTGAGGACCCTCGGGTGGGACTGGTTTCTCTTAGGTGGGAGGGGTCCCTGGTCCTCCAGAATCCTGAGGACCCTCGGGTGAGACTTGTTTCTCTAAAGTGGCAGGGGTCCCTGGTCCTCCGGAATCCTGAGGAATCTCGGGTGGGACTTGGTTCTCAGAAGTGGCAGGGGTCCCTGGTCCTCCGGAATCCTGAGGACCCTTGGGTGGGACTTGGTTCTCTGAGGTGGCAGGAGTCACAGGTCGCCTGGAACCCTGAGGACCCTCGGGCGAGACTTCGTTCTCTGAAGTGGTAGGGGTCCCTGGTCCTCCAGATTCCTGAGGGCCCTCGGGTGAGACTTGTTTCTCCAAAGTGGCAGGGGTCCCTGGTCCTCCGGAATCCTGAGGACCCTCGGGTGGGACTTGGTTCTCTGAGGTGGCAGGAGTCACAGGTCGCCTGGAACCCTGAGGACCCTCGGGCGAGACTTCGTTCTCTGAAGTGGTAGGGGTCCCTGGTCCTCCAGATTCCTGAGGGCCCTCGGGTGAGACTTGTTTCTCCAAAGTGGCAGGGGTCCCTGGTCCTCCAGAATCCTGAGGACCCTCGGGTGGGACTGGTTTCTCTTAGGTGGTAGGGGTCCCTGGTCCTCCAGATTCCTGAGGGCCCTCGGGTGAGACTTGTTTCTCCAAAGTGGCAGGGGTCCCTGGTCCTCCGGAATCCCGAGGACCCTCGGGTGGGACTTGTTTCTCTGAGGTGGCAGGAGTCGCAGGTCCCCTGGAACCCTGAACATCCTGAGTTGTGCCATGTTTCTCTCAAATGTCAGATTCCTGTGATTCTCTGTTGTCTGCAGTGATAGGACCATCTGTGAGTTCAGTGGCTATGAAGTCTTCCTCATTAAAAAATATCTGGGTTGAAGGGTTTATTCCAGATTTTTGAAACCCCGACACGGAATTTTTTATTGTTGCCGCCCTGCAGTAGGCTTCGGAAAAGAGCTTTGCCACCTGCCATTTAGTCACTACTCTGCCCGGATGGTTGCGCATCCATGTCTGTACTGCGGTGTCATAGTGTAAGATAAGTCTCTTAAACAATGACACGTCAAGTGGCTGCATCCGATGCGTGCAATGAGATGGAAGGGATATGACGAGTACATTGTTGGAACTAGCTGTCAATGACAGCTAAGTTTTTGGTGTGACTTGTGCGCCCATCTAAAATGAGCAGTACCTTTGCTCGACGTTGTTTAGGCTGGATTGAATTTAAGAAATGGTCAAACCATATCTCAAATAGTCCACCGTGTCTGTTAGCAACCGCAATGCTACCTGGAGGTCCCTTGTCAATTAGTTCTGGTTTGAATCGCACGCGGGGAAAAAATAACATTGGGGCACAAAACATCCAGCAGCGGAAGCACAAACAACTGCAGTCACAGTTTTCCCCCATTTCAGCACTGGTCAGTGTACCAACATTTCTTTTTCCCCTCTTTGCTAATATTTTGAAAGGTTTGTGACAAACTGTATAACCGGATTCGTCAACGTTAAAGATATTCTCTGGGGATATTAGGCGCTGTCCAGTTTTAGAAAACAACACGTCTTGTAGTTTCTTGTAAAAAATATCTACCTTTGCCGTGTTGAATCCGATAGCCCTTTGCATGGAGACCACCTCTGGAGAACGAATTGAAATATCGGGGTTACGTCTCAGGAACCCTTCCAGCCAGTCTGGACCTGCCATCTGTTTTTCTTTGTTGAACGGATTGTCTAACTTGTTTTTCGCGCAAAATGAATATACAAGATGCTGAACGTCCTTTATCGTAAGACCAAACAAACGAGCTTTTATGTCTAGAATTATTTCGTCCAACTCTTCTTCCTGTTCTGTGTTAAATACTGTGGGTCGTCCAAACTTCTTTTCAACCCCTTCACCACATTTAGCTTTTTTTAAATGTCTTCGTAATGTTTCTCTCGGAATTCCATGTTCACGACTTGCTTTCTTTTCTGATTTGCGATGAATGATTACGTCTCGAACTGCTAACTGGCGGGCTGCAAGGGTCCAGTTCCCACGTTTATTTTTGCTTTTATATCTGCGTACCATTCTTCTGAAAGTGAAATGATCTGTTTGATAAAGCAGTTAGAGTAAACTTTTTTTTAACTTTCAAGAATATGGAGTTAATTCTATACATGTATTTAATTAAACTGAATTAAAACTGAAGAAAAAAGTATGGAGTTTAAGCTTTTTAAAATATGAATTGGAAAAAAAATTGACCCCAGAACTGTATAGTTTTGAGAAGGTTAGAATCTAAGTAAATTTGTATACATGTATATAATAAAGTATGATGCGAAAACTGAATTTCAGGTTTATATTAGAGTAATCATTTAACAACCAAATAATATTTAATAAATACTCAGATAGGCCTAGATATAATCCTACAGAGACCAACAGCCATTATTTTGCTGTAATCAAAGGGATTGGAGTCAAAACACCATATACTAACAAACTTATTTCATCCAAATAATCTTAAAACAAAACAAATTTAATTCATAATTCACTTCTAAGTTCGCTTTAAAATACGAATAAACACCAACTGATATAGTTATACCGGGCCCCGTTAAATGTTTAGATTCCTGTCATTAACAGTTTCAATACACACACACAGTGGCATCAATTTATCATCAAAGGTTGAGGTGATGACTCACAGGCATGCGAGGGTAATCACAGTTCGGATACCTCTTTTATTCAAACACACATTATATATATATATATATATATATATATATATATATATTTATATATATATATATATATATATATATCTGTGTTAAAATTTCAAATTTATAACATTTAGAAAAAATTTTAGAAAAATAAGGTATTATGGCAAATTTATATATCTGTGTTACAAATTTCAAATTTATAACATTTACAAAAAGATTTAGAAAAATAAGGTATTATGGCAAATTTATATATCTGTGTCACAAATTTCAGATATATAACATTTAGAAAAAGATTTAGAAAATAAGGTATTATGTTGCCAGTACAACTTGATTCTAGACCAGGCTTACATATAAAATATTTCAAAGTATACTCAGAAATGTAACAAAATTCTGATTATTAATACATTCCATAACCAATATACAAGTAATATTCTCTGAACTGACCATTCCCCTTTGCTTAAAAGTGGGGAAATATGTACCCCCATCCCCTGTATTTACGCCCCTGTACACACACACACAGACACACTCACTCTCTCTCTCTCTCTCTTTGGCAATTTAATTTAGAACATTATTTAAATAAACGGAAAGAATATCCCTAATTGCAGTGCCATGAGACCGCTCAGGTTGAAGTGTATAACTTATATTTACAGTTTTCACATTGTGTGGGCCCTGTTGGGCAATACAGGCACCTACGAAATTATATCGGTAATATGAGTACACATGCCCACATTACCCAAAGATAGACATGCACGTATATATCTGTGTTAAAATTTCAAATTTATAACATTTAGAAAAAAATTTTGAAAAATAAGGTATTATGGCAAATTTATATATCTGTGTTACAAATTTCAAATTTATAACATTTACAAAAAGATTTAGAAAAATAAGGTATTATGGCAAATTTATATATCTGTGTCACAAATTTCAGATATATAACATTTAGAAAAAGATTTAGAAAATAAGGTATTATGTTGCCAGTACAACTTGATTCTAGACCAGGCTTACATTTAAATATTTCAAAGTATACTCAGAAATGTAACAAATACATCCCCTGTATTTACGCCCCTGTACACACACACACAGACACACTCACTCTCTCTCTCTCTTTGGCAATTTAATTTAGAACATTATTTAAATAAACGGAAAGAATATCCCTAATTGCAGTGCCATGAGACCGCTCAGGTTGAAGTGTATAACTTATATTTACAGTTTTCACATTGTGTGGGCCCTGTTGGGCAATACAGGCACCTACGAAATTATATCGGTAATATGAGTACACATGCCCACATTACCCAAAGATAGACATGCACGTATATATCTGTGTTAAAATTTCAAATTTATAACATTTAGAAAAAAATTATATCGGTAATATGAGTACACATGCCCACATTACCCAAAGATAGACATGCACGTATATATTTGTATACTTGACATTGATCAAGAGGTCACACACATTGTCACAGTTTCATCCATTATCACTCACTCATTAAAAAAAATAATACCCCAGGGTTCAGCCAAAACAAATATTTCGGAAATCAAGTAAATTTTGTATCCTCACTGACATTGCAAACTTAGATAGACATTTTTGTTAATTGTACACTAAACTTTTTACATGATTTTACCTACTCAAATATGCTGGCGTCTTGTCTGATTTGTTCTTCAGCCTCGTTGTGACATTTTTCACGACAATCCAACAGGGGCAGCACATTTTAGTGGTCCAGAAATATTTACACGGGGGTGCTCATATTTCCCATATGCTCATATTACCCCTATGTACCCTAAATTGAGATTGATGCAACACTCAATCCAGCGCTTCAAACAAGTCTGCTAATTTTATGAACGTGATGTTTGTTGATTTTGATTACATTTGATGGGTTATGTCAACAGATGAAACAAATTTATTTTCAGCTATTGTGAATTTATTTTCAATTAAGATAAGTACTGAGTTTCGGTTGTTTTATTCTGTGGCGAATGTTGGCATACAATTTTATCGTGCATGTAATCTTTATTTCAGCTGTTTAAAATCCCTGGACCGAAAACATAAGATCGACATCCAGATTATCTCCGAAAAATAAGGAAGTATGGTTATATAAGGAAGTTATGATTAAATAATGTTGAAAACTAAATTGCTAGTCACCAAATGACAGTACACAGAAGTATAACATTACACTGTCACACTGAAGAATAGGTGACCCTGAAACGATTACCCAAGGACACGAAACACTGAGCCAATAACCTTGACACAATAACCCTTTGTCAAGAAACCCTAAGACAAGAACACAGACACTTTAACTCCTAGACAGGAAACCCTGAGACAAGAACCCTGAGACGAAAAACATGAGACAAGGACTCTGAGACAAAAACTCTGGGACAAAGAATCCTAAGGCAAAAACCCTGAGACAAAAAACTATGTGACACGAACCCTGAGACAAGAACCCTGTTACAGGAACCATGAAACAATAACTCTGAAAAAAAAGAACTCTGAGACAAAGAACCCGGAGACAAGAAACCTCGAGACAAGAAACCCTGTGACAAGAACCCTGAGGCAAGAAACCCTGTGATAAGAACTCTGAGACAAGAAACCCTGAGACGAAACAACATGAGACAAAAATTATGAGACAAAGAACTCTGAGACAAGAACACTGAGACAAAGAATCCTGAGGCAAGTACCCTGAGACCAGAAACCCTCTTACAAGAACCTTGACACAAGAAACCATGAGACGAAAAAAACATGAGACAACTCTAAGACAAGAAACCCTGAGACAAAATCACTGAGACGAAGAACCCTGAGACAAAAACTCTGAGACGAAGAACCCTGAGACAAAAACTCTGAGACGAAGAACCCTGTGACAAAAACTCTGAGACGAAGAACCCTGAGACAAAAACTCTGAGACGAAGAACCCTGAGACATTAACTCTGAGACGAAGAACCCTGAGACAATAACCCTGAGACATGAAACCCTGAGTCAAAAAACATGCCACAAGATCTCTGAGACAAAAAAAAACCCCAGTGACAAGAACCCAAGAAACCCTTAGAAAAACTAGATGTGTCGGAACGACACGAAAGACCCCGCCTGGAGGAAATTAGAAATATTTGTTAAATTTTGTAAATTTTTAAAGTTCAGGAGCTGTCATATGGTCAAAAGTCGGTCAACGAGGGTAAAATGCAAACTCGATCTGTAACGGGTGATTATCAAGCAACAGACAAAAAATCAGGCCAGTATCTGCAGGCGTATGAAAAAAGTCCATACGTGCATTTTTCAAAAACATTTCTGTTTTTCATGAAATTTTCTATGTTCAGGATCTGTCATATGGTCAAAAATAGGTCAACTGGGACGAAATGCGAATTCGATTTGTAAGTGGTCATTATGCGCCCACAAACCAAACATTAGGCCAGTATCTGTAAGCATTGCATTGCGAAACTAGAATATTAGCAAAAGCTGATAATCAGTTATAAATTTAAATTGGAGAGGTGTGTACTATATTTCATAACAATCCACCAAATGCTTCCTAAAAAAAAAAGCTCCTAAGTTTTTTTCTATTCTAAGCTCATGTAAACTTGAAAAGTAGGTCAAGATCCGCATCTTTTAACTTGACCAATATTTTGTAAATATGCAATAGCACTGAAGAAATGAAGTTCCTGTGTTGAATACCTTTGGAGATATCTGCACAAAAGGCCAAAATTGAAAAATCCGATAAAAATTAATTCAAAAAATCAGAAATTGTAGGTGGTGCCACCAAAATCGTGCAGCACGTATAGACCATCATTCCCAATTATCATAGTAAGTTTTGTGAAAATCACACAATGCTTCCTGAGATTTAAGCCTCTGAGTGTTTTTCTATAATCAGCTCTAAAACAAAGAAAAATAGGTCAAGGTCACCCCATCTGCCAACTTGACCAAGAGTTTGTTGATAAACAACTTCACTGATGATCCAACGGTGAATCCTTTTAGAGATATCCCGCTCACAAGGTAAAAGTAAACGGACACCGGACGGACGGACGGAATTACAGACAGACGGACAGCTTTGGTGAAGACTGGTCATTATCTGCCAAAAAATAAAAAAAATTAAGGGCAGTATCTGCAGGCAATGCGAAAAAAAAGTCCGTACATGTGTATTTGTCATGAAAATTTCTGTTTTTCATGAAAGTTTCTATGTTCAGGAGCAGTCAAACGGTCAAAAGTAGGTCAACTGGGACAAAACACGAACTCGATCTGTAACTGGTCATTTTCTGCCCACACACCAAAAATTAGGCCAGTATCTGTAGGCACTGCGAAAAAAAAAAGTCCCTACATGTGCATTTTTCATGAAAATGTCTATTTTTTATGAAATTTTCTATGTTCAGGGGCCCTAAAACGGTCAAAACTCGGTCAAGCAGGACGTAACGCGAACTCGATCTGTAACTGGTCATTATCTGCCCACACACTAAAAAACAGGCCCTTATCTGCAGGCAATTCGGAAAGTCCGTACATATGCATTTGTCATGAAAATTTCTGTTTTTCATGAAATTTTCTATGTTCAGGAGCAGTCAAACGGTCAAAATTCGGTCAAGCAGGACGAAACGCGAACTCGATCTGTAACTGGTCATTATCTGCCCAAACAACAAAAATCAGGCAAATATCTGCAGGCATTGCGAAAAAAGTCCGAACGTGTATTTGTCATGAAAATTTCTATTTTTCAGGAAATTTTCTATGTTTAGGAGCCGTAAAACGGTCAAAAATAAATCAACCGGGACAAAATGCGGTTCTAATCTAGTTAAGTTAGCGTGTGCATAATGAATGAGAAGGTCCGCTATGCGGCGTCTCTATAAGACGTGATGGCCTATTACTACAAGTGAATCAAATAGTTCACAAGACTGGGAACTAACATAGTAAAGGCAGTATGGATAATGACTGTCTCAGAGTTTGTTGTAGTTATGGACCGAAAAGAACATGAATTCATCCCCGTTCACATCGGGGAAAGTGGCAGCGAGGGGGGCACCAGAGGTCACTGATGTCTTTGTGGGGGCCAGCACTGCAAGTTCCCCAAGGGCATACGCCAGCCAGGAGGTGGAGATGCCATCAGGTCAGTCAGGGGGTGTTAGAATGGCCAGTAGCACCGTCAGGTCAGAAGAGGGCCAGCAGAGTGTGTCAGAGGTGGGGCCTCAACGGCACAAGCGGAGCCGGAACACGCGCACCGCCCCGATCAGACCTCGTCGCTCTCCTAGGGCGAGTAGGGTAGTCTCCCAGGGGGCAGCTTGAAGTGGGCATCCAGGGCCCAACCAGAGATTCTGTCCAGTGTGCCAGGAAAGTTTTTTCCCGCCGTCATTTGCATAGGCATGTCATCAGCACCCATCTACCCTACTGGATAGTACCGGAGGCAGCCTGTCATTCGTGTGTATAGTTTCCACGGGCGACCCCTATGATCGCACCCGCCATCACAGCCATGACGGTGACTTGTATTCAGATGAGAGGCAGCACCAGTACATCCGCCGCATTCATGTCTTGTTGCATTCCCTAACGGTAGCCTTGCAACTCCCCGTCGCCCCGGCTCTGCTGCAATATGCAGTGCAGAACGAGATGTACCCGCCAACCGAAAGCTCTGCAGGAAGAACTAGGTTTTCTGAGCGGCGTTGCTGACCACTGTTGCTGGGGTGTATTAGTGGGCTCAACCCTCAGTCCTACAGGCGTCTCCCCCTAACTCAGAGTCAGCACTGGTCCGCCATTCCATCTTGTGGAGGCTGCTACATCAGGTACCCGATGTAACACGCATGTCCATCGTCAGCTGGAGGGAACAGGACCACCACGCCCCTATGTTGATTGATACCCATATGCATGCTGATAGACTGTTGCATGGTTCTGGTTTCAGGTCTTGGAGCAGCTATTACGCATGTTGTGAGTATCGGTCAGTACCAGTTGTTGGCGTGGTGGACAATACTATAGGGTCTTTCGGAACAGCGACACGTTCCCCCCAATGTCTCTTCCCGGGATAACTGCAAAAACAGCGGTAGACATGCACCCACGGGTCGTGGGCCATGAGGTGGCTCCTGTCATGCGGGCCAACGAACTGATGGAGACAGCTATCGCGTGTGATGCCATAGCCATAGGGGAGGTGGGGCTTGAGTACACCGGGACGTCACTCTAAGAACAGGAACGGCAGCGAGAATTCATGCGTGCGCTCCTCACCACCACCAAGAGGCGTCCCATGATAGGAAGGGTGTTGGTGTTGCATGTGAGGTTTTATCGCACGGGTACCGCAGCGGCCCACATGCTCCGAATACTCCAGGAGTCCGGGGTTTAAAACTACCGTTTCCATCGTGACTGTTTTGTATGAAACCTCATTAAGGATCACACGTGGATGCAACGGCTGGAGAGTTGCTTGTTGTGTCCTGTCGGTCCCTACAGAACCCCGAAACATGCAGGGATCTACGACAGATGCCCATAGGCTACGGAATAGTTTTAAAAGTTGGGGGGGCGCACTTTGGGTATATAGGCCGATATATATATATATATATATATATATATATATATATGATAGTTTTTTGAGCTTTTTAAAAGTGAAATGTGGGGCATAATGTGCAAATGTAAGCGGCCGAAAGGGGTTGGATGTGGGAGGGGGTATCCCCCTCTCACAGTTTGGAAAATTTTGAAAAAATAAAACATAAAAAATGCATTTTCAGTGCAGTATTTTGACCAATTTCCTATTTTTAATCGCATGCTGCACCACACAAAAAATGATTAAATATTAAATTTACAGAATCATGTGTGCAAAATTGATAATATTTATACCATAATATAGTCTTCGTCAAATCTTAATAAAAACTTTATTTAGATCCGTTACTAGGATTTTAATTTTACTCCACCATTGGTGTGTAAGGTATAAAGCACGAAACAAATAAGCGAAGGATATATAACATTTTCAAACTTACTTGAAGTTTTAGTTGTAATTATCAAATAAATATTACCATGAATAATTAATTTACTGAAAACTGAACACATGTCAGTCATATATAATTAAACATGGAGCAATACAAAAAATATTGATATATTCCAAAGCAGGCCTGTCTTTAAGGTTATCCGTTTAAAAATTAATTACGCATACAAGTAGTCTAAATTTCCAACTGTTCTCACTTAAATGAATTACATTATATTGAATTCCCTTATCTGTAAAAATTACACAGTAATGACCTATATTACTTTACACACAAAATTAAGAAATTAAGTTACAGTTGTTTTCATGTGAGGCATGTAGACTGAGAAAAAATACAATGAATTTTCCATCCAAATATTGGAAATTTCACACAGAAAGAACACACCTACCTCCACCATTGGGTCAAAAAGTGTGTGTGTGTGGGGGGGGGGGGGGTAAAGCCTATGCTGGTATGTATATATATATATATATTTGTATATATATATATATATATATATATATATATATTTATATATACAGTGAAAACTGGGCTAACGGACACCTCACTAAGGCGGACAACTGGCTATAACGGACAATATTGTAAAGTCCCTTCAAAATTCCCTATCTGTTATGTATAAGCGGAACCTCTATAAGGCGGACACCTCACTACTGCGGACAACGGACAGCGGATTTCAACTCAAACTAACATTCTAAGAGTAAATGAACCTGACAAATACGGACACGATACGCCATCTCCGACAGACACTGATCACTCCCCCCGGAAAACATCAAAGGCCACCGTTACTGTTGTTCTCGGGACTGGAACACAAAGGATTGAGCAATCCCTAGTTGTTACCTTAATGCGTGCAGGTGTTAAAGTCACGGTGTGATGTGCACATAGGATAAACACAGCAAGGGTGAAGCGGTAAACATCCTGTCACTTTATTTTACGGTTGATCATTCACACGTTGCGAAGTTGCATATTATTTGTTCGACCACGGGGTCATTAAAATGATTAAACGGCTGCCGATTACCCGTGCCTCCTTGATTTCACCTCGCAATATCTTACTGTAAACTAGTCACTTTGTTGTAGCAGGCTGTTTGATATAAATTAATTAGTTTTGATCAATATACTCAAACTGATCTGCTTATTGTCAACCATGTGCTCGCTCCGTAGTAACGCGTACCGTGCCGACGTGCACAAACTCGTCGGGGTTCGTTTTATCTCCGATGCCATCAACATCAAAGCAAATCAAACCGAACAACCATCATCAAAAAAAGTTTATTTAAGGCTAAAGCTACATTCACCTATAAAAAAATAATGTTCCCAAGTTCGTAGCTATTACAAACTTTGCATTATCATTGTCGTCACTATTTTTTAGATTATCGCATTGGGGCAGCTGAAAAGGATAGTTTAGACAATGCCGCCAGGTGACACCACGCATACTTCAGGCGGGCGCTTACGCTATCTGAAAAAGTCGAGCTTATTGGAGTGAATCCGCGAAAAAGAGCGTCCGCGCCCTTGCAGAAGAATTTATGAACATTGTTTTTACGGATGATTTCTTAGACCCTTTCCTCATATTGTTTACTACTCGAGATAAGTGAAAATAATCACATTTTGTATATGACTGTTGAATGCATGATGTGTGCATGATCAGTTGTACATGTACATGAAACCTAATATAATACAATAAACACGTTCTTGCAGCTGATCTTTGTCTTTATTTATAATCCCTCAGTTGTCAACCAAGGTCAACCTGCCTAATAAGGACACCTCACTATTAAGGACAAAATGATTGAGTCCCTTGACTGTCCGCTTTAGACAGGTTTCACTGTATATATACATTTAGGGGGGGGGGGGGGGGCAAGAGTAGACCAGTATATGGTACTCCAAGAACTGAGGGCACAAAGCGCCCGAACGGAGAAGGTAATTATTATTGATGAGAATTAGAGTGCATTTGTTACTGATTTAAAAGAAAACTGTTTACGCCTGTCTGGTGAAGTCCAGTTTTCCCAAAAAAATTCAGTTAAGTTTGCCTACATGAAAAAGTAGGAAGCCAAATCATCGCGTCAAAGCACTCACTTATAATCAAATAAACATGTTACTTGCACACATTTGTTGCAACTCCAGTTTCATGCTCAGCAGTGACAAATGCTATTTCCGACAAATGTTATACTTTGAGTAGAAAAATTAGAAAACAAATTGATTCTTCTCCCCCCCTCCCCCCCCCCCCCCCCCCCCCCGGATATTTAGTCAGATGCTTTGTAATCTGAGTTTCACAGGTCTCAGAGCTCAGGGTTCCGATTTGCTTTAATGAGTTACTGCAAGCGTCTGGAATTGGTGGCAGAACATAGGACAGCTATAAGGCCATAGCTGGTTATATGACTGTAAGTCATCTGAGCTAAAAACTTATAGTTTACTTATAACTTATTTATTTAGAAACTTAAAGGAACAAAATATAATTTTACATACCTCACTGGGTTATAGGTGGAATCTTGAGATTTGACAAAGAAGTCAGATACCAACTGCTTTTTGCTAGATGCCACTAAAACACTGTACACACTGACTGTAGACATGTATTTTCAAGCTTCAATTTCAGACAGTAAATGTGACTGTGACTGACCAGCAAGACAGTTTATGAATAGCAAAGATGCCTGACCTACATGATCTGGACAGTCTTACACTTCAGGGGGTAAGAACCCAGGTTCTCAGCATTCAGTGGCAGCCTCAGAGGCCCTGACCTGACTATAGTAACACTGTGATCAATTAATATCCCATGGTTTTGATGGTTGACAGTGTAGAAGCATTGACGCTGCTTGCCTGCTGCCTCTTTTTATGAATATAGTTTATGTATGCATGTTTTTTTAGCATAGCAAGTGTATTTTTTTTATATAGTACTGGAACCTTGGTCAATGACAAAATTGGGGGAGGAGGTGTGGGAACTGCCACCTCTGCCGCCAAATATGTAGCCATGAGCGATTAAGTCAACACTTGAAGTACAACCAGTTTATCATCTGCCTGACCAGCGTGAGCACCCCAGGCGCAACAGTCTTGATGACCAATAGATCCCGGGAGTCTCAGCTTCTCTGTAGAGTATTATATTTCCAACAGGACACACAATATCATAATATACCCCCCCCCCCCCCCACCACCACCACCACCGGCACTGCTCATCCCAGTATTTATTTCAATGCATAGTTAAGTACGAATCTTGTTGACTCATGAGCAATGGAAATGCATGGGTTCTTCTACAGAAGTTCTGTCCCCTTGTGCCCCACTGGGACCAAAAAGTAAGGGGGGGGGGGGGCGCCCTATGATGCCCCGTACCTCTCCCGAACACCATGGGCTCTTATGTCTGTCGCCGAGCAGCTGGCCATCCAGAAAGGGGTCTGCACTGAGGAGATGCAACGGTTGGCAAATCAGAACGCCACAGAGCTATATGGAGAGTTTTAGATGTGTGTGGGTTGAGGGAATCTGACAGTTGCTAGTTGTATATGTACATTCGTTTTTTTGTGTCCTGGAGGGGTCATGCGCTGGGAACGGGCTCCACACAAAGCAGCGGGACCGGGGCTGTTTTGGCTTTATGTGGCACATAAATATAAATATATACAGTGAAAATCCTCTAAGCACTGAAAACCAAAAATGTGTTTGGGAACACATTTAAATGTGTACGAGACTTGTATCTGAGATGAGGCATTAAAATGTGTACAGAAACACATTAATGTGTATGATAAATTTAATGTGTTTTGTAACACATCATAGATGTGTTTGGGAACACATATAAATGTGTTTCGGAACACACATAGACGTGTTTCGGAACACACACATGTGTTTGGAAACACATAGAGATGTGTTAGAGAGTTGTATCTGGGACGAGGCATTAAATGTGTACGGAAACACAGTAAATGTGTATGATAATATAAATGTGTTCTGAAACGCATTTGATGTGTTCTGAATGTGCTAAAATGTGTTCTGCAAAAGTTTCAAATACATGTAGCTTGCCTGGTCTTGAGACTGGAATAAGTAAGGAATAAAAGTATCTAATCCATATAATTCAGCTGTATATTCACCTGTAACACAGAAAACAAATAACAAAAGCAGTTACACAAATTTGAACCATTTATCATAATATTTTCGCCGTATATTTATTCAGTTTATGAAAAAAATATATTATAGTCCTTGTCCTTATTGAATACAGAGACACAGGTCTCTAATGATGTTTTTCTGTAGTATGCAGGCCAAGAATCTGAGAAAAACACCCCAGATTATAACTAAACCAAGTGATGCACATACTATAATATACAGAAATGGGGTATATATGTAGAGTGCAAGTTGCGGAAATGTCATAATATATGGTAAATATAAGTTCAATGAGTCTGGAGTAATTGTGCATTCATCTATGATGTAGCTCTCTTAATTGGATCACCAGCAGTCTTGAGACTCCTTTTCTTGAAGAGCATAAAGACTTGGGTGGGCTTAAGTCCTATAAAATAAGAAAACGAACGTATAAGAAATTAAAAAAAAAAAACAAACAGGCATGAAACATTGTGCAGTTGTATATTAGCATTTACTACTCGGGTGGGGAGGGGGGGGGGGGCATATATGTAGCTAAGTCACCAACATAACAAGAGTGTGGCTGTATAAAAGCACGCTGCGACTGTGACAACCTTATAGGGTTACAAACCTGACCCTGTTCTACAACAAGCTGCCTGCTGTCTTATCAGCAGTTGTTACATGTGCCCTGTACTAAGCGAAGCTTCATGAACTTTGTGCATGGCCCTGCATGCATACACATGCATATACAGTGAACAGTTGGAATTATATAATAATAACGTCTTTGGTAATGTTAAGTTGTTAAGTACGACAAAAATGTTATAAACATGTATAATATAAATCTCCTTGCACATTCCTTGTAAACTGCATGACTGTATACATATTATTTTAGGGACAATGTCGCAGTCAGGCAGGCATGCAATGCAGGCATCATCATCTAAATCTGGATAATTAACACTCAGTGCTCTTACTGACTGTACATATAATTAAGACATTCCACATATAGCCGATTTTGAAAAAACAATACATTCTTAACTTACCTCAGACCTTGCAGCATGTACTCTGCCAGTTATGTCTGCTGAGATGATGGGCCACCCGAACAAAGACCAGACTGTTTTTGAATTTGGCGGTTATGTATCACGTGACAACCAACTCCCTCTCGGGGAAAGGCGCATACACATTACATGTGTTTTGAAACACATACTCAAACACAGTAGATGTGTTCCCAAACACATTTCCAAACACATTTTGGAAAACAGATGTGTTTGAGCGGAATAATGCGTTTGGTAACACAGTGAGTGTGTTCTGACTAAACGAAACACATTTAATGCCTCATACACAGCAAAATTTGATGTGTTTGAGTTCCGGAACGCGCTAAATGTGTTCCCGTACACATTTTTGATTTTCAGTGAGCCGGACACTGAAGGGACTAGAGGATTTTGTCTGTATTAGTGAGATGTCCTGTTTAGAGGAGTTTGGCATATTGAACCAATTCTTCATTGAATGATATTGATATCCTCTGTTTTGATAATATTTCGTTGAAAAACATTAACTTTATTTAAATCATTTAAATAGCTTAAATATGCATTTAATTGTAATTTATAAAAGATAATTTATTCAAAAAGGAAAGACAAACATTTTCTTACTCTCTTTCAACTTCATCAGCTAGGCCTCACACGCTAATCTAGGCAGTATCACTACGACGTACCATGCTTCTCTTCTAAATAAGTATAGTTCATGGATGATTGCACTAGGTATATTGAAGACTGATTATTGACAGCATCGGGACAGCATGATTATTTCTTAAAGGAATGTCTTCAAAACGCCACACTTTACAAAGTACAAACTGTCGCTAACTTGATAAGGCTTCCTGGGCCGGAAACCGATCACAATGCACGAACTTTAGTCTTTGATGGTGGTCTTGCCTAATGAAAAGCTGATTGAAAGCTTAAGATTTTTTCTGATTGACCGGCCAATCTTGATAAAGTAATGATTGTGATATCTACACATTTATAATAATATACAACCATTTCGAATGTATATTCACATGTAACATCACGATGGTTCGCGAAAATACGCTTTGACCAAAACAGGTCATACGAGGGCTCGACCTCGGAGCGCCATCTCCTGGCAAATATATATAGAAAAATAGAACTCGCGATGCCTGTCCGCTTTAGAGGGTCGTAATATGTACTGGATACGTAGGCGGGACGGAGTAGTTTGTCCGTTGTCCGAGAGAGTTGTCCGCTTTACTGAGTTTGCGTTAAACATAATATTGAGGCAAATTAGAATGGACTGAGATTTTGTGTCCGCCTTACTTAGTTGTCCGCAAGTAGAAGTTTCAATATATATATATAAACCCTCTCAGTCTGCAGGTCCATTGATGATTCTGTATTTCCACCCACTGATGATGAAGCAGACGCTACTCCGGAGAGGAAGATAGTCACCGGCGCTTCGCATAGGGGAAAGACTTGCTCGTCGAGGTCATTCCTACACCAGGAAACGGAAGAGAGGGGAGGTGGACGTCAGCTGCAGCTCGAGTCTGGTTCAGCATGGTAACACCTTCGAGACTGGCCCTGTAAATCACATTCATGGCAGCACTGCGGGCCTGTTCAGAGCGTATGAGGTGAAAAAGCATCAATATGTTTGCTGCTACTACAATGTAACAATATTTTTTTTTGCATAAATTTGTGTCTGCTAGCCTTATAGATGTACATTTTAAAATTTGGTATTAATTAAATGAAAGCACACACTCCTCACAAAGCATACGTTACATCAACTTTTAATACATAAGCGTTTATAAGGATATAAATTGATATATTTCATTTCTGCTAACAAATATACATCTCTGTACAGATGCAATTTGAGAGATAATAATGCATTTTCTAATAAATTCATTCCAGCTGCTGAGGGATACGGTCAGAAGAGAGATGTTCAGGTCAGCGAGGGCCATAGTGGATGAGGCTCCACAGGCGATTGATGCTGCAGCTTTGTGCAAGTCTCTTCTGCCACCAGCTCATATGGCGAAAGCAGCCAACAAGCTGAGACAGAGGATGAGGCCAAAGCATCCCAGAAAGCGCAAGTTCAAGGTAAAAATTTTGAATAAAATATAAGTAAAGCACACATTATGTTGATAAATAGATAGACATATAGGTCATTCTATCACAATAAAAACATGGTTAATAAACGGTATTTACATACAGAAACGTGTAATCTGAAAACGCCATATAACAGCAAAAGTAGAATACCAACCATCACCAGCTATGTTTCAGAAGTATTTGTAGTGCATATCGATTTTCTCAATGTACAGTAATGATTTATAACAAATATTTATTACAGTTATATTCATTTTGGATGTATTACTTATATTATTTTTCAGGTATCTAGTCAGGATATATCAAGAAAAACTTTAAAATTGTTGCAAGGCACCATATCTTCGCCACTAGGTGTTGCGATCGAGCGGTTTGGTGGGAGGGACCAGTCTGCACACAGAGAGGGGAGGGGAGCCGGGCTATTAAAACGTAGCCAAAACTCAGAACTTTATTACACTCAAGACTCATGACAGACACAGAGTCTTTCATACAGAGTAACTGAGGAAACGTTAATTCATTATCATAACCGCGCTCAGTTGACTTTTACAAAGAGTAAAATAACCATACCTAACTATACTTGTGTAAATATAAATATAAAAGAAATATAAAAAAATTTGTTAAACAAAAATGGTATCATATAAAATAGTAACCAAAAATTGTCCGAGACAATGGATTCACAAAAAAAATATGAAAAATACGTTGAAAAATACATGTAAATATACAAACCACTTAATCATGAGTGAATTTTATCCACAATTATTGTAACAAATTTAGCCAATTTACAAAGTTTCCTATAGTTACCAATGGACATGAGTTGCTCATATTTAATAGTGTTGAGGTAAATAGAATACCATGCTGAAATAAATTCTTTTCTGTCCTGAAGAAATTTGTTACATATGAATAAATAATGAAATTCATCGCCTAAATAATAAAATTCATCGCCTAAAACATCCGGACATTGAGTGTGTGGTAAGATCGAGCGGGTTTTTGGCAGAGCTTGTTAGCGGGATTGAAAAGAGAAGAGGACTTTACGGCGGTGAGCGGGTCGTGTCAAGAGAGAAAGAAGGGTGTAACAATTGTAAGTTTAAGTTAATTAAAGTATGTTTGTAACAGGGAACAAGCAAACTCCCCTGCCTCTTATTTCATCCATCCCTGTTTATCGCCGAGTCAGGAGCTTTTGTCGGGGGAAATGTACCCCCGGGACTTGGGAGGTCAGAAAAACGGTTCACCAGGGTCCAACTAGATATCCTTGTTAGCAAGGGCGTAACCAGACCTGACCGTCTGGGGGGTAAGAATCAAGAGGTTTCAAGATTCTGTACTTCTTTTTTTCTTCTTCCTTCCCTTTTCTTTTCTGCTTTTTCTTTTCCTTTCTTCCCCTTTTCTTCTTCCTTGCATTTCTCTTCTTCCCTCTTTACTTTCTTTCCTTCATTTTCCCTCCCCGAATTTTTTGCCCCCCCCCTTTCAAATTTTGGGTGGGGTTTGGGGGTGGGGGGATGGGTGTGTTGGGTGTGGGGGGGGGGGGGCAAGATGCCCCCCGCCGGCCACCCCACTGGTAACGCCACTGCTTGCAAGGGCCAAGACATGGTATATAAATGGAACATTTAAGGTATGCAGACGTTTTTCATTCAAAACAGTCAAAGGATGTAAACTGTAATTTCAGTGCTGTAAAATATTGTAATCCTAATTTATGAATATTTTATCAATGGATGTATCACTATGAATATTTTATTACAGGATATATCATCGATGATCATATCATATGTGAATATATTTAGTATGAAGGAGTTGCCCTTTTTAAAATGTTTGAAAATGTCTTCTGTTATTGAAGTAAGGATAATTTACGAAACTAGATGTGGTCGGACGATGGTCCTCGGAGGGCCCCGCGTTTCTGCTAGTGCTGGACTTGTTTACATATGGGTGAAAATTAAGTTAAATTTGAAAAATATGACAATCAGAAACAGGTTTTTATCCATATGCATGAGGGAAAATATCCAACTGGATCAAATGATATTACAGAAGATATGTCTGAAATAATGTGTGCAATAGAAAATCACCTAATGTAGTCTGTGAGCCATATTTGATTTTGAGCAAGTCTGTAATTCAATAGGTCTGGAGCCCTCATAGGCACCAATAATCCCTGTGAAATAGGGAAAGCTGTAGTAGGGTGTTGAGTTATCGCGTGCGAAAGAAATTCAGCGATCGGGCTGTGGTGGCCATATTGGAATTCCAATAGATCTGTAATTCGATAGGTCTGGAGCCCATATAGGTACCAATCATCCCTGTGAATTTTTGAAAGCTGCAGTATGTTGTTGAGTTATTGCGAGCGAAATAAAATCAGCAATTGGGCTATGGCGGCCATATTGGAATTCCGACATGTCTGTATTTCGATAGGTCTCGAGCCCTCATAAGTACTAATTATCCCTGTGAATTTGGGAGAGTTGCAGTAAGTTGTTGTTAAGTTATCGCGCGCGAAAGAAAGTGTCACTGAAGGACGGATGGTCGGAAGGAAGGACTGACACGGTGATCACTATAGGGCACCGCTTGTCAAGCGGGGCTCTGATTATAATAAACTCAGGCGAGATTGAGAGTCCTGCACGAGGCGCATGAAAAATACCAACTGACTTGACGTGAGCGGAAACTTTAGAAATCGGCTAATAATTATGTAACAATGGGAACTCCGTTCAAGCGGAGCGGGGACAGTTGCACAGGAAGGCAATCACTCATGATTTCAACAACAATAAACAAACATTTATTGTCAAATTAAATACATAAATGACAGAACTCAAGCTTGGAGATACCCTGGTTTTTATAACCGCAGATATACTTCAAATTATAAACGTGTGCAAGAACAAATGAAAAACCCCAAAATAGCTCCCAAGACCGTTCTGTCTTTCATGCTGAATTAAAAAATGGAATTTAACACATTTAATATATAATGCCCTGTTTATCTGGTTAGTTGTATCTAAATAATCCAAATACGAGAAAGATTTCCAGTCTCCTTGCGCCTTGATGACTTCGGCAGGCACACCACTCTTCAGAGCCAACGTTGCCCCACTATATTTATGGATGGGAAGACCTGCTTTTGCCAGAATATTCTGGAGCATGGATGTAAACATTGATACATCATGGGGAGGATTGATTTACCAATCTGATACGTGAAAATAAATGTATCAGGTTCTCGATTTTGTATCCTAGATGCACACGTGATAACGTGTCGTGCTGCACATAACGCTTTATCCGTGTTCCAAGGTAAGGAGACAAGGGAGACGTTCTTGGTACTGATTGGTTTTAGATTGTCTAAAATAGACAACAATCTCCCACTCGAGATTGGGAGATTGAGAGTCCTGCACGAGGCGCATGCAAAATACCAACTGACTTGACGGGAGCGGAAACTTCAGATAACGGCTAATAATTATGTAACATAGGGATCTCCGCTCAAGCGGAGCGGGAACAGTTGCACAGGAGAGCAATCACTCATGATTTAAACAACAATAAACAAACATTTATTGTCCAAATAAAATGAAATAGAATTTCATTTATAAAATCACATATATGATGAAAATAAAGATACAAATGATAACATTACATTGAAATTGTCTTGCATGCAACTGGATCTACTTGCAAGGGTCAAGACATGGTATATGGATGGGACATTTAAGGTATGCAGATGTTTTACATTCAAAACAGTCAGGGTTTGCAAAATGCCGGCAAAAACTCAGGGTTGGCAAAATGCCGGCAAATACTCATAAAGTCCATGCCGGCGGTATTTCCAGGGAGATGCCTCTTTTTGCTGGGAAATACTGGCACATTGAATTTACAACAGGTCAGATTGAATTTTCTTTTTTCCTGGTTATAATTACTTGAATTCTTCCTTACTTAAAGATATATTTAGTATTACTAAATTAAATGAAAATTTAAATGAAGTAAGTAATGTTTAAATGGATTTAAAGGCTTGTATATGTAATAAAGTGTGTTTTTAGGGTTGTTTTCTTTTGAACAGTTTTGGCAAGTCAGTTTGTAACAGATAGGGAAGTCGGCCGTGTATTAAACGGAACTGGTTTCTAACCTGACATTTATGCATGGGTGTTAAATGAGACAGTCACTTAATCACAGTGCATCAAATCAAGGGTGGTTTCCTGTTTAATTTTATGAGACCAACTCTTAGACTAATTACCTTTGTGCTTCCTGAACAAAAAAAAATGCCAAGGAGTGGTTTCTCTGCATGCTTTAAACCATATAAACCTAGGAAGCCAGGGAATGGAAACACATTAGCAATACCTGCTATACGGTAAACACCATGAAGCCTAAAAATCCAGTGTAGCAGTATTTTGTAACAGCTGAGAAGGGAAAAGCTATTTCAGCAAAATGTAAAGACTGTAATACAAAAGTTAGTGCAAAAGCACCCGGGTTACGAGCACACAGACAGATATATCCTGCTTTTTCTAATCAAAGGAAGCCACAGCATGACGTCACAGTTGCGGCTGCTGCTACAGAAAAGCATACCAAAACACAATCAACTTGCTACATTGTGAACAGTGAACCCGTGCGACCGTCTAAGAAGAGGAAGCTGAATCAGAGCTCACTCCCACAGGTAATGTGCCTTCTTTATTATGTGTGTAGTTCATTCACTGGCTTGTTTGTTCAAGAGCCCTTTGTGGATACCTTGATTAATTAGTAGATGGTAATCACTGTGAAGTAGATAAGCACACTGTTCACTTGTGTGTGATTAACCTGACCTCAGTTGGCAAAAGCCTGTGAAGCAAATGCTCTAGTGGTTGTTTCCTGTTTCTTTCTTGCTAACCAAATTGTGTTATATATATATATATATATATAATATATATATATATATATATATATATATATATATATATATATATATATGAGAGAAGGAACTATAGAGTCAAGAGTTTTAACAGAGAGAAATAAGTAAAATGAATGTGTTTATATATTTAGAGAAAGAGAGAGAGGAAAAGAAAATGTGAGAGAGAAAGAGAAGGAGAGAGAGAATATCATGTGATACACATTCTGTTTATATAGAGATTGAACCAATGATTTATGTAATTTTATGTATACATTTTCTCATAACATACATGCTTTCCATTTTGTTTCAGTTTGTTTCAGTCCTGACAGAAAAGCTAAAGCTGATCTGAACATACAGATTGCACGCACATTTTATGCATTAAAATATTCTCTTCAATGTTGCTGATCATCCGAAATGGAAGAAACTGGTGGAACAGCTTAGACCTAGATACATTCAACCTAATCGCAAGGATGGAAAACTGCTGGAACTGTATCATGGAAGACATGAGGAAAGGACTGGAGGGGAAAATTCGTTACATTGACACAAGACAGCTGTAGTGTTTATACATAACTCACCTATAATTGCCAGTACCATGCATACTTGGAACCAAATCCTTTATATCTGCTGTTAAGACTTGCGCAAACAAGAAAACTGCGGATTTTGTACGTCACTGGCTAAGGATTCTATCAAACAGACAGAGGATGAGTTTGCTTGTTCTCTCACCAGCATGGTCACGGACAATGAGAAAAAGATGGATGTTATGCGTGCCAATCTTTGCGTGCCAATCTTCAGAGAGACTTGCCACATTTGACTGTGGTTAGGTGCTCATCGCATTGGTTCAATCTACTTGAGCAGGATATTACTCAATAGGGTGATTAAACAAGATAGTTGAGGTGAACAAATATAAAAAAAACCCATCATATTCCTATTGGTTTGCTGAGTGAAGTGACTGGATCAGTTAACTAGGTGGAATAGTCAGCTAAATCGTGTGCAAACTTACCTAAAAACAGACCTTTCATGCTGATGCTGACTTCTCAGTAATTGTAAACAGAAATAGTGTTTAAACTGTAATTTCAGTTCTGTAAAATATTGTAATCAAACATCAATGGAATTTCTATCAATTATAAATGTCTTTTTCCTATATATCACTTGATATATTACATTGGCAGGAGTATATAATATTTTACTCTTGTGCATAAGTATATTATACCTATACACTTCCTTTTTCTTTGCAGGTGTTCCTTGCAGAGTCCAGTCTGCTGCAGGATGACATAGCACGGATGAATTGTGTGGTGGAGTTTGTGAGAGGTACTTTTATAAAAACCTATTCTAAATAAACAAGTTATAAGCAACGGAAATGTACAATACATAAGGCATTTATTCACCATAGTAGATTAGTACATTCATTTCATACCCTTTCAGGACTTGATACTAAAACGAATCCAATGTCCTTCATATACTTAGTAACAAGGAGCCAATCGTATGTATAGCAGAATCCTTTTACAATAGCAAGAGCAAGAAGTTCAATACTTGCTCTTTTTAGAATTAATACCAGATCTCTTTATATTTTAGCCACATGGTCGGCCCTACGTCGTGTTTATCCGGACGTTTCCATGCATGGCTAGTCATTCCACCGAAGCAAAGGCTTCTGCAAAGTCCTGAAGCTCGGGATGAAGGCACCTTACAACAAGTCAAGCAAGGTCCATTAGCTCATCAGGAGACTACTGGCGCTACCTTTCCTCCCCCCGATCCTGATCTAGGAGACCCTGAATGCCATGAGCGAGAAGTCCAACAACCCACTGCTGATACAGTTGATGGATTATGTTCAGAAGAGGATTACCGACTACCGAGCGCCAACATCCAAGCCATGGAGAGTGCCTCGTATATTAGTTATTATAACTAGTTGTACAATCCATGTAAAATAAATAAAGTTTATAAAAAAAAGTAATAGGCCTATATAGATTTGTCATAATTGTAACGTCATAATAATTACCATAATGATATCGACTGAAGTCATTAACATGAATTAAGTCACTTTTTTTGCAAAAACTCTTAATGCTGTAAAAAGACAGGAGATGGTGTCAGTAAACAATTGACGGAGTCCCTCATTGTGGCGCGTATACGTGAGGATAATGCATTATATTTTAATAAAATTTTGACTTTTAATACAACTTATTATTATCAATTACTAAAGTTAATACAATACACAAAAACTTTCTAAGTGGAGAATTAGAAGCTTCCACATATTAAATTGCAATTATTTAAATGGTGTGACAAAATTTAAGTGATAAATATTCCCTGTTGGCCATAACCCTATATCCCTCATGATACATACCATACTTCTATAAGATTTATTCTGTATGTGATACCCTTGGATTGTGTCGGTTAAATGGTTTGATGCTGGTATATCGTAGAACCAGCCGGCAACTTTTAGACAATTAGGCTAGTTGTTCTCACTATATTACCACCCTCTTGGGCAAGTGCTTTTGTCAAGCCCTGCCCCGCCCCTGGTCAATATACTTAACGTCGTTATTATTAGTAAATTTACATCTTAGTCAGGTTCAATAAACAGGTAAAGAACAGAACTTTCTGATGAATAGTCACTCAAAGGGGTAAGATAAAGTTTAATATGACAATGAGCAGATTAGTAAAGTAAAACTTAATCGTTAAATAACCAATTAAAATGATCAAATTAAATGACTTTCCCCAATGGGTCTTTTTGGGACTTTTAATATGTTATTATACTGAACTTTTTGCGTAAGATACCGTTGGTTTAATTTCTGTTGCAATTTGTTCCCGGTTTGGCTTAAAAATCGAGTAAAAAGACTATACAAGAACACTGCCGTACCTGCGTCTTGTGGCTGTGACAAGTTTTATTCCATTACACTGTCAAATGCTTTCTTATATTACATCAAGGAACTTAATTTATCGAGATAAAGAAAGATTTTACAAGTTCAAATGAAATTACAAAAACATTATGTGTCTCACTATTGGTGAAATCAATTAAAGGGCTATCACACCATTATCAATAAACTAAGTTGAGTGGGGAAATGTCCTTTGTAATTGTCTATGAAAGGACTATTATTTCAAAATTACTGCTATATATATTCTTGTAATTAGGTGAACGTTAATACTGGTTGGAATAAACCACACCTTTAGATGTATCTACGATGTGCCAACTATAAGTTGATGTACTACGACATATAATTCATTTGAAATTGTTTTCCACTGAAACAAGATAAATAAATCAAGTGGTCCATGGGCAATGTGACTCAGATGAACTTTTAACTAGAAAGAGGTGTTTTTTGTTTTCTTCTTTTATTCACAAGAAATTTGTTTTCTTCTTTTATTCACAAGAAAACAAACTTGTCTCCCCTCATTATTCCAGAGTCGAAATGTCTTGTTCATTACACAATGTATGGCCTTTTCGATCGCAGATTGTGTCCATATAATAAAGAGACAGGGAGACAGCGGGCCAGGAGTTAAGGTCAACTGAGATAATACCTTCAGTGCATGATTACAGGACATACCAAATTTCGATACAATCGATGAACCCATTTGCTCGGATAATTTTTTAATACATATTTTTATTAATACAATACAATATTTGGTACACCATTGAATACCAGTACACCTAAAGTATTATTGAATTTAAGGAAAAAGAAGAACATAATTAAAAAGAGACACAAGAATTAAGAGGCTACACAGAAGGCTGTAGTTGCAGAGATTATGTTAGATTTATCGTTAGGAGAACCAAAATACAAAGACACAGGTACATATTGTTATTATATTATTTAACATTGTAATTAATTTTACGACATTTAATTGCTTTCAGTCTTTGTATATATATGCCTTATATTTCATGGATATGACGTTGTAAATTTGAGGCTATAGAAAACAATTGCAGCTCTCTAATCATGTTATTTAAATATATGGTCTAAACTACTTGATCTATAAAGTTATAATTTGTCCAGGAAGTGGACATTTATTAAAATAATATTTTGAACCAATGTCACTGCATGTCTTTATAACTAGATGGACATATATTTCTATCCTTTAGGCTGTCAACCTGACCCAGACCCTCGGCTAGAAGTGGAATAACTCAAGGAAGAAAAGCAGCAGTTGTTAAAAGAACTTGGCCGATTACAGACAGAGAATGACAAGCTAAAAAAGGCTGAACACAGTTTCATTAACATTTTTGGGGAAAGTGCTACTAGAGATGGCTAGGTTCGGTGCTACACTGGGCTACCCTCATTTGCCCATTTGAAGAGGCCAATTAATTTACTAGGCCATCTCATACCAACCAGAAAATTCATTTCTACTGCGCATCAGATTACTCTAATTAAATGAAAACTTTATCTATTGAATGAGGATCTGGGATATAGGTTTGGCATAAGCACAAAGCAAGTTTCATTAATAGTTCTTGGACCCTTTTTTCAAATTATTGCACAAAATCTAACATCCGTTGGACAGACAGGGATACTGTTCTGAGCAGGTTACCTAAACCTTTTACGGGCATATACAGTAGGTGCAGAATTATATTTGACTTCAGTGAAGTATTCATAGAAGGCCCAAGAATCTTCATGACCGAGCAGCAACACCATAATAACAACACCGATTATAAACACCATAACACTTTTAAAGTTTTTGGTCGGTATAACACCCTGCAGTCACATCAGTTTTTTTGTCCAAGTATGGGTTGGAAGAGCTTCTGATTAAGTTATTATCTTGCAGTCGGGCATTCTCGATTTACTTGAACCTGGTGACCATGTTCTAGGGGATAGGGGATTTTGATTAGTAAAGCCCTTGCGCTGAAAATTTGTTCTTACATTTGTGTATACAACAAAATCACAATGCCTTTTCTTTGAAATGAATAACTGAAACTGCACTTGGAAATAATATATACGGCATTTGATAAGATCTCCATTTTTGTCCAAGCAGAACCCTTTCTCATCCCTTATGTTTATTAACACCAGTATCTCTACAATAATGTGGGCATTTAATCTCAAGAAGACCCTCCCAACAACATTTTCAATAGACCATCTGGTGAGGCACCAAGATGAGGGTGGTCAGGCCTAATCATCAGACCTGCCATGTCTACACACAGGTCGTCATGCTTCATGGTGTATTGTTAGTAATATGCCTTCCTGGCCTTTCTTTCAGTCCTAAGCCCCCATTCTGTGGCCGGTACATTACCAGTTGATTGACTAGGGAAAATTATCTTATTCCACCTCCTGTCAGGCTTCCTGGTCCATATTTGGTGCACAATACTTGCTGTAACACGACCTGCCCTATGTTTGTGCCACAAAGAGGAACTTGACTGTTCTGGGGTCATAACAAACGGCACTGCTGTTCTGTTGACATATAATTCTTGAATTAACCAATGCATGTTTCACTGCAACTGTCAGCTGCTGCAAATTCTCAATGTGCAGGCTGGTTAATAGCTCAGGTAGACTGTCATCTTCATCTTCAGACGCAGTGTCTATATCTGATTCTAATCTGGTAAGAGACATAAAACATACAGCCTCAGGATCAATAATTTCCGTTCCTCAATTCCACTAGAAATCTGTTCAGCAGAAAGGCTCGGAACGCTGTTAATCATTTTCTTTGTTGACACTCTTTTTTTGTGTCTGCTGGGCACAGAGAACTGCAGGTGTTGTATAGGCTGGGGTATGAGCTGAAACGACAAAGATACTGTACTACATATAAAAATGAGTATTTTATGAGACATTTTATTTCCGAATGAGATTTACATATTATGATCATTATTTATAGGAGCTGAAGATAATACATGATAAGATTTTATCTTTTTTATTGTTCATTTATGAGCAGGATTGAAGATTTATTATCGTTGTTGACTACATCTTTGTCAAACAAAATACTGTAATTAAAATTAATTTCTGAAGATGTATTTTCCAGTTTAAATTAACGCTTTAATATGCTTTGTACCTCCATCTATTTATATTTTATCAGGTATATATGCCAGTAACATTTATCTATTAACCTACTTTTATGCCCCCGCCACAAAGTGGCCCGGGCATATAGATTTACCTATGACCGTCATTCCGTCCTTCCGAAATCAAACAGTTGTACGGACTTTTTTTCGCAATGCCTGCAGATATTGGCCTGATTTTTATGTGTGGGCAGACAATGACCAGTTACAGATCGAGTTCGCGTTTCGTCTTGGTTGACCTACTTTTGACCGTTTTACGGCTCCTAAACTTAGAAATTTTCATGACAAATACACATGTACAGACTTTTTTCGCAATGCCTGCAGATATTGGCCCGATTTTTGGTGCGTGGGCAGATAATGACTAGTTTCAGATCGAGTTCGCGTTTCGTCACAGTTGACCTACTTTTGACCGTTTTACGGCTCCTGAACATAGAAACTTTCATGAAAAATAGAAATTTTCATGACAAATGTACATGTACAGCCTTTTAAGCCCTCAGCTCATAGGCTGATGGGCTATTGTCGTCACCCAAGTTGTCCGTCCGTCCGTCCCGTGTCCGTTAACTTTTACCTTGTGAGCGGGATATCTCTAAAAGGATTCACCGTTGGAATTTTTATATCATCAGTGAAGATGTATATCGATAAAATCTCGGTCAAGTTCGAAGATGGGTGGCCTTGACCCATTTTTCTACATTTTAGAGCTGATTATAGAAAAACACTCTGAAGCTTATATCTCAGGAACCATTGTGTGGATTATCACAAAACTTACTTTGATCATTGGGACTGATGGTCTGTACGTGCTGCACAATTTGCTTGCGCCAACTGCAATTACTGTTTTTATTAATCAATTGTGAGCGGGATATCTCTAAAAGGATTTACCGTGGGAATTTTATTTAATCAGTGAAGATGTATATCAACAAAACTTTGGTCAAGTGCGAAGATGGGTGACCTTGACCTATTTTTCTTTTTTTTAGAGCTGATTAGACAAAAACACTTAGAAGCTTATATCTCAGGAACCATTGTGTTGATTTTCACAAAACTTACTATGATCATTTGGAATGATGCTCTGTACGTGCTGCACAATATTGGTGGCACCACCTACAATTTCTGATTTTTAATGAATTTTTATCGGATTTTTCAATTTTGGCCTTTTGTGCAGGATATCTCCAAAGGTATTCAACACAGGAACTTCATTTCTTCAGTGCTATTGCATGATACTAACAAAATCTTGGTCAAGTTCAAAGATGGATGATCTTGACCTACTTTTCAAGGTCACAGAGCTTAGTATAGAAAAAAACTTAGGAGCTTATTTCTCAAGAAGCATTTGGTGGATTGTTATGAAACAAGGTACATACCTCCCCAATTTAAATATATAACTGATAATTAGCTTTTGCTAATATTCTAGTTTCGCAATGCAATGCTTACAGATACTGGCCTAATGTTTGGTCTGTGGGCGCATAATGACCACTTACAGATCGAGTTCGCGTTTCGTCCCAGTTGACCTATTTTTTTACCATATGACAGATCCTGAACATAGAAAGTTTCATGAAAGACAGAATATTTTATGAAAAATGCACATGTATGGACTTTATTTCGCAATGCCTGCAGATACTGGCCAGATTTTTGGTGAGTTGCTTTATAATGACCCGTTACAGATCGAGTTTGCATTTTGCCCTTGTTGACCTACTTTTGACCATACGACACCTCATGAACTTACAATTTTTACAAAATTTAACAAATATTTCTTATTTGCTCCAGGCGGGTGCATTCGTGTCGTTCCGACACATCTAGTTTCCTACTGCATTTACATGCTTCATCTGTGGCAGATGTTTTGATTTGGTTCGGCATGCAGGACTCTACTTTGAACAGAAGAACAGCAATATGCCTGCCAGCCTCTCCGAGCCTGTTAATTATTAAGATATTGTGATATATTAGCAAAGAAGTATACAAATCTGTATACAAATCTGATTGTATCCATATTTTATGACCATAAACAAAATATTGTCTAGATTGTTCAAAGAAAATGTTAGTTACATTTTAATTATCAGTATGTGATGTTGTATTCGAATCAACCATCCAACATTTATGCCTTAGGATTTTTTTTTAATCTAAATATTTATTTATTTGTGTATCATATATTTTGCATTTCACTTGTTTTAAATCCTCAGTATGATTCTTAACAAAAGAGTTATGTCTGTATTTGCTCATGGAAACATTATCTAGAGATTTCTTGAGACACATTTTCGTTTGCCATTGCTGTATTTCTTGAGACACATTTTCGTTTGCCATTGCTGATAACATTTATAGAATAGCAAGAAACAGGAGATCTCTTGCTGCTAGCAATTAGACAGACTGACTGACTGATTGCAAGGCCGTTGGGCTGGGCTTTTTGCCTTACGGCCCACTGCGCATGCGCCAGTTGGGGGCGTTGTTTGCAAACATCGGATGTGTCTATACACGGCGAGAGATTGAGGATTAAAGAAACTCTGTGAATACAGGACAGTGTTACATCCCGGTGTTACGTGTGTGCGCTTATAGCCAAGTGGTTAGCGAGGAACCGAGTGATCAGGAACTTTGCTGTTTGCCGTCATGCTTGAACTCTATGTATTTTTGTGTTTATATTCATTTTTGGTGTAAAGGGAGCGCCCTTCCAGAGAATGTAAGTAATTTTTTAATATATATTATTGTTTTGTTAACACGGGTCTTGTTTTTTTTTTTTAGTGTAAATATGTAAGAGTGCAGCCAGTTTGTTCGACTCTTAAAAGAACCTGGACGTTCACATCTTTACCGGTGTGACACTGCTCACAAGTGCAATACAGAGCTGTTGTACTCGAATAAGCAATGACTAAATCAGTTACATCACAAGTTAAAATACTAAATAACGTTTAAATTCCAAGTCATCGCTGAAAAATTGTAAAGAAATTTATGCTAAAAAGTTAACTATGGCACAGAAGTCCATAATTTTGGAGCCGCAACTGCAAAAGCGCGATCACCACGTCACTATCCTTTATCGTGGCATTAATAGTCTTGTGTGAGATGATGATTCAAGTGATCGTACAGACATCAGTATATTCAACAGTTCAGGCAGATGTGGAGCCAAACAATGTAATGACTTATAAGTTAGCAGCAAAAGCTTAAACATGACTATACTGGAACGGTAATTAATATAGCCGAACAGGTGCAGGTGAAATGTGTTCGTTAATTCAAAGCACAAGTCTAGTATAGCAGCGCTCTGGAGTTTAAGTTTCTGAATATGAATAGCAGACAATCCATAAAGTAGGCTGTTACGATCATTTATCTTAGACGCGATGAATGCATGGACTGTAGCCTCTGTGGCGGGTTTAGTAAGGTATATTTTTGAAATCATAAATGTTCTTTAAGTTAGAAAAAGGCTGATCGGCAGATTTTGTTGATATAAGATGTGATGTTCATGTATCAAATATGGTACCCGAGTCCTTGGCGGTATTCACGTGGTTAATTGTATTTTCCCCAATCATTATGCGTCTGGATTTGAGATTTTAAGTTGCTGTTTAGTTCCAATAACCCAAATTCAGTTTTTTTCATCACTGAGTTAGTTTGTTATAACAGATCCTTCTGACACACCGAATGTTTTGAACTAAAGAGAGAGACGTATCATCAGCATATAAGTGATATTTGATACCATGTTTGCGAATTCTTTCTCTCAAAGGAGATGTAGAAAGTGTGAATAGAATCGGGCCTAGCACACTCTCCTGAGACACTCTGTAAATCAAAAGTTGAGGTTGTGAGTTTGTACCTAGGATGTTAACATGTTGTGATCGACTTGTTAGTTAGGGAAAAAAAACTTAACATTTTTCCACGAGTCCGAACATTTTTCCACGAGTCCGAGTCGCGTTGACAGTCTGTAAAGCATAATATGCTGATCAATTGTATCGAATGCTGCTGTGAGATCAGAAAGCAACAAAGGGTCAAGGTGTTCGAAGTAACTGAGTCAGGTATACTGTCATATGCTTTCTGCAACTCAACACCATTGACATATTCAAATATTAATAACGTTGCGTTGTATGGTCATATAAACGAAATATGTTCTGCAATCCCAGTGTTTAGTCAAAGTTACTGCGAAGCTGAATGTTTTACTGTCATGCATGCATTTACTTCCAAGTCATCCGAGGACCAAAGGGCTACACCGTTCCTTATTTGTGCGGCTCTATTGCAAAAAAATATGCCCTCCCCAAATTTAACAATATTATCAGTGCCATGCCTATTTCCTGTAAAAATATAAAATTAATGTTGTCTCTTGGAATTACGTGAATAAGCCGATCCTGTTTTAAAATATCACAAAATCTCACATTCCATGTGATAAATTTAAGCTTAAATTAGATGCGTATATAAACTTCACAACATGATTACATCTTACAAAGAAAAAGGCAAGTCTCGCGAGTATATATGGCCTTGGGGCGGGTCCACTTCGGCCCTGGGTCCTGTAATCGTAGATCGATGGGATCTGTGCGCGTCGACATCGTTCGGGGTTTGCGATAGAGCGGCATCATGGTGATCGGCTTGAAGGTCACTTTTTGGTTGACTCCTGGTCAGACGATTTCGATTACAAGAGCCGGGAATTCATCATCGCTCATGTTGTCATCTTCCTGTCCAGGCGCATGCGATGTTTCTATACCGGCCAGACGACTTCTTGTCTGTGGCGGTCCGGACAATATCGTTGCACATGACCCTTCTTGTGACAACCCCAAACACACGATACGTTTACCCAACACATTTTTTTTGCAATCAGAGTCGGACAACTTAAACCTGTCAGGTCCTTCCCGTTCTACAAACATGAGGACTTCAAACGTTCCATGGTGAGCAATCGCGTTCCAGGTTAGAGTTTATGCCGCATTTCTTCGACAACTCTTCCGTACGGACGTACGCTTCTGACACGATGCTGTGTGTACGTTTGAATAAATCCTCTAAAAGAGACCCACACAGGCCTACTCATTTCAGCCTGGTGGATCTCTAAAGTCTGACCTAGACATTACACACTGATACAATACTCTTGTCGAATTTTTCTCATGCATTCTACGCTCCCGAGGCAGCGGAAATCTTGCGCTTCTAGAGAAGCTACTGATATTCGCGCTGCCTGCTTTGACCGTTTATGATGCATTTAAACACCAGATGGTGCACATGGGCCTGTCTGCTTAAAGAACTGCTGATGTGACCATCAGCCAACGAAATGCAAGTCAACGAACACTTGACAGGCATTAGGCTCCGCCCAGAAATCACGTGTAGGGCAATTCTCTCTTGAGCCTGTGGCCTGTTCAGACGGTCGCTGGGGCGATTAGCTGTCACTCAAAACGAAATGAACAACATTGGCTTCGTGTATTCCTCGCTTGGCTAGTAACCGGTTTTGCTTTCAGCACAGGGTCTCATCTGATTGGACCAAAATACAGTGCTCCCTCTGGTGTAGAGATTCAGGATACAAGGTCATTACAAACAGCGCTTACGATGTAGGTAGTTGGCCTATGGTTAAAGCGCTGTGTAAAGAGCGTACATGCATTCTACATCAATTTGTTGACACAAATGCTCATTCGCATCGCGTATTTGCACTGACTTCTGACACGGTTCGTGTCAGTAATATAATTATATACATAGGTACATTAAATGCATAATAAATTAATTTCTTCATGTATTCTGTACAAAAAGAAATTTAAAATAAATGGCACTGGACTTTTGCTTGGGAGTTTCCAGGAATGTTTCGTAGACCCATCTGCAACATTCAATAAAAAGAATTATTTAAAATATTTAATTCAATATTTTATTTCATTTTGAACCAGCTTCTAACAAGCCTTGTACTGGCGCCATAGGCTCCAGCGATGAAGATTTAGAGAGTGGGGACAACGACGGCGACGAATCCCACGTATCGTCCACGAAACTAGGCTCCACCAGTAGGACGGAAAGTATAACGGAGATTGTGCCGTCGGTGGGATCCATGCGAGGCAAGGGCAAAGCTAGAGGGTCTGTAAAAAGTCATCAGCTGCAGATTCAACGCAAAAGATGATGGGTCAGCTGCTGCAACATGTCAGCAAAGTAAGGGGACTGCAGGCTGCCTCTACAACTAAATGGCACCCATGACTGCTCATGAAGAACAAGTAGAGATGAACACAAAATATTACTCCACCCAGCTGCGTCAAATCAAGCTGGAACACTGGTTTGACTTCACGGGCGACAGCATGAATCTTGTACAATCCTACATAGTGCGTGCCACTCAGATGTCAAGAAAATAGGTTCAAGATTTGGAGAAAGATAGATACCAAAATCCCCCTTCCTAAAATATTAGTGAACATGTCATATGCAGTTATATATTGCTGCCAGACCAACTTTGTGGAAATATTATTCCTTTTGATGAGATTAGAAAAAAATGCACAAAAAGCAAAATCACTCATGCATACATTGTAGATGTATAAAACCTGAATTCCTTTTCATTCTTAAGGCTAAAGTATAATAGAAGGTCATAAAATGTGGATTTTTAGAATATTTGTTAACTAGTCGGTCACTTTTTTACTCAGCTTTTCACAAAAAAAAAATGTTTGTCGCAATAAAGTTCATCATCAAGAAAGTGGCATTTTATCGGACTCAATTCAAGGCGGGATCTACAAAAACCCACATGTATACCCAACCATAACATTCTTCAATTGCTGATTTGAGTGAAGACTTGACTGACATCTGTAATTATGACCTTCAGTAGCCGTTCTTTATAGCTTGAGCACTGCTTATCTTGATAAGCTGGGCACTAATTAGTGACCCTTAATTAATGCTAGGATCATAAGCTCCACTACTTCATAGTTTGACATGTGCATACTTCAAAGTTTTCCTATTCTTATACACGATAAATGGTTAAGTGTAACTCAAAGTAAATTGATTTGTGTTAATATACTGTTATACAACTTACACTTCCAAACACATATCAGTTAGCCATCAATGACAAAATTACGTTTAACAAATTTGTTTTTGCAATTTTTCTAAAAACAGTATTTCAGTCAATTACACCATCTTTAGAGGAAACGTATTTTCAAAAACCATCAAGAATAAAGCATTTCAATTTTGCACGTTTAAATGCAAAATCCTCGCATAATTCATTTCAATCTTGTTTTTAAACCAATTATAGGCTATTTTTAACAGATTGTCCTTGATCAGATTGTCAATATTTAAAAGTTATGGAGGAAAGAAATCTGGGACTGAGACATCCGAAAAGTGGGATCTGGCTGGATATCGAGACCAGACTTTAGACCTACTTCACTACCGTATCTGATTTGTACATTATGTGTTAACATGAGCCAGCCTTGCAATTATTTCTTAGAGTTTTATCATGTGCACTTTTAATATGACATTTTTATTTGTTCTGTAATTATAAATATCATTTTCCATGACAGGAAAATGCAAAAGGAAGTGAAGCAGAGATTAATTTATGGAGTCCAATGTATGGACTCCATTATGCCAAAATTACTTTTAACTGTTAAGGGCTCAAAAGTTTTTTTGTTGCAGTGCACTCTCTTCTGGCAGGATGGACCTCGCTCCTTCCATTGTATATGATTTCCCAAATGATCATTGGACAAGTGCGCTAACATTTTGTCTACACCTCCATATAATATGAATGATTACAGCAGAAAATGCTTTCAAAGATGTTAGTGTGCACATCAAAGATATAGTGTGCACATTAGCGAAATTAACTGCCTTACCTTCAGCGCATGACGGAGAGACAGCAGGCTCGACGGGTATATACACGTTATACATTCCTTATTAGGAAAGGTGCTGCGGAGGAGGAAATGATGTTTGCTTGTTTACCAGGGTATAGCGCGAACGCAGTCCCCCACTACCAAAAATGCGCACTTGAGTTATCCGCAATCGGAGGGTCCAGCCCAAACGAAGTGCAATGGAAAGGCCTCGCCCTGGGGAAATGGTCCTGTTGATCACAGTTTATTCATATGCAACATATACACATGTACCTGGATAGACAAATATACACTTGTAAAAAAAACTCTAGTATAACTAAATAAACCTAAGAATGCACCCGTCCCTTGAAATAAATAAATAGAAACGCAATGGCAGCAGAGTTAACATTACAGAGTAATGTAATTTTACATCCAGATGGATTGTTTGATAACATTCTGTTGCCGTGTGATTTTGCAATGTCATAAGCAATATTTTAAAATTATTTTTATTGTGTAATTTTACATATTTAGGGGGAGTGGGATGTAATTTTACATATTTCCGGGAGGGGAGGGGGGGTGGGGCACAATAAGCTTTAATAAAAGGTTCAAAATGTTCAGTTGGAAATTGTGTAATGACTCAGATGAGCCAGTTAAACAGGCAATTTAAAGTAAAAGTAATAGACATTTGTCTTCTTTGCTTGGCATTGTAAAAAATTGTGTACAAATATACAAACATTTTTATAAGATACTGATATTCACAGTATAAAATTTTAAATTAAGAAATGCTTGCACATTTTCACATTAAAATTTCTTTTAAAAACACAGGCAAAAGAAAACACAAGCAGCAACAGGATTGTTCCATATTTCTTTGGTTCCTCAGAGCCAAACATCTGTGCTAGCATTTCTAACTGACATGCTGCCATAAATACTGTGGGTCCTGCTTCTTGCATAAGCGTCAAGAGTTTCTCTTCTTTTGCGTTCACATTAAAAACCATCCGGTCGATCAGGCTGCCAGTAATTTCTCCATCTGGACCGTTCTCGTAGAAGCTGTTTCTTGCTAAATCTGTTTCATAAAAAGCAAGTTTTGGTTCCCAAACCTTTTTCGGAAACGATTGGCCAGTGCTGAATGGCCTTTTTGGTCTTCACTTTGGCCAGTGCTGAATGGCCTTTTTGGTCAAGTGAAGAAACTGTGTACCAAAATGTTTCAGGGTACTTGGCCACCATCTTTATGCAATGGCATTCAATTTGGTTTTCCTCAGGGGGGTAGATATTGGGAAAAAGCAAAATTATAGTAATAATGCAATACATGCCAGTTAATAGTAATAATATTTATAACGAACGTTGTGAGATAAAAGTAGTAACAACAGTCTCGCGTCGCCAAACATTCAAGGATCGTTGATTCCCTATTCAGAGTTTCACCACAGGTTTCCGTATATTTTGTTTCTGCAATGGAGATACGCTCATAATAATTTATTACGCTCATAATAATTTATTACAGTCTGACTGTAATTACTGTTATCTTTGTAAAAGGACACCATTTAATATGCAGACTAGAACCTCTATAGCTCTATGATAATCTTTTAATCATATGAATTAATAGTTTTCTAAAATTATTCTACAAATAACCCATTCAAATAATTTATGCATTCAGCCAAAATCACGGAAAACCAGCAAAAAAGGAACAATTGTATCAAAAAAAGTTAATTTGCGATATCTTAATAATCCCTACATCATTCTTTACCTATTTGAATAGGGAAAATGATAAAATAAGGTTAATTCATGATTTTTTAAATTGTATTGAAGGAGAATAAATTTAAAAAAAAATCGTTCCAATATAAGAGGTAAGAGTAGACATAGTCCATAAATTGTGTATTGCTTATACAGGATACCAAAATATTCTTGAACTAACAGGCATAGTTGTGTATTTTAGACAATATGTATAAAGGGAAATAATAAGACATTTCCCAAAAGGACCGACCTCCAGAAAAATCCCTTGCTAGAGTAGTTAAAAATTCTTTTTCACATTCATAACTATATTTCTTTATTATAATACAGAATCATCACAACATAATTATTGCAAATAAGCATTCATCTCATAAAATTAAGTGAACAGATTGTTTATTACATAATTTTACATAATTTTTACCAGGGTATAACTTAGTAAATTGTAGCAACATTTTAGCAACATTTGTCTGTTTTGTTTTGTTTTTTTTTCAGAAAAAATAAGGGCCATGCCCATTTGTTAGGGTTAAAGTCTCCAACTTTAAAAAAATTTTAGAAAGCAGATACAAGGCTTAAAAATTTGCATATTTGCTATTGGAAAAATGGAAAGAATCGACATGAAGTATTAGTCAAATCAGAGATGGTCATTCAGGAGGTATTTGTTGATTTCACATGAAATGACAAAAAAAAATGAAAACGATTCCTACAAATTTGATACCCCCTTTTTAAAGAAGAAATTAAAATTATTATTTTCCGTGTAATATAGTAAAAGTTGAGCACATTAGAATGAATGAAACTTTATTTTATCAAATGTATGGCTCGGACTCCAGTTCTTAAATAGCATATGATAAAAATCTGTGGCCGTAAAGAGCAGACATTGATATTTATGGAAATTGCAGAAAAAATACGGTCCTGGCTTAAAAATAGTGGATGAAACTGCTGCATTTACTTGACAATTAAAATACACTTGTAGTGTTTTCTTTATAAATGCTGGTTATTGAGGATAACTAGAAAACTGACAGGTCAGTAAGGACCCCGCAAAATTTTGATGCAGTCATTATAAATTGAAGTACTGTGAATCTGGTGTACTTTGGTAGCATGGGCTGAAAGAGTGATATTTGAAAATTAAAGAACCTGTAAAGAACAGCTGACATGTATAAACTGGAAGAAAAGATATGGTAAAGTGAAAATGTTCAAAGCAATCAAAATAATGATATAAAAGAACTGCATGCATTTTCAGTTTCTGTATTACCTGTGCCAATTATTCTTAAGTCTTGGCTGGGCTGAGTCAAATATTTTTCCAGTATTTGTATGTTGAATTGGTCTTATTATATGTGAGGCTTGAGTCTGTACATGAACCTTGTAGTATTAGAGAGTCAGCTGTTGGTTAGTAGGGATAAAATGGTCACTCGCTTGAACTGAGATTCAGCTGTTCTTGGGTCTACAGATGCGCGGTGATGTGTAGGCAACATATGAATATCAATGTAAATTTGTTGATGGTCACTATAATAGGTCCAAATTCCTTGAGATGTTGGAAGTGGAGATAGATTTGTCCAAACATGGTCTAAATGAGAGCCACTGTGGTGCGTTGGGCCAGTGGATCCTTTTCTGGGGAATCTTTAAATTGTCTGTACAAAATATGCTGTGAAAATGTAATGCCTCTGTACACGAGTGACTCGAAAAAGGTTCATCCATTCCTGGCCTGGTGAAGGAGACACCAGCAACTGAACACCAAACTGTGTATTAACTTTTTTTTTCCTCCTTACCCAAATTTCAATAAGCTTCTCCCTTAGGCCATGGGTGACACATCTTATGCTTGAATCCTATCCATCATATGTTAGGGGAGTTATTATGCAGAAACGAATTTGATTGTTCATCAAATTCTTTGCGGGTTATTGCATTGACATCATTTGAGAATTATCGCCTCTGTCAAGGTCGTCCATCTTCGAACTTGACCTAGCCCTTCATAACAAACATTGCTGGTGCAAGTTCAGTTAATGTTAGTCAAATTGTTTGCGAGCTGTTTTGTTAACATCATTTTAGCATTATTCCCTCTGTGACCCTGAAATTCCATCAAGGTCACCCATCTTCAAACATGATGTAGTTCATCAAAAGGTCCATCACTGCTGTGAGTCTAGGGACCTTATATGAAATACTTTTTATGAGTTATTGTGTTAACAATGTGTGTCCTTTTGCATGCATATTTGCTAAGAGAGTGCAACCTTACTAGGTGTTCAGTAATGGTTTTTACCGCATAACTTACAGAAAAACGGCTGACTTTGACCATATATCATACCTTGTTGCTGTTGACATGAGGACCTGTCCTACTGTTAAGGTGGAACAAACAGTTATGGTTACAATTATGATTTCTGACCTGCTGAAAGAGGGACCTAAAATTTATCACCAAACTGTGAATAACTTTTTTGACCTTTGACCTAAAACCTTTTCATCAAGCTTTGAAAAACAGAGTTTGTTTTGCATTTTATTTTCAGCATATCTGCAGGTTTATATGGAATATAATTTTGATGATTTTACCCCTTTTATTATTTTTATCGTTCTTGATATGATTTTTTTTTCGAGTGATTTATCATTAATCTGTTTCTTGGTTTATTCATTTAGTTGTGTATTCATCTATGTGTTCATTAACAATATCACTTCTTCTCCACTTAAATACATAAAGGAATACATCATACTAGTTTTATTCTAAATCATGTAGCAGTGTATACTGGCATGATCAAGATGATATCCTGATACCTGATCCTATGATCATCGATTCCAATGGTTATAATTTAAAACAAAAACAAAATACAAAATATTACTGTCATGAAATATGCAGGACAATTTGTGTATTGCTGGAAGTAGAGATAGACTGAGAGTTATTAAAATGCACGAGGCAATCCACGAAGCATATTGTATTATTTTGTTATTTTATCATCCACTTTGGTTTTTGATTTTTCGTCTTTTCGAGTTTCTCCTTTAAGGCTTGATATCTCCATTTTTCAATGTGCACTTTTGATGTTTCTTATTACTGTATATTATACACACACACATATATACATAAATATACAAACGCGCATATATATATATATATATATATATATATATATATATATATATATACAACTAGATATATTGGATGACCACCCCTCCCCCCGTCTACGCCACTGCTTTTCCTGTATATCCATCATGGACAGCTATTTCCCTGTAAACTTTGAGTACAGTCTATGGTAATGCAAGCTTTTTAAGCCGAGCGCCTTTCCTGGAATGATTTAGAATCGAGGCAGGCAGCCTCTCCCATCTAACTTCAAACCTTTCTGCTCAGCTTTGAGCAGCTCTGCTGTAGGGTTTAGAGTTACTATAGCTAGCTGTGGCAAGTCACTTAGGGCCTCCTCTGGCATGACTGGCTGGAGGTGTCCAGTGCTACGCTGGCAAGTGTTCATGTCGTTGGACGAGTACAGCTGATGGTGTCCCTTGACTGTTTTGAAATGCAGATAACAGATAAATACATGTAGGTCTAAAATATGATTCAACCGTGATAGAGGCCGAAAGTTCATTTGATCGTATATTGGTAAGGGACAAAATTGACAGATCAAGTTATGTACGGTTAGGAGCAATTTCACAATAAAGGTTGTTAATAAAGTCTCACAGGGGTCAAAATTAAATTTAAACCTTGATAAAACAATGTTATTTCTGGAGACCTGTGGTTCCAAGACATCAGATTTTAACAAAAGCATAGTCCTTCTTTGTTTTTTTTTAAAGATTTTTACAGCAGTGTAAAGATCAACTATGCATTTTAATCGTTTTCTGAAATAACACTGAGCCTTCTTATTAATCTAATAGGAGCAGTCATCAAGTTTGATATACATAAATGGAGGTAAATCAACTACAAAGACATTATAAGGCAGTCTATTAACACAAACAAATTATTTTTTTTTAATATACTTAGTATGTCTGTTCTACTATCATTTATAAACCCATCAGTAGCTATCTAAATGTTATCAATGTCATGTCTGATGCAGGATTTCATCAATATTACCCGCTAGGTTATCTTGAGGCATGTGAAAAGTTTTATCCAGATCGGGAAAGAATCTCAGAATCAGTAACAGTTTCAACAAAGTAGCTTGTCCAGATTCATTTGTACTGGAAATGACTGTGAAAACATCTGGGTAACTCTGTGGTTTTAAACAATTTTATTCACGAAATTGGGCATGGAATTCCAATAGAAAGAACATCTGAAGAACTACTTGGCTGCTTATAAACGGATATCCACTTGTACGGTACCAAAAATCCCTTATTTCTAATATTCTTAAGAAAAAAATCTAACACAGGCATACTTGTTTTAATAATATATCCACAGACCTTTTTCCCTGGTCTACCATCAAGCTGATAAAAGAAAGATTTACTGGAAATGACGTCATATGTTATCATGGTAATTTCAAAGAAAAATATTTCAAAATATCCCCTCATCGCAATTGTCAAATGCAGTTTTTAATCAAGGAAATGTTAAATGCATGACTTAATATTCTTTTTCATCAGCTGCTATATTCACATTCGTGGGGCAAAAACATGCATCTCGAATAACATGGTACATCCTTATGTAGAGTAACTTGCCCTCAAAAGACAAGTATTTATAACCTTAATCAACTTATTCAATGGTAATAAAAACAGTATCAGCAGCTTTTTCATCAGATAGTCATGTCTTGGTGTGTATTGGAAATGACATTATTTGTTAACATACCAATGTAAAAGAATGCAGTAAATCATTTTTAACTAGGCACAAGTGAAAACAAATTCCTGTCCAAACAGAGTCTGAAACATATATGTCTATCAAATTGTCTCAGTTAGATCAAATAAATTTGCTTAAGTTCACAATTTATATATGAGAGAAAATTTCTGAAATGGCACATGGTTTATGTCGAGTAATATGATTAAGAATTAAATGCTTTCGTCACAAGATCAAGCCTGGTTAAATATAAAGGAGTTTTCAATCCTGATGTATCCAGTGGACCAAAGATTGTCTTTAACAGGAACTTGTGTTCTGTCCTTGTTTATTGGCCAGATAACCCCCCCCCCCCCCCCATCTTCTCTTCTAGGAAATTCATATGGAAATGTTCAACTGAACATCCATTTGAACAGAGACATAGACCACGGGTAACTTTTTCTATATAAATGTGGCCATGGTCATCCCAGCGAACAGCATAAAATTTGTTGATCTGAACCATGCAGCTACACGGTGTATTGACATAGAGCCTTTGACAGGGTGCACCACTCTATCCGGCCTGGCCCTACTTACTTGAAATATAGCAGAAATTGCTACCAGACCTGGCATATCTAGCATGTGCACTGGCACACACTGTTTCTAGAATACAATCAATTCCTTGATGCAGAATGCATGCAATTCTTGTGCATTTCTTACTTGATACTTTCTGCTGGTAACAGCCACACTAGCTGCATGTTTGACCAAAGCCTTTAGCCGATGATTTACAGTAAGAAGCTTCAAAGTAGTTATGTATTACTGTTGTCTTTACCTGGAACAAGGAGGGCAGGAAACAAAGATCAGCAAAATTTTTTCAGCTTCTGTTCTGAGCTTTGCAACAATCACTGAAATGTTCAAAGTGCTGATTGCAAATTTTTCTATTAGTGTTTTATGGGCCTCAAAGGTTAACTTGGCAACCTTATTACTGTCATGTTTCATGTAGTCAGTTATGAATTATGGACTCTTTGTGTGTAAATGGGCCTTTCTTATCTGTGCCATTCACGAAGGCCATAACTGGATGTATGGTCACTTGGTTCTGTAACTAATGTGCACTCTGGACTCATCATTTTGGCTGCAAGTGTAGTTCCCGGCAAAATCCATTATAAGTATGGCTGATCGAGGTTTCATCATTTCTTTGGCAGCTTTCAGATGTCTTGCCACAAACCAAATATAGGATATGACCAGTAAATCCATCTATATCGCTGATCAGTTCCTCATTCAGCTCTGAAACTTGATACTGCAATGAGACCTTTTTTGTTGCCGCTGGCAAAGTGTAATCAGTTTTACCTGTTTTACAGGATTTTAGTGAATAAGCCATTTTTTAGAAAGAAATTTACCAGAATCTGAGAAGTAAGCCTTTCAGTTTTTAAGCAGTTGAGGCACAAGTTCAAGGTACCAGTCCTATCTTTTTCGTGCCCAACAAATAAAGGTCTGGCATGTCTGTCATTCCTTGCTCCACCACGTTCTTCAGCAGCTCACCTTATTTAACCGCAGGAAGAGTTAGTGGAGTAGTCAAGGAATTGTTGACCTCGTTTGAAACTTAAAAAATCCTAAAATTATAAAAATTTACAGCAATCCTGTCGTAAATATATTCAAATAAAAAAGGACATTTATGAATTTGCAGTATCATTGTTAAATGTCTTACTCGAAGCAAGATAGGGTAATTTTTTTGTATAGACAGCAACCCTCACTCCCCTGTAAATTGACGATTTTGTAAATGTTGCTAATTTTTCTTGCTAATATCAGTCATTGATAATAGAAACACTTATGAGGTTTTGTTATCTTTAAGCCTAACCGGTGCCCAGAGTGTCAATGCCCATAAACCTATAGTTGAATATCAATACCCCCGATCAAACAGTTTGGGGGGGGGGACAAAAAAAAAGCACGAAATGATTGGGGGGGGGGGGGGTGCCATAACACAAAAAATGCAGAATACAAGCCAACTGCAAAGGGTACTCTGACCATGATACCCCCCCCCCCCCCCCCCCATTTGTCACATATTTAAATTCTTAGTTATGCAATCCAGTTTCTGATCTTGTGACTCCTTTAACTGAACAATAAAATAAATGACAGATTCCTGATAAAGAATAGACACCATAATTAATCTTTCATCTTCATCCCTTTGCACATAAACTATCTGACCTGGGGCCTGGACAGCTGAGTGGTAAAACGCTTGGCTCTCTCCGCTGGCGACCCGGGTTCGATCCCCGGCGTGGCTATGAGAGTGGGTTGTAGTTGCCCGTCCAAGGCCGGTGGTTTTCTCCGGGTACTCCGGTTTCCTCCACCTCTGCAGACTACCGAACGCAATCACCGGAGCCATGGAGAGTGCCTCGATTTAATAACTATTTGTACAATCCATGTAAAATAAATAAGTTTATATTACCTATGTTATATTGGATACCTAAATCAATAAGATGTTGACCAACAACAGTTTCACAGCTTAAATGTAATGCTGGGAACTTACCTACAGCCTCTTGGATCTCCTGACCATACAAATCATCTTGAAAATTTATAGATGAATGATATGAAATAAGTGGTCTGAACAGGGACCCTGTACTGAACAAGGCTTGCAACAGCTGATCCTTTTTGCCATTGATTTTGCGATAATAATGTAGTTCTGCTCTGACCGTGCACTTCTCTTTAAATAAGAGTGCTTCCTTCATAAACGCATTTTCCGAAATCGTGTGAAGGTTCCACATTTCAAGGTCAATAAAGATAATTAGTAAGAAAATGGTGTTTGGCTCGCAATCTAACATAAAGGTAAAGTTCCAGTCTCATTTAAATGTATTTTTCAATGTCGTCTGCCGTAATCAGCTCATCAATTTTTCCTTACAAAAGTAACATATACCAAACCTTGTTGTCATTTTCGTAAATTTTACCCGTACTAAAAAGTGGTAGAAAACTAATCAAAACCCAAATCTGCACTGCGTTTCCACTGAGAGCCTTACTGTTCTAACTATATTGGGGCTCATCACCTGTATCGTTCGATAACACAGTCCGATATTTGTTTGACAAATGCTAGTCTTTTTCCCAGTTTGGCTTGACAGTCAACATCAATAATATGCAAAGTCAAATTTTTATTAGATAAGATTCTGCTTACAATTCTTCCAGCTGAATCCGTTATGCATCAGGTAATCTTCGTACCAAGCGTGCTAGAAACTACTATTGTGACGATGAGCACAATCGCTAGAATAAAATACCCCCCCCCCCCCCTCCACAGAATTTGGCGTTTCCACTGAGAGCCTTACTGTTCAAACTATATTGGGGCTCATCACCTGTATCGTTCGATAACACAGTCCGATATTTGTTTGACAAATGCTAGTCTTTTTCCCAGTTTGGCTTGACAGTCAACATCAATAATATGCAAAGTCAAATTTTTATTAGATAAGATTCTGCTTACAATTCTTCCAGCTGAATCCGTTATGCATCAGGTAATCTTCGTACCAAGCGTGCTAGAAACTACTATTGTGACGATGAGCACAATCGCTAGAATAAAATAACCCCCCCCCCCTCCACAGAATTTTGCTTGTTAATGAATTAATGTGAAAGCAAATAAGTTTCTTGTGCACATAAAACATCTAACTTGCGCTGTTTAACACAATGAAAAACCGAGTCTTGTTCACGTACACATTAAGTCGTATAATATCTTAGCCAGTTACAATGAAGAGTCCAGCACACACAAAAATTAAAATTAAACGATTACGGCTGAATGTCCGACAAGGGTTTACCTTATAATTTCTTTGGCAGCTTTCAGATGTCTTGGGTGCCAAAACAATTATAAGATATGACCAGTAAATCCATCTATATCGCTGATCAGTTCCTCATTCAGCTCTGAAACTTAATACTGCAATGAGACCTTTTTTGTTGCCGCTGGCAAAGTGTAATCAGTTTTAGCTGTTTAACAGGATTTAAGTGAATAAGCCATTTTTTAGAAAGAAATTTACCAGAATCTGAAGAGTCCAGCACACACAAAAATTAAAATTAAACGATTACGGCTGAATGTCCGACAAGGGTTTACCTTATCGTCTTCAAGAGACAGACGGCGGGTCGTCCGGTGAAGGTTGTTCAGTAGTCATAGTCCGGGGGCGTATCTGGGTCCTGGTCTCTGCTGATGAAGCCGATAATCTTCGTTGTTGATGCTGTCATCTCAGTATCCGCTGTTGAGTTACTGAGACTGTGATGCTCTCATCTCAGTGTCTCTATCTTCACCGATGACCAAGCGCGGATCGTCATCACTGCTATCACTATCACAAGCATTATCATTACGTAGTAGTAATGCAGCAGTGGTTCGGCGTCGGGGCGGGCGTGTTTGGTTTCCGGTTCAATGTCGGTAACAGCTGGCACCACAAATTCGCAATTTGTTCGTCCGTAGACAATATCGGTGGTTCCAGACGTCTTCCAGGGCAGTCTCGCTGGAGGTGACTCTCCTGGTGACCCTCCTATTTCCTGTACCAAAGTACGATTTTTGCCTTTGTGTCCGATACACGCAACACATCTTTGTGTGTCGTGCCAAAACTGCATGCGGTCTGGTAGTTATTCGGATCACCACTTGCACTTCATGGTCTAACATTGGCAAATTCGTTCCGGGCAACAGTGTTTTCCGGCATGCTTTCAGTACTTGACCATAGTCTCTTAAGGCTTGAGTGACATCATCATGAAACCATAGTCTCTTAAGGCTTGAGTGACATCATCATGAATAATATCAAGTGGGAATCATCGAAGGGAAACCAAGGTCGGTTTGTTGCTCTGCGCTTGAATAAAGCGTCCTGCACAAGGACTGAACCACTTCAACGGCGACTCTGTTAGCTTCCTCCGTAGTGGTAAAAACAAGCTGCAAGATGGTAGCTGACAGTGTAAGGGCGGCTCTCAGGCTGTTCCCGGTGGTTTGATCATGGATGACGGATATCGATCGTTAAAAGGTGAATATTGTTAACCAGGGTGATAGGAGGTCGTGTCCCACAATTCTAAGGGTTAATAAGAGGCTTCGTAAAATGAAATACAAATGTACTCATTGAAGCGAGGATTAAGTGATCGCGTCGCATGTACCCTTCTTGTTTACATGGTCAGCAGTGTTTGTTTTGACGGGAGGAACAGGAAATCTATATATTAATAGCGTAAGGCGATTTTTGTGATTTTTCGTATCTCCTCTGATACCGCCGTACGGATTGCCGTGATTTTCGACATACATATGCTCTGGGTTTGTCCGAAGAGATTCCGCCCCCTTTTATTTGCAATATTTGCGTATTACCTGCATAATTAATAATTTTAATATTTGCTCCCCCGTGGGCGCCTCTTTTCTTTGTGTCTTCGGGCCTGGTAACAAAATTTGCCCATAGGGTGTGTGATGGCGGGACAGAGGTTTTCTCCGGGGGCCCTATCTGGGCTTTTCTTAAATTTGCGGTGACCGGCCCGAAACAATCCCCATTGGTGATCCCTTCTCAAAAGGCAACCTCCGCGCAGCGAAAAGTTCTATTGTGCACAAGGAGATCTCGCGTGAGGAAAATGCTCAAAAGGGGGATCTTTCAAAGAATGAAAATTTTCCGAGCGGTAGTGAATGCAGGGTAGTGTGTAAAACCCGAACCCCACGGTCCCCGGAACCAATAAACCCATTTCCTCATTTTCCATTATTTTTATACCGATAAAAACACCACTATTGATGATGTAAGGACAGAGCAAAGTCCCTAAATGTTAAATGACCGATTCACTGAAAGATTTATAATTACAAAAATATTTCGATGAAGACGGACCTCATTTACTTGAATTTGCCGACTGTTAAATTTTGACGGACCCCAGTAACCACCGCTAATATTTTTATTTATGACCAAAAGAGGACAAAAATAGCATTCATGTCACACACTAAATATAATATTTGTTATTTTAAATGAAAATATAATAGTGCGGACACAGTGGGGGAGATTTAATTTGAAGTGCACTAAGAGTTGAGCGGACCTGAGACTGATATATCAGAGCACTTCCACATAACAACAGGTTTCGTGCTCCGTTCATAACAACCATGCAATTTTAAAGTTGGCAATAATATAAATACCGAAAGGAATTGTTGATTACTTGCATTTCAAGCAACTACAGGTTCCAAAATAATGATTTTGTAAATGTTTTAAATTATAATACTTTTTAAAACGCTACACAAATGAAATAAATAGCAAATATAAAATTATGAATATAAAATTATGAATAAAAACTGAGACAGAAATGTAAAAATACAGATATAAACACAATAATAAATCACAAATGTGTCATGGCTAAACGTGATGTCAAATACATGTATGTACTAAAGAAATGGTAAAACAACGAGAAAACGGGGTCCGTGTAATCCGTGAGGTCCGTGCCCCAGGGTCCGTAAGTGTTTTTTATTATCAAATTTTGTTGCAAAACAGACTATTTTTTATGTTTTAACCAAACATAATATAAAATATGTCTTTAGATACGATTATGCTAAAATATCTGGACAAATTACCATGAGAGTTTAAGAATTACAAATATTTCTTGGGTTCCGGGATCAGAAGTGGACACTGCCTGAACGCAGTGACTGTCTCACTGGAAAACATTGGCTCAACTTTCAAACAGAAAGGAGTGCGTGATATTAAAAAATATATATAGCCATTAAATGTACCACATAATATAATGCTACCACGAACTTTTGCGCAGCGGGACCGCCCGACCATGTAAGTGCTCAGTTTTTGTGCGTTATAACCGGAATGCAATTATCGAGATCACGTCTCAGCGCTGTACTGTACTACCATGCAAGATAACAGGTTCCTTTACTGGCGGGTTCACGGGCGCGGAGGGCAACTTTAAATGGCGATGTTCAGCATAATATATATTTTCATATAAAAATGATTTTATTAAACATATCAAATTCCTCGAAAATTCTCCTACCAACCTCTCGGCTTCAATTGGAGTTTTATGCATAACACCATGCATATAATTTGATCTATATACTAATAGCGTAAGGCGATTTGTGTGAATTTACTTGTCTTCTCTGACACTACGGTTTGCCGTGATTTTTGACATACATATGCTCCGGGTTTGTCCGAAGACATTCCACTATTCGGACAAGAACGTATTCGTCCAGGTCATTCAGACTCCGACACAAGGTTAACTCAGAGACAGAACACTCATACCAAATGTCGGATTCAAAGAGACAGTAACATTGTACACCCAAGACATGAAACTATGACAGACTATTTGACATCAGAACTAAATAATCGCCCAGAACCGTGCGTAGCACGGGTAATTGCTAGTAGGCTATTATTAAACTACAGTGGTCTCGTTATAACGGGGTCCGTTACAACGGAAGACTCGAGATACGGACAAATCTCTAGGGAACGAAGGAGTAAAAGTTAAAATTGGCTTCGATACATCGGAAAACTCGAGTTCCGGATCCGAAGGGACTTACATTGAAAAAAAATGGAACCTCGCCCCTACACTTAGAATCGTTATAACGAACTAGAGTGACGGTGGTCGGTTCCAAGTTTCCCCAGTCGTTTGATCTTTGTTAATGTTAAACCCTGCCGATTCACCGGCTATTTAATACATGAGAGAGCAGGTTCTAGCTCACACCCAAGCCATAGTCGAGTGGTTATGTCAAAGCCGTCTCAGTTGAGCGCACCCTTTCTCACACCTCCCGAATTTCTCGACTACTAAGTGAGGTCGATGTCAAAGTACCATTCAGTCTTCGGATGTCAGACTCGCTACGCGAATTAGACAAGTATGTATGTTTACGCAAAAGAAAACTTCACTGACAGGGTAAAGGAGGTAAGAAGATACTTGCAAGAAAAGCGAACAGAGGCTATGGACAGTGACAGTAATACCAGAGGACAACTGAAATACCATAAACTGATCGTGGGGGTGAAGTGTATGTGTGGGACGAAGACAGTAACTGTGTAAAATGTATAAGACGTAGTTATCGTCGCTGAAAGAGCGCCTAGGGCGGGGGTCCCTGACGTTCGTAGTCTTTTCCTTCTTTAATAAAAGGAGTGAGAGAATTTACGTACATCTACAAACAACACATGTTGAATCTGCATACCGGATAGACCAGGACTCAGAAAAATTCATGTAAACAAGATAATGAAATTTTCGCGTAAAAATGATTATATTGATTTTGTGTATGAATGATCATCATTGTGTATGAAAATTCTCATGAAATATGTGGTACAGATTCAAATAATTTACCGTTTTCTCATTCAAGTTTTGCACTTGAAGACACTGATGCACCATATAATGACAAAGGCGATGATGATATACACCAATCAGGGACACTGACCAGTCACAATGACGATTTAACAACACAACATGATACTCCTCTTACATCATCAACCAAACATATAGGGACACCTTCACAAAATTATCCTAGTATTTGTTCAAATAATGATTCAAAATTCAATCTCTACTGAAGCACCAAACAAAATTCTCAACTTAATTTCATGGAACGCTGGAGGAATAAAATCAAAATTACATTTGCCAGAATGGTAGCCCTGTCGGATTTTTTATGTATTCTTGAGACATGGGCTACTACTTCAGTTGATTTTGCTAGGTATTTTTATACGTTCCACTGTGTCAGTAAAGTATGAGATAAGATTTCCAAAGGGTGGGGGGGGGGGGGTCCTGGCGTGTATACGAAAACACTGTAATTTAATTTTTTTAAAGTTCTTAAGTACACAGACATGATAGCTTTAATAATGGATGGAAGTACCTATAAAATAAAGAAAGACATACTATCGGTGTGTGCATATATTGCTCCTGAGGGTTCTCCAAAATACAACGAAATGGACGAAAATGATGGAATTTTAGGATTGGAAATACAGACACTTTCTCAGTATGGGGACTTAATTAATGCCATAATAGAGACATAAATGCAAGAATTGGTAACCTACTAGATTTTAGTGAAATGATGATTTAGAATTCATCGGTACTGGAAAAGTTAATCTACTGATCAATTCTCCCCAAGTAAAAGTTCAAGAGATGGCAAAACAAATAGGTTTGGATTTTCACAAAAACCTATGCTGTATAAATGTTCATATACTAAATGGTAGAGTTGCCCCGGATATAGCATGTGAGTAAACGTTTTACTTATGCAGGGCAACGTGTTGTAGATTAGTGTTGTAGATTATTTTATAGTCAGCATAGACCTTATTATTTTGTGCCAACTTTTGATACATCTGATTACTTTCCATTAATTTGTACCATGAATGTAAAATTAAAAGACAGTCTAAAACATTCATGGCAGGAAATGGGTTAAATACAAACTGAAACCGAGAAATAGCAGGGAAATAAACTTCATACTAGAATAACCAGAATGTTAAAGAAACAAGCAATTATTTAACCAGTGCTCTGATCTGATGTAGATGCTGCAGAAAATTAGTTTATAAATATATTTAGATATATAACAGTAGAACGTGAAGGTAATGACATAAAGCCGGAGATGGTTTGAGCATGAAATAAAGCCGGGGATAGATTGGCTCAACCTATGTGATGGGATGAAACCGGTACAATGGCTAAGCATAATAAGTTTAAAGCACTGGATATATTTAGAAAATCGGGGAATCAAATGACATGAAAATATACAGAGCCAAACTTTAAAAACATTTGTGCAAACAAAATGAAGTGTTTGGTCAGGATTCGTTATCTAGAGTGATGATTAACAGAAATACTAATGAGCTATGGAGATATTTGAAAAAAAAATTAAAGACAGAAAAACAACCAGCATTAAAACAGAATGTTAGTTATACTTCAGGTATTTGTTAAATGACAGTAAAAAATATTATACCCGAAGATATTTACAGTTATATATAATTATACAGTTATTTATTTAAACGTATCATTTAATATCTATAACCATTGATGGAAAACGTATTAAATGATATTCTTCACTCGGGTAGCTTTCTGTCAATCAATTATCTATCCACTATATAAAATGGGCAGGGAGAGGACCCAGAAAATAACTGGGTATATCCTTATTAAATGTGCTGGGAAATATTTACAAGAAAATTGAACAATAGATTGCTCTTTTATGTAGAAGACATATATTTTCAGAGGCTCAAGCTGGATATAGAAATGACTATTTGCACTATTGAAAATGCATCTTTCTTTATATGGATCAATTAAAAAATACCTCGATTAGAGAAGAAGTAGACTGTACTATATTTATACAGATTTTTCCAGGGCATTCGACTGTGTAAACATGAGATTTTGTGGTATGTTCCGTTGAAAGAAGGAATAAATGGGAAAATATTAAAAGATTTAAGATCGATGTACTCAGATATGACAACTAGTATTCTTACAGCATTGGGACTACAGAATACGAGCCAGGGATGTGTGGTAAGTGCCTTGATATTTTCTAATATTTCATAAATGAATTTTAATCAACTTTAAATACCTATGTTTGTAAACGGTATGTATTTAAATGAACAACCCAAATCTTGTGACATTAATGCTTGCCGATGATATGGTAAATTTTGCCGACACACCAGGAAAACTTCAGAAACTTTATTTTGCAGAGAATATGGAAGGAAGGTTCACTTTACCAAAATTATGGTATCTTGACATGGGTACAACATGGACGTTGGATCTGACTAAAACATCTTGGCATTTTTTTTCTACCACAGTCTCATGGACACACACACACAAACCACGCATTTCAAGCCAATAATGTGTTATGTATTATAAAGAATTTTTAAGAGAAATTTAAACATGTTAAGCGTCAGTCAACTATTTTACCTTTTTGACACTATGGTTATGCCTATTCTTATGTATGGTATTGAACGTTGGGGTACGATTGCATTGATCTGACAGAGTACTGCAAATGCAGCAGTTTTGGAAGAATGTGGGCGTCTCCCTTTGTGAAGCACTCCTTAAGTTGTTTGAAATTACATTTTTACATGTGAATGGAAACAGGTACCCAAAATACTTGTATGAAATGTTATTGCAGCGTGATTATAACGAAAAAAAACGACTTGTAATATTTTAGTCTGGTTACGGCTATATTTGGATTGCTCAGACTGTGGGAGATATTAATATTTTTCTTAACTGTATTAAGAAGCAGATAACTGAAATAGCAGTGAAGGAATGGCACTGATTTTGAAACAATTTTCATGAAATAAAATATATTCATATGGAGTTTTCAAGTCAATGTTGACATGGGAAAGATATTTAACTTGTGCCCTCACTATAGTTATAAAAGCGCAATGGTTAAAAGAACAAGTGCAAGATGTAATCATGACATAGTCGCCAGTGTTTGCCAAGAACCGTGACCTTGCCCTTGGACCGATCAAGGCAAAAAATAATAGGCTCCGAGGGATACCGATTTAACACTTGACCTATAAGTTTCAAAGCGACTGATGCAAAATTGCGACCTGTAGCGTGCGGACAAACAGACAAACAAACAAACTAGACGACCAGAGGTCGAACGCTTGCCGGAAATGGCCGGTAATAAGACAGCGAAACAGACGGAAAGTTACTAGGCAGACAGACAGGGAACGTATAACACTGTCTATAGTTTTGGAGATATGGCACAATGATGATTGCTGCAGCGCCATCTGGCAGCTATTTCTAAAAGGACAAAAAATAAGTTTCGAGATATTTTATTTTTTTATTATATATATTTGATGTATAATTAAAATTTAACCCCCGCAGAATACGACAGAGTCCCCACGAGGTAAAATGCATTAAATCTAGTTCCGGAAATAGCCGGAAATAAGACAGCAAAACAGACGGACAGTTACTAGGCAGACAGACAGGGAACGTTTGGATCTGATAAAATGAACAACCGCTATCATGGTTAAAATGGAAGCACATTTTTATGTGATTTCGCTGATTTTCAATAGCCACAAATGAGTAGACAGACAGACGGAAAATAACTCCATGTGTAGGCAATGTACTCCTGTCATGGAGAATAGAAAGCATGAATAAAATAAGCCACAGTCTATAGGAATAAATCTCCATATTTTGAATTTCAAGAATTGTAACCTATATTAGGTCACCATGGTAATGGAAGAATATGACAATCCTCACGAGGATAAACGCATTAAATCTAGTTTCACAGGCTGCAATCAATGTTGTGACACTGTCTATAGTGTTGGAGATATGGCACTATAATTATTGCTGCAGCGCCATCTGGTGGCTATTTTCTAAAAGGAAAAAAAATAAGTTTCGAGATATTTTATTTTTATTATATATATTTTGATGTAAAATTAAAATTTAACTCCTGCCCCCCAACTGCTAAACCAGGATCCGCCCATATTTTGACACACCCAACTACAAAATCGTGGATCCGTCCCTGGTTTGAAAGATTTGCCTGTGATTCCTGGCAACACAAGTGGCCGGACAAGGGGACACAATAAAATCACAGGTGTGTTCCCTCCACATTTTGCGGCTTCTGTCCTCTATTCAATGCTGCTTTGTGAGATTCATGGACGACCGCGCACGCCAACATGCAATTGTAATAGCCTTGCCGGCACTTACCGGTCAACCCTGAAGCCACTTGTGCTCACGGCAATTGGATATTTTTCATTTGATGAGAAAAGAGGCAAGATTTGACGAGAATTGCAATATAATCACATGATGTGACTGAGAGTGTCAGACGCTTTCAAATGCTGATAACTATATGTCTGTAGTGTACAAAATGACAGCATTATAGGCATTTGTTTAAATGGTCCACTGTTCTCGTTTGACGAAAAATGGTGCGAGATATAACGAAATATGCACTTATATCACTTGTATCACTAGTCAAATGATTGTTGAACAATAGAAAAATAAAATCTCTAGCATAAAAATGACAGAGATATAGACATTTGTTGAATATTTTGTCAAAATATCGAATATTCTCGTTTGGCGGGAGATGGGATTTGGCGAGATTTGCAGTTTTATCATGTTAAGCTTCCGAAAGGCTACCAGAGGGTGAAAACCTATACTGTTCAACCTAAAACGTGATCGAGTTATCAGCATTTCTGATAAATCTCGTAATTTCTCGTTAGACGGAAAACAGAGCGAGATTCTGCGAGACTTGCAATGGACTGCATTAGAGCCAAAGGAATGCTACCTAACGCAGAAAACTAGACCCTTGTAGTATAAATAACAACGGAGATAGAAGCAAAAAACTTTTTATTTTCAGAATGCCAAGTTTTACCCCAAAAATTGATCACCATGGTAACAGCGGCACAAAGCTACATGTACGCAGGAATAAGCCAATGATCCTAGTTTCAGATAAGACAATGAACATTGTGTCATGTTAAATATTTTTTTGAGATATTGCAGAAAAATGATATGTTACAGTGTTTCATGTACCACGCCCCCTGGTGGCTATTTCCAAAAAAGTAAAAATTGATTTCGAGATATTTATAAATAACACAAAATATGTCATTTTCAAAGCAATAGTTAAAAAAATGTCGACCTCAAGGTCATATTTACTGACCTAATTATATCATGATGTACACCCTTTATAAGGATTTCCAAAAAGGACACGATAACAGCTTAGCATGTTTAGACGCTACCTGCGCTTTCGGCAGTGTGGCATCAAGGGCAACCTGGGTGTAACAGGTTCTCTTTACAAGCTTTACAGAAGCGACCTCACTGACATATCTCAAAGCGTCGTATTTCACGGGGTCACGTCAAATTTCTTAAGTATTAAATCGGGTGTGCCACCTTTAGGTTCACTACTGTAGAGGACCCCATCCATCTTTCGCTCTGAAAAAAAGACTACAAATATTGACATGAGAGAATGTTAAAAATTTTTCCTTGAAGTGTATCATTTAATGCACTAGATGCGATAGGACAAGGGTTGGGATGAACGTCACCGCTCATAGTTTAAAGTAAATCTATTAAGTGTTTAGCTTTGTGGGCGCAGCCATATTTGCCATCATGTGACTACCAAACAATCAAAAACTATCCATAACGAGTTTTTACACACCTCTCCTGTCCGATTAAGGGAGGTATAAAGACATATTTATAACTTGACCCCTCATTTTGCTACCAGCAAAAATAACTTGTGTTGATCAATAATAATTCAGGTGTTCACAAATTAACATACCCGACGAGTATACGTTCTAAGTTTGAATATTGCTGAATTTCTGCCCTCGCCTGGGAAAGCATTATGTACCAAGCCCTTACTTTCAATTCAAACCTCCCACAGTTTTCATAATTTAAGAGAATATTTAATCCCCTCATACTGTATGAATTTGGATGTTTTCATTCATGAAACCAAATATGTGTTATTATTACACACTTAATAAGTGTCCATCTTCAAGGAAACCCTGCAACACAAATAAATGCAACACACACGGTATACTTGAAAGAAGGTTTCTTTGAAATGTTTGAAAATCGTAAAAAAATAACAATCATCAATGAAATATATCAGGGAAGCAGTCTCAGTATTTCAGAAATGTAGTCACCAGTTGACCCAGACTATTTTTTTTTGGTACTGCAGCAATCAAAGGCACTATTATTAATATATTTATTGTCAGCTGATTTCAGTATTTATATTGTTACTATTCTTTCATCCAAAACTGACCTCAATATATCGCTTAATAATATAATTTAAATTACATAAGTGCTCAAATTATAAAATTATTGAAACTTAATGAAATATTGAAAATATAGAACAGTTAACCGTAAGTGTTCATTATTTTGAAAAAAAATAACTTATTATTTTAATGCAATTACAGTGTATCGATATTTTAACCAATATGATATATAAGATAAACGTTAGTCAACAACTCTGAAACGAGTGCTTTTTCATCGCCAGAGTAAGCGATCATTGTTGTCAGGGTGGTTGGCAATAGTGAGCTTGTCACATTGCTCCCTTTCGGATATACGAGCACACCTCAACCTTTTACGGATTTTCTTCCCGACCGCCGACTCTGCTGCTCTATATTCCTCCTTAAAACACTCCACATATTGTTCGACTTTTCGTCGAAAGCCTCTGTTGTAGTCTTGGCACATGGGATGCTCGCAAGTATTTGGAAATTAGCCCCCAGACCAGTTATAATTAACAGAGTGACCCACTTGTCGTTTATATCCACAACATTAGCCATTTCATTTATTATCATCAACCGTTGGTGATAGTATTCGAATTCGGGACCACTCCCTTCAGCTGAGAAATCCGGCAGAGGATTCAGTAAACACTGGTGTTGGATTTTGTTTTTGTATGAGTTGATGGCTCTTCCTCCTCATCAGACTGCAGATCAAGTACACTCGAGATGGCCTGTACTGGCCCCTCCATTCCGTTTCGTCCCGGTTCGTCAGCTGGTTGACAACAGAGTGATACCCTCTCACGGTACTTGTTTCGAAGAGGTCACTAACTGCCAGGCATGCATGGAAACAGCATTACAACTTTCCTTGCAATAACTTCCAAGTGCGCCCTAAACGGTCTCGAATGCACCTCAAGGTCATTTTGGACGTTGTGTCTTGCTAACGCTCTTCTTTAACAGGGTGTGAGAGTTCCAGTTTTCGTCGAGATCACCTTAAGGACCGTCTTTTTAACACCTTTTGGTGTATCCTCAATGTCGTCGAATTTCATATCTGTCTGTTGTCAGATGGGCGAATGGGCTGCCAGATAAATGCCTGTAGGGGTCTGTGGCGTTGTAGGGGATCTCATCTGATTTATTGGTGTCGAACAGGAAAGAGTGGAAGCATTCAGTGTATTTGTAAATAAACCTCAATTTAATATCATCATGTATAATATAAACATTCATCATGTATCATATAAACATTGATATATTTATATAGTTTATAAAAAGCTTTCAAATTATATATATATATATATATATATATATATATATATATATGAAAATGAAATATAATTCCTTATCGTTCTCACCAAACGGATTGACTCGACTGCATCACTTCTCATTAAAATATATAAAATCAGCTGTGATATCAGTTGAAAGACAGACCTCTCAGGGCAGTTTAACCGGGGGGGGGGGGCTTACAGAGGGGGAGGTGAGATTTAACCTCAGACTTGATTTTTTGTGTGGAAAGGGGGGGGGGGGATGACATGCAGAAGTACGCTGGGTACCAGACATATATGTTTTGCTTACAGTCAATCACAAGATGACAAAAAAATCCGTGCGGGTCTACCAATTAATGAATGCAAAAGAGTTGCAAATGAAGATGCCGGCCTTGTATATTGTTATGTAAACAAGTAACCGCCAAGCATTAATTACTGGTTTAGCGCTTAGAAAAGGGTAGTGGTTTGTTTATATAATTAATTGAAAACTGTTTAACTTTAAGCCAATATCCCGGACAGCCCCCCCCCCCCCCCCGATTGCCCTTATTTTACATTAGTGTAAAACAAGTGACACGTCACATGTAAGATTGAACACCTAACCCATCAAATACAAGATGAACCCTGTGGACCCTGAAAGGGACTTTGTAACTTTAACTTTCAGTAAAATTCCTCCTCTCTGTCTGGGTATACCTGTACCTGGTATGCATCCACAAGCGTGGGGGTGAGGGAGGTGGCATAGAAAGCCTCTTGGTATTCATCCTCACACGAAAAACACGGAGAATATCCGGTGAAGACATGACAAAAAGTTCTGTTGTTCCTGTGGTGGTCCCTGGTTTGACTTTCCTCATGGAACCCATGCCACTTGAAACTAATGCTGCCATGACGTTCTTCAGAGGAAAGATTGAAGGGAATTATGCATACCTGAACTTCTGAAAGTCCATGGGCGTAAAAGCAGTACCTGCAGCCCGGACAATCGTGGCTTGCAGGGTTTCTTCTGTGACAGGATATTGATGGTTTCCCTTGCATCAGGCATCTGCAATGACGAAAACAAAGATCAGGAACTGAACCAGATAATGTAAGAAGCAGGAGATACCACAACAGAAATGAAGGGATTCACGAGTCCAGCCTGGAGCTGAAGTGTACGATATTAAACAAAAAAATATAAAAACAACAGTGTGCCTGTGTCATATATATGGATGAAACCCTTACCCTAGATTTTAGTGTTCAGTTACTCTGTTCCACCCCTACAGACACACCTTCAGCCGCTGAAGGAACACCTTCAGTTGATGTAGCGAGGAAACCTTGAGAGCTCGTTGATGTCCAAAGGTCTCCCTGACACTTACTGGGCCTGTACGTGTGGGACTGTCATTGTGCGGGGAAGAGAAAGCAACAAAACTGGTGCACATGGTTGGTTTCTTCAGTGTTAGGGATGGGACTGCCATTAGTATCCAAGCGGGGGGGGGGGGGGGGGGCTGTTCTCCCAGGGCGAGCAAACATCCTGTTGTACCAGGAGTCAATGATAAGATGACAAATGAAAAAAGACAAAGTTTATCAAACATTTAAGTTCAACAAACATTTATACAAGATAAGTGTACGCTATATGTATGTATATATATAAATTATTAATCAAATTTACATAAAGTAAAATTATAGGAAAGATATAGAATACATGTGTCTGTGAAAAAATGCCTACAAGGATTATAATTATCCGTGAATATATCGAATAATTCAGGCCAAACAGGTGTTGCATGAACTTAATAATTACCACCAAGGACACCTGACAGAATACTGAATTAAATGAAAATCATATAAATATTCTATACACATACTGTTTAACTTGCAAGTTCTATTCCAATATGATAAGAAAGAAACAATGTATTTCTTAATGACATGTTTACTCTGTACTCTAAAAACGATCAAACGAAATTGTAAAACTCCCAAAAAATAAAAGAAACTCAATTTTTTTATGTTTATTTCTCCCAAGATATACAAACGTGTACAAGGACGTACACAAGAAAAATCATATATGTACGTTAAGGTGATTACAACACATTACAAAATTACATGCATATATATATATATATATATATTTATATCCATAAACATAAACACGTATTTGCAAGTATGTGAACACAAGCAGTACACATATAAACAAAACACAAATTTGCATATAATTACTATATTATAGTCAAAAACTAGCTTGATTTTAGTTTAACACAAAACATACGAGGCTGTGAGGCAGAAAAAAGTGGAGGGTGAAATAGAACAGTAGCCAGTGTGCCACTAGGGGTCAGGACCAGCCCTACTAACAGGGTAATCCTGCCAGCCAAATGACACAGGGAGACCATAAATGAACAGAGCGAATATTCAAGAACCCATATAAAATTTCTATATATACACTGCGATGAAGATGATAATTCTGTTGGTCTATAGGCAGCTAGAAACAGTCTAAAACAAAGGACAACATCGTAGCACAGCTGGAAGTGGGTAACTTATCAACAATTTGAAGCAAGTCTGATTTTTGTTGTTGTAGATTTCATTGATGTATATAAGCATTTGAAAAGGTACCAGTTATGGCCCTGCTGAAAGAAATCTGTACATTATAGAATAATGAGCATGTTCTGAAGCATTTGCACAGTGTATAAAAATAAAGCTGATGGCTGTATAATGTAAAATGCTGTCACATGTAACAGGGTTCGTACGCACCTTGAAAAGTGCTTGAATTTACTCATTTCAATTTCAAGGGCTTGAAAAGTGCTTGAAAAGAGCGAGTGGTTTGGAAAAGTGCTTGAAAAATAAAATGTTGTGAAAAAGTTTGGTGAATGTTGTGTTTATGCATACCTTATTTTAATATCGACTTTTGGGCATCTCTACGTCAATCGAATGTATGAAATAGAATGAAACCAATCGTGGATAAATGAGACCGGGCGGTGAAAGTGACGATGTAACAAGTTAACATACGAGAGTAATAACCATGCTTCTTATCAAAAAGTATAAGTGAGCTATTTTCTGTAAAGATCGTGGAGATTTCCCTCGAGGTACGTATAAAAGCTCTATAATTGAAAACTCAATACACGCTAGGCGAGTTCATGTAAGTATTTTCGCAAGACATAATTTAAATTGGAATGTAATACTACAGAGATTATTAATATATCTATTGAGAAGATCAAAGGAAATAAATATCTGGGAACAAACCAAGAGAATAAAATGTGTGAAAAATACATGATGGGAACAACTCGAATTTGAGGAATGATATATAAAACTTGTTCGCTCAGTACAATATGTTGTTTAAATCAAGTTAACTTTATGTTTTACATTGGTAACTCGGCGATAATAATTATATCAGAGGGGTCATATTTCCCCCAACGAACCCGATCAGACATCGTTTTGGTTAAAGGTTTTTCAGTTTACCCACGGGTTGCGTTTTTTTTATCTTGGTACCTGCGCATTCCACGTGTACGCGCTGTGATCGTCATCTGTTAGCTCACTAAGACCACTGATCAGCGAAATACAATTTTTACGCGGGGTCAATCCAATTAAAGATAAATACTGTTTGTCCAAAATAGGTAAAGGTGTTTGGCAGGTTGTGACGTATATTCACGTGCTTTGTCGTCAGTTTGTAAAAGGCTGGGATCCATAGGGGAAATCACATTTTGGTTGCGATGTGTTAGCCGTTTGTAAGTTTAAAGAGTGATCAGCGACATACACATCTTCCAGTATCGGCCCCCACGATCCTTGCTCTGCGTAACGTTTGCATAAAGCTCACCAAATAGAATTTTTTTTTTAAATAAGATTTCACACTGTTAGTTTTAGTGAAATATTGGACACATTTGAATGGAATTCTGGCTGCGTCTGTGATCTTTATATAACGACCTTCACAGGTGTTCCCCGGCCATTTGTTGACAGTTGCGGCTCAAGTTGTGACTTGGCGGTAAACGGCATAAACCTCGTGCACGACAAGGTCGTAATATAAACTTGCTGATACGAAGTTTGACTAGTATTGTTTGGAATAAGTTGATAATATTATACCCAAATATCGTATAAGGGTAACATATAACAGGCTTTTATTGGTTTTTTTTGCCGTTGAAAACTTGAATGAATATCCCCAACTATCTCCAAACTGTCGGAGTTTCTCTGCACCTCTTCTGTCGGAGCATGTAATTTGCTAAAGTTTGAGCTAGTCGGCAAATCAGAGATCCCTATTCAAGATATTACAGGTTTTAGGCCCTCGTTATCAGATTAGTTAAATCTGTCAAGGTCATGCCAAAGATGAGTGATCATTTTGAATGGGCCGATGTGTATTAAACCGCGACAGGCTGTACCGAAGGGTAAAGTAATAGGAAGTGGCTAAACAGCCGGCAGGGTGCCGGCAGTTTAGTCCACAGGCTAAAGATCCGGCAGGGAATACTGACCTTGCCCTTGAGTCTATAGCCCACTGGCTGAACTGTTGGCAAGTGAATGTAACATTGTATGCGCTATTTCAGTGTGATTCTCTGTACTTTTCATCATTTTGACAATGAGGTGACAATATAGTGCTGACTTACCAAATTAGATATTTTGCTGTAGCCTTTTCTTAAGAAATGCTATTTGGAGTGGATATTTCTTGCATCATCTCACAAAACAATAGCTAGGCTCAGCAACTTTAATTGGGTGTGGTGTAAGATTGTGTGATTATACCTTTGATCAAGTAATTAGCTGATCCTTTGGCCATTAATTTGACATAACCTGAGTTTGTTTTCACACACTAATTATTTGTTTGCTCATAAGCACACTAGTGTATAAACTATAAACAGTCTCTAGACACAGATTCACATTTCTGGTAAATTTTTATGACAAAATCTATAAACTATCCTGTAAATATTACAATTTTTATCAGATAATTTATATAAAAGTACCCTGTCAATATCACAAATTTGTACTTTTAATACCTACTCATTATTACTCCACATACTTATTACATATAGACCAGCAAAATAGATAATTTGGTAAGTCATCACTATATTGTCAGCTCATTGTCCAAATAATAATGATAATGGAAAGTACAGAGTATTAGTATAACACTGAAATAGACTGAAATAGAATGAAATGCTCTTAATAGAGCATACATTAATTTGCCAGCAGTTTAGCCAGTGGGGTAGACTGTTGGCAAGGTCAATTTCCCCTGCTGGCTGTTTAGCCTGTGGACTAAACTGCCGGCACCCTGCCGGTTGTTTAGCCACTTCCAAAGTAATAACGAAGTAATAACTATTACTTATTTTACTTTTCCTATCCATTTTAACACACTATATGGTCCATCTCCTCATTATAATTATTATTTTGCATTATGTGTTTCAAGACTTTCAATGTCGGTAACATGCATTGGTAAAGGAGCACTGACCGTCCATAAATTTTGATGTCCTTGAAAATACTTTTCAGGTCCTTGAAAAGTGCTTGAAAAGTGTTTGAAATTTTTCTCATGATAAGTGTATGAACCCTGTGTAAGAATGAAAATCTAACCCATAAAATACAAGGGGACCCTATGTGTCACAAAAATGAGGAAACCATAGATATGGGTGAAACCCTAACCCTTGAAATACAGTTCAGCACTCGTAAAGAGTGCCTGTCCCATATATTTATGGATGAAAACCCTTACCCTAGATTTTAGTGTCCAGTTACTCTGAAAATATCTTACTGTACTGGATGGTTTCCTTCTGTGGTTGTGCATGTCCCTTTATGTTGTACCCCCACAGACACATCTGCAGCCCCAGGCACACCTTCAGTTGGTGTAGCAGTGAAACTTTTAGAGCTCATTGTTGATGTCGAGGGGTCTCCCCGTCGGTGTGCGGGCCAGAAGAGGCAACATCAATGGTGCACATGGTGGGTTTCTTCAGTGTAAAAAGTAACTTTCTCCAAGCACCCCTCCTAAGCGGGGGGGGGGGGGGGGGGGGCGGGCGGCAAAGCTGTTCTCCCAGGGCGGGCAAACCTTCTGTTGTACCCGGATTCAATGGGGATCCTGCTTTGGTGTCATCTGTATCCTGACACCCCTCCTGTGCAGGATGGGGTTGGCTAACTTGGATTTTCAAAGCAGGTAGACGTACCGCACTGCTGAGAGTCAATGGAGGCTCCCGAACTGGGTTATCAGTTTTAAAGCACCCTGCCTGTGCGGAAGGGGGGGGGGGGGGGGTCCGTAAGCTGGTTTGCTGAGGCAGGCACATCTCCAGCGCTGCTAAGAATCAAGGGAGGCTCCTGACTTGAGTATTGCTGTTGACCCAGTAAGGGGCACTGTAACTTGAACTTGGAGTAGAATTACTCCTCTCTGTCTGGGTATAGCTGTTCAAATGCATGCATCCCCACGCGGGGCGGCATAGAAAGCCTCCGAGTATTCATCTTCACTGACATGAGGAACACGGAGAATATCCTCGGGAGTAGTGTCCGGTGAAGACTTGACAAAAAAGTTCTGTTTTTCTTGTTGAGGTCCCTATTTTGACTTTCTGTACTGAACCGATGCCACTCGATACTAATGCCGCCATTACGTTCTTCACAAGAAACACTGAAGGGAATTTTGCATACTTGGACTTCTGACAGTCTAAATCGTGGCTTGCAGGGTTTCTTCTGTGAAAGGAATATTGATGCTTTTCCCGTCCATTTCTCTGACTGCATTAAGCATCTGCAATGAAGAAATCAAAGATCAGGAACTGAACCAGATATGGTATGAACAGGAGATCCGACAACAGAAAAGAAGGGAATCACGAGTCCAGCCTGGGGCTTGAATATGGGATATTATAACAAAAAACCATGTGGATAATTGTCGTTTCTGCCACAATACAGTGGAACCTGGAATATTTTAGTGAATTTGGGAGAATGATACGAATGAGCCAGCCAGGCATTTTTCAAAGGGTACACTACAAGAACCTATGGCATAACATCATCAATGTTTCAACGTGATCTCATATCACCATCATATATCAACAGAAATCTTATTTCCTTTCAGAAGCATGAAAACATCGAGGTTACGTTTGGGTCCTTAATATATATGTCAGAAAGCAATTGTCAGGACACAGATCTACGGAAATTCGATGCTCTGCTGTAGCATTTGTTTCAAGAGCTAAAAGGTAGTGCACTCGCCATTAGGCGATAATGAATTAGTGATATATGAATGCCAGATAATATCATATATGTGCACGTTCAGGACTCTATCAAAGGTGCGGGTGCCTCACAGGGTCAAGTTATGGTAAAATCTATCTGTATTTCAAAATTAGTGAACAATGTGTTGAATTACCCACATGTAAAATATGTTATGAGAGGGAAATAATACAAACTCTTGTGTAATGATAGCCATGTTACTTTTTAACTGATAAAATACTGGAGAAAAGTACATCTGGAAATGATCATGATCACAATCGATAAGTATTATTATACACTGTAGTATGTAAAAAACATTGAGTCATGCAATAGAGTGAAAAGATGAGGGTCCTAAAGGGAAAGCAAGGTAAATATTTGTTCCAGAAAAATGTGTAAATGTAATAAATAAATATTAAAACAGTTGACAGTTATAGCAAATGCGTGACATTATATTCCAGGAGAGTTTGAGCTATAACTAACTTGACAAAATGTCACTCGCCTTGGCATTAATGGCTCTCTGACCCCGGCAGTGCATTACGATGTTAAGGGCCTGCTCAGTCCGTGGCAATTGAATATGTGCAGCGAGACTGCTGTCCATCCCTAGTTAGTTTTGGGGTAAGGTATTTCTCCAGGAAATGGGAAAAAGGAAGATGAAACCTAACATGTTTAATCAAGCTGCAATGTTTGACCATTAGCATGTACAGTAGGTGTGTTGGAAAAACACCACATTTTGAAAGTAGATGTCACTGATCTGTTTGGATGAGGTCAGAGTTCGATTGTAAAGTATAGCCGATTGGCCCGGGGAAGGTACAAATGGTGGAAGAAAACTAACAGTAGGTTTCTATACTAGCGACAGCTTGTCACCCCAAACGTCGATTTTAGATGAACTGGAGACGATGGGGTGACAGTACAAGCTATTGGGTTCGAATCAATTCTAGTATGTGCAGATGTGCACGCCATTTCTGACACTACTTTTTCATTTTCATCTACTTCTCGAACTGCCATTTTCCTGAGTTAAGACAAAAAATAACGTTATTATGTTGGGGAAAATAATAATTATTACATCCACGGTTTACTTACGTGTATTCGTGCAGCAGTTTTTAATACCGAGGCTGGTTTTACTCGAAAAACTCGTCTCCACGTCTGTCAGCGGGAGAATCATAACTTCCGGTAGGGGATTTCCAAACGGCTATGTGTAAAACTCGGAAGTCCGAAGTCGGAAGCAAGGATTTTTTAAATAAAGCAATGTTCGAAGCATAATTAAAATGATACTACATCAATAGAAAGTACCATTTTATTTTTATTGATAGAATAAGGTCTTTTCTATCATTATGTAAAAAATCAAAGTTATCCATCTGAAGTTATAGACTATTTCTTGCTCGGTAATGCCCGGTTATGGTCCAAATAACATGTGTAAAACTAGCCAGTAATGGCTAATGCACTGGTCATCATGTCGTCAGCAAACGTGTCAAGCATTTTCGGTTTCTTCAATATCACATATTTATGATAAACTCTGTTTTGTAACATTAATTATGCTGTTTTTTATAATATATTATATTGATATTTTATTTCATGTTGTAAAACAAGATTATATAATTACTCATCAATATTTTCGCTATTACCGTATTTTTTGTTTGTGGAAACATGAAAAAAAAAATAAAGATTTGTTAATATTTTAAAAATTACCCTGATAATATCATAGAGAGTTAAACAGATAATTTGACAGAACCACAAAACGTCCAGTAAATGTTTTAACACGGGTGTTTCGAACAAAATAATTTATCTATCATGTATCAATTGAAAAACCTTTTCCTCTTCCATTGACCAAAAAATTTAATCATGATTATGAATCTCTTAAACTCTTATCTATTATGTAATACTGTTTATGCCAAATTATATTTTACATTTCATGGTCAGGTTGCACACATTTATATATATATGTATGTATGTATATATATATATATATATATATATATATATATATTAATCACATTGCAATGTGATATTTTCCCCTATATATATACCTGCTGTAAATGGAACCTGTTTCAATTCATGTTTTGAAATTTTGCCAAAATAGCATAATATACATGATGCTTTACAAAAATTTGTTTGCTACTGATTTCATCAGACGTATCCTGCAAAATTAAAAATAACCACAAGCATTAACAATACCTTGACAGAAAAAAATACACAATGCATGTGTAAATAGATATGATCCCGATTGTAACATTTTACCATCATATAAAAAACAATAGTTTCTGTTTTTGCAGAACGATTCAATATATAATCGATATTTTTTATGCAGTTAGGCACAATATTCATCAAATTAATGTTCTGAAAATTTGCAAAACCACAGGACACAAACATTTATATACTTTATATATATATATATATTTGTAAAATACGTCAACTAAAAAATCAATAAAACAACAAACAAAACATTTTGCATAGCCAAAAAAAGTTCATTAAATGTTTAAAAATAAATTGTTACAGAGCAAATGTTATAGATATAAAAAAATCTGTTTATTTGTAGAACCTGATACCAGCAACTATTAAGTCCGGAGAGAAGGGGGTCCGAAAGCGCACGGTACTTCTGTATCGAGAATTCCGATTATAGTCCGGTTAATTTTGTTTCTGAGCATAAAAATGTGAATCAAATAAAAATAGTGAGTATACACGGAATATTCAGATGCATATATTTTTATATAAAGATAAAAAATTTCTATACAGCAGAAGTAGAATGGGAATAATTAATATTTGTAATTGAAATATTTATCTTAGCGGTAAATATCTAACTTGATTTATCAATCCGGTTTGGTTCCATTATTGCATGGTGTCATCATTTTTATGTGGAATTTAAAGGAATGAATCATAAAGATGAGCAACAGGTTCAATAAAAATGCCTATATCCCGTAGCATCTTTAAGACACCAGGTCACCTCTAGACAGACTTTTACTTGAAGCCCCAGATGTCTTACGTGTCGATAAAGATTCTATATGGTTATTTATTAAAGATTTTACATTCAAAATTGTAATTTCTGATCGAGATCCTTGTAATCGTATACAGTTATCCGAAGTTGAAGGGAGCACATTCTGTTTACATGCCCTTATCATGCACATATTATAACGTATGAGAGTGAAATCAGTTGCAAATATACTTTAAAATATTATTAAATATCCATTTATTTGGAGTTGAAATGTGATGTTGAAACATCAGGAGTGAATTTTAATATATAAATATCAAGATTGAAAAAGTTTGAAAGAAAGAGTTAAAACTTGAAAAAGAATTGATTTTAGTTTTAAAAAAAAATTATTTGCTTAAATATACAAATCGATAAGATTTTATAATCACACATGTATTAGTATGTTATATATTACCTGGACTGTTGTATCCCTTTTCTAAGATATATTTTAACTTTTTTTTTAAATATCGTAGAACTCTGACATATTGAAGGACATTTCGTTTTGTATTTGATACATGTATGTTTTTTCTAGCGATGACCTACTGGGATATATTGAATTTTTATATTTGTTCAACGTATGGAAAATATATTACTGTTTTTATTTTGAATGACATCGTAATTTATAACTGTATTTTTAATGCCATATTAGGGTTTATTATACCATATTTATTATTCAGTGGTGCATCCATAGAGGGCGCAAGCATAACACCGAGGAATCCCCATCCCCCCCCCCCCCATCGCAGTACCGTGTGAGTCATACACGGTCTCCCCACAGAGCTCAGCTCGGGTTGGGATCGACCGTGAAAAATCTCACGGCTCCTCGGCTGATACTCAGACTCGCGCACTGTGCTGTCCGAGTCTGCATGTGCGCTCTCAGATCACAAAATTCGGTAAAATGCAAAGATTGTCATAAGACTTTAACATATCAATTATTTTACAACGATTACTACATTTAAATACTAGTAGTGACATTTTGCAAGTTATAAATGTATAGACGCGCATTTCATCATTGACATTAACATTTGAATATTTGGACTTTCCAATTTATACCGTAATGTTATAGAAATATAAATATTAAAGCCAAACAACCTGAAGTTTGAATACATTGTTCCAATACATGTAGGAGTATAGTTGCGGAACAGAAAATCTTCATAATCTTTCGTTTAAGGTGCCTCAAAATGTCCTCTTTACATTGCATATTTTAAAAATTTATCCCTTCCCATACCATCCCCATGTTAATATAAATAATTTTCACAAAACATAGCTCTAGATAGGGTGAAATATATTAAGTGAAAATACCATCACATATATGTTTATATATATATATATATATATATATATATAATATATATATTTATATTAAATTTACAAATAAAAAAATTAAGAACTTATAGTTTTTCCGATTATGTATCATGTTTTGTGTTATTCACGCATTTAAAGCAGAATCATGCATAAGCAATTTTAATATATGCATGCAACTATAATTATAATGAAACTGCATTTGGGCTGTGGCTCTTAACTGACCACAAGTTAACCAGTGCGTCTCTGTGCTGTGACTTCCGAGTTATACACATTGGATAACATCCCAGCACTTCTGACTGACTTCCGAGATTGCTTCCGAGCACAAAATCGTCCATAACGTTCAGATTGAAGAATGGATAACTATCATTCTTTACAGAATGATAATAAAGATCTTATTCTATCGGGGAAAAAACAAAACGGTATTGAAGCGTTAGCATTTTGTATATGCTTTAAACTGCATTATTTATAAAACGATTCCTTGGTTTCCGGCGTCCGGCTTCCGACTTCCAAGTTTTCATATACGACCGCGCCATGACACCTTCACTTTTGAATGCGAAGTACCGCTTCACGTGAATCGGTGCCACAGTGATGAAAGAAGGTAATAAATGTAATTATTTTCTTCGATATTAAGCACATATAATACGACTATATAAGCCTGTGATGCCAAATAATACCAGACAGTAAATATTTTGATCCGACCCTTAGAATGGGCGTTCTGTTGTGACTGCCATCATGACTCCAGGCCCTATCAGTTTATTTCAGAAGGCCTGGATGTCATGTTGTCATGGCTATTTCTATACTAGCCCGACTGATGAAGTGTGTGCAACATAAAACCAGTACAGGAAGGCCTGATTCTTGACCAATCTTAAGTACGCTCGTTACACAGCACTTTACCTATAGGCCTACTACCTATATATTAAGCGCTGTTTGTTTTGACCTCGTATCCTGAATCGCTACACCAGAGGGGAGCACTGTATTTTGCTCCAATCAGATGAGACCCTGTGCTGGAAGACAAAACGGTTTTCCAGCCAAGCGAGGAAATACACGGAGCCAGTGTTGGTCATCACGCCGTGAGTGACAGCTCACCGCCCCGGCAACCATTTGAACAGGCCATGTGCAGGCTCAGAGAGAATGGCCCCTCACGTGGTTTTCACAGGTCCTTGTGTACATAGGATACGGCTGGGCATCCTGTCGAAAAGAAGCAATATAGGCTCCGTGCACACCTCGCTGGCTGGTTTCAGTTTTGTAGACAACGAATACGTGGCAATGCTAACATGGTTGTAATGTCATAATCGAATCGGTAAATGATGCGAGAACGCATAGGGATTTAAAAAATGAGACTTTACTAGGTGTAAGCATAAAACTGTCTTCAAGAATGGCGCTTGAGGCGCAGCCATGATGCCTGTCGAGTGTTTGTTAACTGGCATTTAGTTGGCTGCTAGTTACATCAACAGTTTCTCAGCAGACAGACTACCCACTGGTGTCTGAGTGCATCATAAACGGTCAAAGCAGGCACAGAGAAAATCAGTAGCTTCTTTAGAAGCGCAAGATTTCGCTGTCTCGGGAGCGTGGAGATCCAAGTCAACTATGCAGTGGGCGCAGACACCTAGGAATGATTTCATCTGTCTGCTACTCCATATATCGATGATGAGTGTGACAGCACTGGCGGAGTTGAGAAGCTATATCACCTTTTTTGAGTGTTTATTGTGGCGGTCAGAAAGAAGACGTCTAGTAAGAGTCTTTCTGGTTGGTGGGAAATAGCTAGGCAGAGCAATCTGTATAGTATGGCAAAACTCGTGCGATTCCAGCAGTGCGTGTGGGATCTAAGGGTTGTGGGTGACGATATCAGGTATGGATTCGTAAATCTTGAGACGATCATTAGGACCCATATTCTTGGTATTCCTTGGGGAAGCATTGAAATGACTGAACATGGTAGATGGACACTTTGTTGGGGTTTAACAAGTTGATGTCTCCACTGGGTACGGAAAGAGGTTGACTGTTGGGTGCACTCTCTGAAAATATAACTAGTCATAGGGTTATACTTTTTGATGACAAAATGCTATTATAATGGATGAAATATTTACTCATGTTGTTTATTTTACATGTAACCAATGCATTTCTTATCGTTTACGCATACCAATTTTAATTAGAAGTGTTCATTATATACTGAGAGAGAAGAGACTTGTTTCAGATGTTTTTCTTAAGTTTGAGGCTGTGTTCGCAGAAGCAGTCTTAACTTGCTTTTGGCAGTGGTTGCACTTTGCGTGAGATGTTCCGTCAGAGGCTGTGGCAGCTTGGTGAAGTAATCCCAAACGAGTGAACGGGTGTGATCTTGAGAAGCTATATCCGTATCGACTGAGTAACAGGTGACAAATGCTAACACTCATATGTACACACCTAACTTTAATGATCCCGATTTGAACAAACAAACTATTCAAACAACTCATCTGCCAAAGAACATGATTGGTTAGGAACTGCTCAGTTGTATGCCAAGTGTCACAAACTTGTTTGAAGCAGGTTATCAAAGCCATGCAGAATGCAAACTGTCAATTACTCACAGAGGAGTAAATCATATCAGACAAAGGCGTAACTAATAACTTAAGTGAAATACTCAGTGAAACCATACAATGTACAGCTATTTCCACTTTATTAGATGTAATTTCTTAACCTTTTCATTTGTTTAAACCAGTTCATTACAATTTTACAGATTATTTATTTCATATATGTTTGTATGTAAGTATGTTTCAATGTATGAAGGTATGTTTGCATGTTTTTTTTTATGGAGGGATGTATTATTTTTGTGTAAATATAATTTTATTATAATATGTTCATATACTTAAGTCCTCATAAAAGTACTCGTTTTTTATGAGTACTTTTATAGTACTCCAGTACTAGTACGAATACTTAGTTCATTTTGAAGAAAGTACTCGAGTACGAGTACCCAGTACTCTAAAAATTACTCATGAGTATGAGTACTTTTGGACCATTCTCTGCTCGATATACTGACTTAGGATGAACGTAAGCCAGCTTTCCTGCGTAATATGATTTTCAAGTCTGCCCAGACCTAAGAGGGTGTTTCCAACTTTCCGAAATATTCCTGATTAAGTTACTTCACCTAGAATTTCTTTTATTTTTTTTTCTTCAATGTGATATATACACAGTATTTTTCCACATTTTTCTTAACTATATTAGAGGCTATTTAATGTTTTGCTTACAGCTTTATTAAAATAGAGCCAAATCTTTTATTAGTATTTCCTTCTTCAGTTCATCTCAGAGAGAGATGCATTGTCATCATCTTCGTCTTAAGCCTCTAAAATGTCCATCTGAGCAACTGGTTCAGAATCATCAACAGTGTTATTGTTCTGGGTTGCTACAACATGAACAGCTGCAGCTAAGATTCAGTAGACTGATAACAGCTGTCTTGCAATGAATTCTGATTCAGTTTATCTGTTTTCTGGAAAGATGGGAGGAAAAAGATGATTTTCCCAAGTGCCTTATGAACTCTGAAAAGGAGTTGCTCTTCTGCTGACATAAAGGATGTATCCATTTTAAATACAAATTTTTGTTTGCTATCTTATCAAACAAGATTTCTTATTATTTTTACGACAATTACGATACAAATGGGTTTAAAGCCCAGGTAGCCTTGAAAACATCGTAAACATTTTTTTAACCCCATTGGAATGGTGGTTGGTGTATTTATGTGATATTTATTGTAAGCGATGCATGAAAACTAGTATTATAATTGTACACTTTAAATATTAAAACGTATTATGCATGTAAAATATAGCTAAATAAAACATATTTATTTGAAGTAATACTTCAGGGTAAAGAGAATTTATAAATTAAAAGTTGTATAAACCCATACTGTGTGTAGCATATACAGGCCGCTTCAAATGTTAGTTTATGTAACGAATATGTCTGTCCTGAAATTCTAAGAATTTATTAAAAACTGTGCCAATTGGACTGGTGTATAAATACACAAATTTTAATTAGAGTTACCCAAATGAAAAGCGTTCAAATTTCCCGCAGAGAAGCTCGTTGAGGATGTGACTGGCTGTAGCAATGCTGAAAATGTGAGCGAGGGTACCCGGATGCTCACCACAAAACTGACGCGTCGCGTTGGCTTTGCGCAAGAATGATCCGGTAAGCCTTCAGCAGACACTGGCTTATACAGTGGATCCCCTGTAACAGGCTCCTGTTTACATTGCTCTCTGGTAAATACGGTGACACTTATTTTCTTCAGCAATTTAACTATATCATTTAGGGTGATTGATTAGAGTGTTATAAAGGGCTTAACGGACAACCTTGCTTTGTACACCTAGATAAATCAAAGAAAGAAGAAATATATTTAAATATATTCATTTTAATTCAAATCTGTACATCCTAAACTATAGTTGGTGTCATAGCAATGAAACCTGTCCGAAATACAAAATGATTCAAGCATTAAAACAAACCCCGACTTAATCGGTCAAAAGCTTTTCCCTGGTCGATGCCCCAGACATAAAAAATCATAAATAAATAATATCTCTTTTTAAACTGGCTGTTGTAATAAAGAACGACCTTAAACGGGACACGTCTGATCATGGTGTATGAAGTCGCTTAAAAAAAAACATTTTGTTAATATTTTTTTTATCCATATCTAATAGGTAATAGGTCTCCAATTCTTTAATAATAAACGATCTCCATTTATTAAATATCAAAGAAACAGCCCCTTTCCTTTGAGACGATGTTAAATGACCACAAGTGAAAGCGACATGAAAAGTCCAGGCTATGTCCGGCCCAATTAAACTCCAAAAATGCCTGTAGAATTCCACTGTTAAGCCACCCAAGCCTGGACTTTTGCCTCATTTAAAACATTTGAGTGTTTTTGTTGCTTATTCAAACGTGATTTCACCCTAACGCAAAGGTTGAGACGACCAACTCAATTTACCCGATTCATTTCACAAAAACACCTTTACCGCCCCCCCCCGAGTCCGTTTGTTCGTAATTGTAAAGACTGCTATAAAAAGAAACACTAATTCCCAGCTTGCATGTCTGAATTCACCGTCCCCTTCTTTTAAAGTGTTCAATGTCTGCTTCAACCCCTATTGTTTTACAGACCTGTAAAGAATTTCGTTGATCTCTCCCAAAGTAATGGTTCAGATCTCTGTTCTTGGTCAGCAGTGTCGGAAGTGTTTTCGGGGCACTCCCGTTGCATGTGTCCTTGTTTAAATCATCAACAGACTTACGTTTTACCTTGTAGCTGTCAAAGACCAAATACCATTTGTTATCATAAATGAACTGCATGCCATGGGGCAGATCTTTCTGTGTATACATCAAAAGTTCTCTAACGAGCAGTGGAAGGTCTGTTCCTTGCCGCACTTTATTCATACACGGTTTCACCACGTTTCCAGCGTTCACCATGTGGGATGTCTAGTGGAAAGCCCCCAAGTGACACCTAGACAGGCCTACTCAGTTTGGCCATTTGGGTAGGCGGCATTCTCCCCATAAACTGTACTATCTTCAACGCCATGGCATCCGCTGATTCAGTACAGTCGAAGACATGAGGCAAAGCTGTTGCAGAGACCGGATGAGCCGACTTCCAGATCGCTCCATACTGTTCGACCAACGACTGGACAGCCTGGTTCATCTCTGCTTGTACACACCTGTGCATACAAACGACGGATCTTGATTATGGAGATTGCTCATCCTTGTTTGTTGCGGAATCTGCAACTGGTATACCATCACCGTTAGGGGAATGACCTGTACAATGTGAAATGGTAGATGGTACAAAAAAATCTATAAAAGTGCTCTAACTATGAAAGTGCTAAATATACTCATCAAAATATCGTTCGTGTCTTTTGTAGTAAATGGGTTTTTCTGGCAACATAACCACGTTCTAACCTTAATATTTTAATGAAACACTCCCCTTAAGATCCTTGTATGCCCACCGTGATTTAAACCTAAACTATATGAACTTGAGCGTAACCTGCAGGGACCCCTATTAACGCCCGCTTTTTCCAGTTCCAACAGCTATAAGATCAAAGCATTATCCCAGTCTTGATCCCGTTGTAAAGGATTGTGGGACACTTTTTATAATCGTGGCAACTTCTTTATGTGAACATTAGGGCTCTTCGAAAAATTATGGAGGTGTAGAGAATTGAGCATTACACTGGGGCCTGGACAGTCGAGGGGTAAAACGCTCGGCTCTCACCGCTGGCGACCCGTGTTCGATCCCAGGCATGGCTATGAGAGTGGATTGTAGTGACACGTCTAAGGCCGGTGGTTTTCTCCGGGTTCCCTGTTTCAGTCATCTCCAGAGCCATGCAGAGCGCCTCGATAAGTTATAATAACTATTTGTACAATTTATGTAAAATAAATGTTTATAATATTGTTGGAAAGGTTATTGTTGCTACAACCTTCCAAAGTTCCTTAAAACATCCAAAGACATCGAAAAGGTAGTTATCTTATGTTGACACCGCCTATATAATTCTAAAGGGTTCCCTATTTGGAATTTTTCCCGGCCTTTTTCTAAGGTGCAGTATAAAGACATTAAGGAATAAAGCGTCTTCGGACGAGACAAATCCTGGTGGGGACGAAAGCCCCTCCACACCAAGAATTAGCGGTGGTCATCTGATGATGAGTAACAACCTTGGAGGCGACAAGGCAACAGTGCTAATCACCGGTTTGTGTATTGTTTTATAAAAAGCAAAATATGACACTACACAATACAACTACTGTGTCCCTTATTGTACAAACATGTGTATTAATTTTACCAAACAGACATGTCACTGCCAATTAAAGTGACAAATTCCACATCACTGACCTCAAATGCATCTCTCGGTTACATTTGACGATCCAGTTCAAACTACAAACCTACTAAAATCAGCAATTTTACAAAGACAGTCGACCTGCAGCCACACATGGCGCAACTTTGACCTTGCACAATCTTCTGGGAGATTTCTTTTCTAATGATGCGTCCTTAGCCGTCAGTCCAATGTTGGTATATTGAGTGAAAAAAAAATTAAATTTTAACACTTAATTTTTTTTTTGGAAAATGAAAAGGTGTTACTCTTTATGTTCCATAGTATTAGAGTATCTTGGAGTATGGATTTCTTATGATATCATTCATTTTGCGTCCTTGACCGTCTGTCCAAAGTTAAAGGCACAATTTATTGTGTGGAAAACATAAATGTAATTAAGAATTGAAAACTTAGATTTTCTGGAAAATGAAAAGGTGTTCCTCTGTTTGGTTCTCAGTATTAAAATACCTGGCAAACGCCCTATGTCAACTTTTTCGTGCTTGTTGCATCCTTGGTGCGTCTGTGGTATGCTAAACGCCACATGTAAAACTCAAACTCAAATTTATTAAAAATTTAAAACTGAGAATTTCTGGAAAATGAAGAGGTGTCACTATATGGTCCATGGAATTTAATTGCCTGCTAATGATATCATTCATGTTGCGTCCTTGGCCGTCTGTCCAATCTTAAAAACCAAATTTATTAGGTAAAATGAATAAATTTATTTAAAAACAATACTGAGATTTTATGAAAAATGAAACATGGAACAATTAATTGGAACCAGAAAAATGGTCCATTTCTGACAATCCCAAAGGGCACAGGTCTGCGCTCTCTGAGTGCTTTTCTAGTCACCCTTATGTTTGCATGACGTCAAGCCTGTTTATGTAACTTTGTTTATCTTCCGTTGGCCACCAAATCACACATCCAGCAAATCTTCAAAAGTTGGAAAAAAAGTTGAAACCCACAATTAATAATGACTTTAAATATGTGCAAATGGAATTTAAAGTAGACTGGATTCTGGATAGATAAAACCACTTGGTCATGCGATACAGCTGGCATAAAGCCCTTTAATACTGAATTGGCCAAAAAATCATCCTGTTTAAAAAGGCCTGTCTGAAATGTCAGTCTGTTCACTAGCTAACCAACTCATCCACCATCCAGACCAGTTAGGGTTAGAGTAAGCATCCGGAAACAGCAGGGGAAATTACTCTAGCTTGGACTATTATTACTGAATAGGGTTAGAGTAAGCATCCGGAAACAGCAGGGGAAATTACTCTAGCTTGGACTATTATTACTGAATTTCAGGGCCTGAAACTTGCACATGCAAATTTTCCCTTGCAAGATCGGCACATGCCACAATGGGCCAGACACAGGCAAAACTACACAACCGTCAGTTTGTCACACGAGGACCATGACTGTATTAAAAGAAATATTTCATATATAAATTTTAAGATCAGCTGAACAAATATAGTGAACATTTCTTCAGTACTTATATCTACCTAGACCTCTAAAACTTGTCATTCAGTCTCAAACTGGGATATTTTGATTTTCACAATTAGAAATTTAATCTCTTTTTTTATTTTATTTGGATTTAGATTTTTACCTGAGCCATTCTAACTCGGATTTTTTTTTTACAAAGAACCCCTATCCATAAATCCGTCTGGCTATAGGCACACAAAAATTTACTGGTAATAATTATTAGCTGCTTGAAACTAGGGCAGCAATGTTGTGGTGTTCAAATAAGCAAAGGCAGGAAATGGGTGTTGGTAACTAGGTAATAGTTGTAAAGGAAAATTCAGCAGATGATACAAAGCAGAGTAATAAAAAATATTATTTTACTGTATCAAATATTTTTTGCAAGTAAATGTTGTGATCAGTTGTAGAATATTGGTATAACAATTCAAAACATATGCTCATACTGGAGAATACATGATATAGCTTTGTATTTTGATAAGATTATACTTTTTAAGTTACTTATTTAAAATGAATAAGCTTCTACAGGAGACATTGATCATTAGTGTAACATATTGTGAAATGATTTGCAGTGCATTATATCAGTGGATAATATTTGACTATTACAGTAATTTCAACCATGAAATGGTCCATCTTTGTGTGCGTAAAGAGCCGCCGACGAAAGCCAATGATTTTGTTTCAGTAAAAGATATCGGATACCTGTGTCCCACTGGCATTGCTCTAGCCAAAATCTCATCTACAACGAATCCAGAAAGTGAGTGGTCTGCTTCAAGGTTCCCATTGTAGAAACAGACCTGCCAGCACATTCCTACACTTTATGGAATGTTGTCAAAGTGAGGTCTCTGAAATATAAATGACAACACAGCAGAATCGGGCCCAAACATTCAAACATAAGTGAACATACAAATAGCCATTTGTTTAAACTATATACATATAAATGGCTGTTACGAATTATCAAGTAAGGTTTAATGTGGATGTATTACTAAATAGATCAATTTTATAAGCAACTGTATCATGTATTGCATATACAGGTCTGTAATAAACCAATATAACATAATCCAGTGAACAGGGTTAAATGTTTAGTATATATTGCTACCCATCATCACAACAAAATCTCATAAAGACAGACATGTGAGTGCATAACCACATATGGGAATGGTTAGCAGTGTTTACAACCATGGCCAGTAATGACCAGTTGCTTTCCCAAAGACACCTCCACATGCAGCGGCAGGCCAGCAGTGTGCAAGCAGCCCCAGACCAGCTGTGTGCCCGCCTTGGATATGGGTGTCGATTGTTTGTGTGCATTATGGGGCTGGGGCTGGCAACTTGCTCAACCGAAAATAAAGAACCGTAAGAGAATCGTAGGCTTTATTAGTTTAGATTATTAGACTCCATGTCAGTTAAATGTATTGGAGTCAACTGGTTTCATTTATGTCATTTTGTAGCTTGCAGTAACCCTAAGCTCCTTACCTGTTATCTGAAAAAATACAATATTATAGGTACATTTTCGAATATAACTGGTGCAGTTTTCAGACTAAACCTACAACAAGGATACTTAACAAAGCTGTCGGAAATATTCAATAAACTTTTAATTTGATCATTAACTTTATATTTGTAAGTTTATTTTATGATGATGGTGTTATATATAATTTGAAATTTATTACTTTTTCTGACAAGTAATTCATGATTAAAGCTTCAATTAGAAGCACAGTTCAGCTGTACTTTCGCACCATAAGCTACACTATTGAGTCAGGCTTTGACTGTTTCGTTAATGATCTGTTTCCAAGCAGACAGCCGTAAAAACAACAATAAATAGTGTATATTTCAAGGTATAACTAGGAAAGCCCTAAATGTTTTTTTTTTGGTGTGCAGGTTGTAATTTCAACTAATAATTAATGTGCTCACTCATGCATATATGTTGCTTGTTATATATTAATCTTTAGTAAGCTTAATCTGAAATGAGCCAAACTTCAACATTTCTTTCCAAGGTCTACTTAAGTTTTATGTTATATAGCAGAGCTATATACCTAACATAACCTAGTAGGACTCATTTTCGAATTATCATAAATTTTACTTCTCTAGCTTATACGTATTTATATGAAGCATCAATTTTGTTTTAAGTTTTAAGACCCTGCTGCCTTGCATTCAGAGCTTTAATTTTGCTTTGCTTCAACAGCTGCTGGGTTTTCCATTCTGCATGCACTTTGAATTTTTCTTTATGGTCTATTTCTTTCCACTGGGCAAAAAAGACTGCAGAACAGTTAGCGTGTCTCAACAAATGTAAGACGCTTCCCCTGTGAAATTCTTTCCTCTTAAATATAAAATATAAAGCAGCATGTCTTGGAATCTTCAATGTTACTGCAGTTCTTTGGAAGTATCTGGTGCTCTGAACCGTTTGCGTCTGCGGCCTTTCAGAAAGGTTACCATTGTTTTCTTCCTCTTGAAGTGTTTCTGATGAAGTTTAATAACACTTAGTATCATTTAGGAATTGTCAATCTTTAGTTGATACATTTTCATTTCTAGTGTATGTCTGGTTTTAACAGTGTTAGTTACAATATTGTAGCTCACAATATGGTATTCCTTTCTTGGTCTCTAATAAGTAGAGTCAGCTTTTCTGTGCTGACAACAGATTCATCACTTAGAATGATGTTTTGAGGTGTCGTTTTGGCTGACACTCCTTTCCTAATGCCAGGTAGTTTGTCTATGGTCTTGCCAGATAAGACAAATGTTTTTTGTGCAACAGACGTTTGGGACCCTATGGCTTATACTGAGGCCACATATTCAGAAATATTGAAAGTAGGATATCACAACAATTCCTCCTCCCCCCCCCCCCCCGCCTTGTTGCATATTGGAAATAAAACCGAATGTGCCATAATATATTCTCCAGCCTCTGACTGGAATCTTGAGGAAGGGAAGGGTAGTGATCTCATAAAGAATGGGGCATGATCTATTAATTCATCATGTATGGAGTTAAATTTGATGATCCATACCTGAGGACAATTAATTGGTAAAATCTCAAGTATCTTCCACAGAATATCCCCAGGTATAATCACTGTGATGCAATGCCCCATTGGGCTTACCATCAATTAATAAAGGACGAGGATCTTTCTTTAGAAAGGTAACCATGGAGTAGAAATGATTCCAGATTGATTTCACCGGTTCAAAGTCACTATATTCAGATCCAAGCTGAAGGCTTGAAACAACCTTTGAAGGCAGGGTATTCTTTACATACCTTGGACTAGATACCATATGCAAAACACGTGGGAAATGGATCTCCTTGCCAGAGGGAGTTGGAGCAACAATGGCACAGGCATGGTCTTTATTCAGTGACACAGGCTCTGATCTCCCACTTTTGTCAAACAAGATTCTGAAGTTTCCTTGTTTGACATGCCTCTTGTTTATATTAATTTAAAAAAATTGAATTTGCTCTTTTGTTGTATTATGTTGCATTTCCTCCAACGTGAGCAACTATTTGCTTCAATGATTATTTGCTCGATTTCAAGATTAAGCAATTTTTCTACACATCTGGAAAGGAAGTGCATAGAACAAAACACTGTATTTGAGAGCGGGATACTAAGGACAAGGGTGTCTGATAAAACTCTAAGGACAAGGGTGTCTGATAAAACTCTGTCTACTGGAATAGATAAGCTTGTCCGGAGACCATTAGGTACGGTTTCTATCTTGTGATTAACATGGTTTGAATGATATATGTTTCATCCCTTTTTTTCTAAGTGGACACGTTTCCAGTTCCAAGAAATGCCTCAAGAAACATTTCAACAACCCCAAGATACAAAAACTTAAATGCTGTGCTCATGCTGTAGACTGCCCAGGACATGAACAGAGACATTTTCCTCTAAATTGTGTCTGGAACCACCTTAATATTAAATCTGTATGAGAAAAACATCTTTAGAGTAATGGAGCAGCTGACAATACAGCTAATTCTAATTGTTCAAGATTTTAAAACCAAGAAAAGTGCTTTTTCTCCCTCAAGTTTCTCTATCATCATCATACAAATAATATGAATGATATCTTTATCCCTAATCCATTAGTTCTTGAATTTCAGCATCTGAACTACCCTAAAAGGGTCAATTGACCATCCTGTGGGTGAACCTTTTGTTCGATAAACTGCTGTAAAACAGCTGAAAACTTTGATACTGCTTTTTTTTAGCTTCTGCTAAGCGAATAGAAGGGCACCAGGCATCAAATTCCTCAAATTTTCGAGCAAACGCGTCCCACTGCAGTTTTCATCTAAATGAACTTAATCCTCTGGTGTAATCTTAAAGAACTTTTTTTGAAAAATTTTGAAAAACGATTTCATCTAAAATGCTGATGTTGACGTCTTATTTGCTGGGATGGCTGCTAATAGACTTACCATATCATCCTTAGTGAATAAGCCCTCTAAACAATAAGATTGTTGTCCAAATTCTTTCATGCCAAGGCTGTCAACAGACTACTTTTATTCCCACTGAATTCCTTTACGCGTACATACTGAAGTATGTTTAGTTACTTTGATTTATTTTCTAAATGATTTTCAGTAGGTAAAAGCAGAGGGACAGATCCTCTGTTATGAGTTTAAGGATTAGGGGTACTTGCTCTCGGTGACTCAGATTAAGAAGAATCAAGATGAGGTGTATCAGGTTCCTTTTCCAAAATTCCTTCATTCGCTTTTGAAATGCAATTGCTCACCTTAATGAGACCTCTGTCGTTCAGGAGCACTTCAATTATGGGTTGAATTCAGTCTGGAGAACCATAATCATATAACATTGATCACGTGTTGTGATCACTTGGTTCATGTACTGATAAGGAAAGGACAGGTGATTCACAGTAATGCACCCTACTGCTTCATCCATTTCCCCTTTTTAGAAACTGAAACTGAGCTGAATTCTCAAGAGTCAGCAGGTCTCTTACCTGATAAATTAAAGAGAATTTCATTGCTAACGGGGTAACTGAATGAATCCTCTTAAGTTTAAGTATAAAGATTCCAGGATCATTAGCAGAGACTTGGTGGTATTTGTTACCGAGATAATATTCCCCTTTTACTGCAGCAGGAAAGACTGGAAACGATAGGCAGTCGTCATTAAGGTCATCCACAACCTTGAATGAATCATCATTTCTGGTAAGAGCAACGAAATGATTTGGGTTCATCAGAACAGTTCCAGTCAAGCTATACTTGTTCTCAAATATGTTCAGTTCCTCTGGTATGACGAGGTGTATCTTTAACATGTTTGCCATTAATCAAGCCAATCTCTATGATGAGAAGTTCTTGCAGGAGCTAAGAACAAACATTTTGTATGAAAACCAAATTACACTGCCTGCATGTATGAATCAGGCTTTGAGTTATTTTGGAAAACTCATTCTCCAGACTTGTTGGGAGCAGACCTTTAGCTTTTGAGACACTAGAATGAGTTAGAGCTGTAACATTATCATTTGTGTGGAACTTTTTGAACTGAAAAAAGTTGGCCACCTGCTCACCCAACATGGATTTCTGCATTCATTCTGCCCTCTCGAGCCAAGGCCTCGGAATGATGATGTACTAACCAGTTCAAACACGTTCTCTGAAAAAAAAACAATCATCAGTATGTTTTTTTTGTATTATGCAGTTTTCTATATAGCATGTTTAGTTGGCCAATCAGGCAATGTTCGTCCATAAAAATCTGCAATGTTCAAGGAGTGTTTGTGAATGCTTGAATAATGTATTTCAATCAGTACATCTACAGCACAGGAGACACCATGATTGTGCATAGTGCATTTAATTCCACTTGAAAAATGCATCTTGAAGTATCATAAGTTGTAAAGTAAAGCAGCAGGGTTGAGGCACAAAAGCATATCTATGTACATGTTGCTTATTATTATTCAAATACAAGACTTGCCGGATCACTCTTTTTTAAGTGGTAACTATTTTTTTTATATCTTACTGAAAATGACACTTATTACTATATTTTTTCATCTTTTTAGCGGCAATCCTTTTTTTAGCAAAAGAGTTTGAGATACTGTTTTTTGTGGCATTTTTTTTCAGAAAAACACGTTTTGAACTACCGTTTCTCTCCTTTACATAGCAGTCAGGTTGGAACAAAAATGTCAAGTATTGTGTGCGCAAATGTCCGCCATATATCACGGCATTTGAACAATGCCCATATTCTCATGCATGGGCAATGTGGATCATGCTTGTTTCTGACTTTTAAGAGATATTCATATATATATATATATATATATATATATATATATATATATATATATATAAAAGCACATCTTTTTTCTGTCGTATTTGCTAATTAGCCCCTTTTTTCGATCTTTTTATTTCACAGTGCCTGGTTGTGTTTTCCAGATCAACTACTTTTTTTTGGATCATGTTCCTTTGATAGGCCTTAACATGTTTTAACTCATGAAATATTACTTTCGGCTGAAACCTGAGTGCAGTTGCCCCATCTGGTTGCATAATCTTTATGCAATGAAATTAGTATTAGTAATTTAATATATCAAATGTTTTATATGTTTTTTAATTGAATATGTAAAGTACTGGACTCGTGAAATAAACACTCTTGCACCATGTACAACTCTGTTGTGGAGTTAACAGACTAATGGGAAATGGGAAATAAATCAGATAAATGAAGACCTGAAATGGCACTTGTGCACTCCAGCTGATAGAGACTGGAATTTCTGCTCCAGGCTCTTCTTGGGTTTTATGTTAGGCTGAAACAGAGATTATTAACAATAATTAATAAGATTATTAACAATAATTAATAAAGTATAAAGGAATAAGGAGAAATTTAAAATAGATAAAGCTTTACAACTATTAAGTTGTAAATTTTACCTTATCAGGTTTATGCCATATCAGGTCCCATGCAATATCAAGACCAGTGTAATGTATTAATCTGATAGTTTACCAATACCAAGATCACCGTCACAGACTCTTGATTTTCTATCAGTTTACTTGCAGTTTATTGGCATAGTGTATTTTATTACATTTTTAAGTTATGCTTCCTCTAATCGATCTTTAACTAATAAGGATTCGATCACTGACACACTCATGTCAGAAAGTCCAAAGTCTTGTTCTCCTGTAAATCTAGTTGAACTTCATTGGGATATTGTATTTCATTATTTCAGCTGACTATACATCATCTGAGCTATAGCCATGGTCCTTTGTCTGTCCATCCAGCCGGATGTCCTTTAACATGGCGCATTTTGAAAATGTTTAATCCAAAATTTGATGCAAAGTTAGTTCATTAGATAAAAGATCTATATTAATACCATGCTTATTGGTTGGCTTTTTGATAAGCTTTTGACAATTCAGCAGTTTACACGCCCGGGGGGGGGGGGGGGGGGACAGATAGGTGTTACACCATCTCTGTACCTTTGTATATATCTTCTTTTTTTTAATAAATTTCATGCAGTTTTAACAAAACTAATGTCTCCAGTGCTAAGGTAGAAGGACTCAATGGTGTGTGTGTGTGTGTGTGGGGGGGGGGGGGGGGTTGGAGTTTCAACACCTTTGCCAATAAATACTTTAAAAATAATTTTTTTTAATATAAAAGTAACTGCAAAAGAAAAAATATCTGAAAACAACACTTGATTCAGAATTCACAATTCTATATTGCACCTTTATTTATCCATGATTTTGCTTATATATTATCAAATTATAACTACTTATGCGTTTAATTGTATTTAAATTAAATGATTTAAATGGAAATCAATTTCTTCAAAATGCTACATAACCACAACATGGCATCTTCTGAGTTACTTAAGAAATGTTTTGTACATTGGAGTGGAAACAGCTACTCAGTTCAGGAAATACAGTTCGAACAATAACAATTATTGCAATACACTTGATTTCATGGGGGGGGGGGGGTGATGACATGAGAATAACTGTACACTTGTGACAGCAGGGGTGCTTGGCAAGATTGCATCACTAATACGGTTACCCAGGCAGGGCTGTAGTGACCACAAGTTGGCAGCCTGGAGATGCAAATGAATATAATAGAGCCTCTGATAATACTTCAATAACTAGCCTAAATTTTTCAACTTTTATACTCAAATTTCTAAATTAAACAGATTATTTACTTATGTGTACCTGCTGTGAAAATTAAATCAAATGTACTTACAGAGACATGCCACAAAGTTGGACAAAACTTAAGGTACTGATTTTATATTAATGCTAATACTTAAAAAATACAAATTTCAGATAGTTTTCGGGTATACAATTGAATCTTGACTAAAAAATGTATATACCTGAAAAAAAGTCTCTAGCTTCAATACCTTTCAAGTTAAATATATCTTTCTTGATTTTTTTTACAAAGTTCATTCTATTTGGTCCCATAACTTTTATAAATAAAGTAATACTGACATAATTTCTGACATGTAAATATAACTATATATGGGAACATTTTTGGTAAATATGAAGAAAACAGATGTGAGTTTTTGATATTAGGCAGTCCTGAAGTGTGACATCTCTGTCACAGTATGCCAGTTTTTTTTTATTTGTAGGTCTAACTTTTTCAAATCGTGCCAGTCTAATGGATGGACTGACAGACGACAGACAATAGACCACAGCTATAGCTCAGATGACTTAAACTCAGCTGAGCAAAAAATCTGATCAGCTCCTTGACCCATGGGTCACTTGTTTCAATTGTTATTTATTTTATGCTTCATCTAATAGATCATGAGCATGCCAAATAAATACTGAATAAATGTGCCGTTTCTCAGTTTGTTAGCATCTCAGATAAATTTTAACAGATTGAATATATCCATGAACATTTTTTTATGAAAAAGAAAAAATTACGTAGAGTGACAAATCCCTAATGGTCCAATGAAGGAACTTCTTTTCTGAATCTCAGCTTATTTTTGGGTCATGTGACATTGGTTGGGATAATCAGTGTTATTTATAATCATATTGTTAATATTATCACTATACAGTTTCTCCGAAATCGATCAAGAGGTTGTGTTAGTATTACAGAAACGAACCAAAATAACATGAGTGTTATATTCCTCACTGACAACTCAGAGGATTATATAGCCACTTTAAAGTTTATTTAGACGAAAATGAATGGTTATTAACCTTGGTTAAGTGGAAATAAAGATCTGTAGTCAAGTTAAAGCTGAGGTAAAATTTAAGAGAACTTTGTTCATTGCCCACATTTGTATATGAAGAATAACTGGTACTTACATCATGTCTACAATCTTTCAAATGTGCACTTGCCCTGTTACCATGGCACATCTTGTTGCAATGATGGCACCTCATCCGCATCGCTCCCATCATCAGTGGTGGCTACTTCTTGGGCAGTTGGCACATTCTCGAGGTGATCTTTCAGGGTTTTCCTGTACTGTTGTCCAGTTAACTGTAGCAACAGCTGTCACCATTGTACAATAAATAAGAAAATCCCTGGACATGCACACAGACATTTGTGTGATAAACCTTACTTGAAAGTATTTCACCATGATGTCCCACTCTCTGCCAAAATGTCTATGTCACAAGGGTTTCCTACTTTATAGGAATAGGTCTTTTTCAGCTGTGTGTATGATAATTGGAATATTTATAAATCTTCTCGGCTGGAAGGACATAAGTAAAATCTTTTTCTTCGGCTCTTGATTTGTAAAGCAGACCCGGCTTCTTTGCGCAGGATGTGTCCCAACTGACACTTCCTGTATTTGACCATCTCGCTAAACGGTGAATTGGACAATGCCTACAATATGTTCAAATGGGAGCAACTTGTTATATGGCTTAATTGTCTCTTAGCTGTGCTACTTAGTGATCTGCCACAGTTGTCTTTCAGCTTTTCAACAGGGACACTGATTTTAATATCCATGTCTATTATCCCTCTGGAAGTGATTGCAACTACCTTCGCGGGTTCCAGCTGCTCTGACTTGAGTTTGACAACAGCGACATCCAATTGTAAATTGTCTATCTGATATACACTTCCATATTTAAAGTGTACGCCTTTTTCATTCATGATGTTAAACCATTCAATGGTTGTAGGGTCATCTTTCTTTGCTCCTCCTGAAAAATAGCAAAACAGTGGAAGTAATTTTTAAACAATTTGCAATATAACACTTTATACAAACACACACACACACATATATATATATATATATATATATATTTATATATATATATATATATATATATATATATATATGCAGAGAGAGAGAGAGAGAAAATAAAAATATTAGGGATATGTGATATTATGGAAATCAAAGTGTCAAGAACCACTGAACAAAAATGGCTGCCTTCTTATGTTGTACATGCCATCTATCTCTCTCTGTGCCCAACCGCAATCCAAACGTCTTTAATTGCTTAGTTTATTAATGATGCAAGGCCTAAAAAATACATGAACTGTTAAAGGATTCTTTGAGTTAATAAGTCCTCTATGGAGTACTTTACTGATGCTCAGTGTAAATAAACTGATCTGCATTTACCTTTTTTGGTGGCATTATATTTAACATGATAATAAACACACACTTGAATATACATGTGAAACTAAATTTTAAAAATTCAATTTTAAAAATTCAATTTGAAGACTATATCATCAGAAAATCAAGTAAACCGGTGGGGTTTAAAAAAAAAAATAAAAAAAAAAATAAGAAACCATCATTCTCCCTTTCAATTTAATCAGAAATAAGTGTTTTATCATATTTTTGGAAACATTGACAGAAAGAATGTTTGACATCTAGAAAAGATCTTATTTAAAATGCAATAATCTATCTCACTTCCAAAATTACCTTGCACTTTTTCATGTTCTTGAGACTCTGGGCAAAACTGGCTGTTTCCTTTGGCTGCAGCTGCTGAAAACAATTCACAAAGTTACGAGTTGTAGGTAAAATATTCTAGAGTAACTGGCATTTACATTTATACTTTTAATATGCTTGAACCTTTAATTTCTCCTTTGCACATATTTGGTTTTCTTGGATGGTTAAATGTGAATTATTAAGTCCAAATTAAGCTGTTATGTAATTACGATTCCCTTAGGGGCATACTGCATCTTTAGCTTTTAAAATAATCTCCAGTTACATCTTTAAGATAACATATCTGCATGTGAAAAAGAACCTAAATAAATTTTGTCTGCGGTATTTTATTATTACTAGAATGGATAAATAAATATTTTGAAAAAGATACCAGTCCACCAACCACTCTGATTAGAAGTACAGGTAGTCTTTTTTTACGTATCAGCTTGGTATCACTGGTGCTGGCAGTGTTGTCTAAAATTATAACCACATGAAGAATATCGAGATGCCGGCATTAGTTTTGCACACATACATGGCAAGTTAAAAAGTCTATAATTGCATATCTAAAACATACACACACACACATATATATATATATATATATATATATATATATATATATCAAAACACTCCAGTCTCTGACACAGTACAATTGTCCTGTCTGTTCATAGTTTATTCTATCATCTACACAGTGGAATTCCCTTTAGATTCTCAAAATATATTACTTTATATTTCTTATTGTTTAATGAATATGCCTTTTAATGTACCAGTTACGTCATTTTCATTCGTTTAGTTCATACTTTTTATTTCTTTATTACTATATTTATAATATTTTAAAATGACTGTTCTTGTATCTTCAAATAACTATTTTTCATTGAATTTATCAGGTTTTATATATATGTATTTTAATTTTCTGAGACATGTGCAGTGTTTTATTTTTGCCATTCAGATCAAGAATTTACTCATAAAAGGTGATATCACTGGATGAATATTACTCCTCTATACAATCTGCATTGCATCCACTTTTTGGCCATCTTCAAGTGTAATTCTCTTCTTGAAACGGTCAGTTACCGCAACTTTAACCATTTTGCCACAGACATTCAGAGTGTCCCCACTGGACGTATTTCTTAGTGTTTTACTTGATTCGTGATCTCTTTTTCTGTTTGGCCTCCTTTGTGGAAGATCCCCTTGAAACATCAAATATATAGCATATATTGTAGTCCCCCACTCACCCACAGTAAACACCCATGATATGTAAAGTGGTGAAGGCAACCGAACATCTGGTGGGTATGAATGATTTCAAAAGGGACCAATGGTTCACTACGTGCAGTCTGCATTTGTCTGTGTTCGTACTGGTTGTTAAAACTTCATTCATGTATATTAGCATTTGAAAAGCTAAGAGAAATAATCCAAATATTTGGTCGTGGTCATGCAAAATATAAGCTGCAGCTTGACTTTGGTTTATCAATCTCAAATTAGTCATAAAACTAGCACAATTTTTTTTAATCTATCCACATACACACAACATGCAAACGTAAAAGGATAAGTCTGGTAATTGCTATGCATGATGAGCTTGGCCAGAGTATCTATGGATCCTTGCTTTCATGTTTAAACTGCTGTAGCTTCTGCAAATATTCACCTGGTTGGCAGTTCATCCTTAAAAAATTACCTTGCGAGTTTCATTGAGCACATATTTTCAGGAAAATCATTAAGATTGTCATATCAGCTGAGCTAAAAACAAGGGACCAACAGGCTCTGTCGAAATTGATTATGAGAATATTTGTATAAAAACCTAGCATATGGAAGTGAAGCAATTTTTTATCACTATTTGAGAAATGTGCATAATACACACATTTGTAGTTGCCTATGTACTTTTATGAACTACATGAAAGATACAGAGCCTCTCATGATCAAACATTTTTGTAAGTATCAGTATCTCATCTGAGTGACTGTAATATGAAGAGTCCTTACTTCAGTGGTGACCTTTGACCTCGTGACCCGAAAATCAATAGAATCCTTGCGTTAGAGGCGGGCCATCTATATATTAATAGCGTAAGGCGATTTTTGTAATTTTCCGTATCTCCCCCTTTACAACCGTACGGATTGTATCGGTGGAGATACATATGCTCCAGGTTTGTCCAAAGAGATTCCATCCACTTTTATTTGCATTATTTGCGTATTACGTGCATAATTAATAATTTTAATATTTGCTCCCCCGCGGGCGCCTCTTTTCTTTGTCTTCGGGCCCGGTAACACAATGGCTATAGAGTGTGTGATGGCGGGACAGTTTTACTCCGGGGGCTCTATCGGGGGTTTTCTTACATTTTCCCATGACCGGCCCGAAACAATCCACATCGGCGATCCCTTCTCAAAAGGGGGATCTCGATAAGAATTGTTTTGCAGGAGCCCTCTTCGTGACCTCATATGCTTAAGTGCACATCTACCGGGTCGCAGGAAATCGTTTTGGACAGACCAACAAAAAGGTATGGTTCTCAGGCACTATATTTCACAAACCTGTCAGGCCGGGCGATATTTTACCTTTGTTTTGTATGTTTCAATAAAAATTTCACATGACCAGGGAAAAGCAAGAAAATAACAGATTTGTCTTGCTAAACACGCAAAAGCACTACATAAAGCAAATCTGATCAAAATTGTATTTTATTATCTTCTTGAAAGATGAAAATCAAAATTAAACTTTTTGATTGGGGGGGGGGGGGGGGGGTTATAATTAACGCGGGCGCTGCCTGAGAACCATACCTTTTATTTTGATTTGGTCTTATACAGTCGCACTTGGTCACACGAAGACCAGGGCCTTGCGTGCGATTGACGTCCTTGAAAAATATACACCAACACATGTAGGCCTACTATGTAACAGATGTAAAGGAAATATTAACCAAATTCACGACGTGGTTGGTACAGTGTCATGTGTACATGTGTGTAATGGCACCACCAAAGTTGTAAACACATAAAATTGACATAAAATGCTTTGGAAATCGAGATTTTTACTCATCATTGCAGTAACAAATGTAAAACTCCTGCGAAATGTATATTTAATACGTTTGTACTGGTATTTGCTTCTTTTACATGCATGTGCCATCTGATTTTCAATAATATTTATGTAATTTATGTAAGTTTTTAAAGACTTTTAATTCTTTTATTCAGTATGTATGCTTGTTGCATATAAGTCATGGCCATCATTGTTACTGTTTTCACAGATAAAACTGGTATTTTTGCATTTTCTTTTATATGTACATGTTATACTGTTGATCAGTTTCTTATGTCACATGATACCGACCACATTTTAGGCTATGGCTTCGGTTGCCCGTGTGCAACTGTATCTTCCGAAAGATAAATATCCACAACAACATAGATATAATGGATCTACATATTAATAGCGTAACGCGATTTGTATGATTTTCCGTATCTCCGGATTTTTCGTGGAGTTCCGATACCACCGTACGGATTATCGTGTTCGCCTTTAACCGTGCGTAGCACGGATATTTGCTAGTATATAAATTATGTTTGAAATCCATATGTCAATACAAACTGAATTTATCATCAGGAAACAACTTTTGACGGATACACAGAAAGACAAACGTATGGACGGACAGATAATATGATTAATAAAGGGCATCTGCTTATTCAAGCAGGGCCATAATAAACACACAAAATTTCAGGACACAGAATCAGAATCTGATAGTATCAATATAATTTGGCAGTCTCAAAATAAAGGAAAAATTGAACAAAAATATAAAAAAAAATACAGATGGCACCACCAGTCTTCAGGTACTGAAGAAACCAATTATAACTAATAAACACACTGGGTTTCTGGACCCTGGATGGAATCACAGCTGAAACTGACATAACTGCTGTCAATTGATGGTGTCAAATACAGAAAAAAAATGTAAAAAAAAATGAACAGATACAGGTGGGGCCGCCAGTTCACATGAAATGACAACTAGTCAATATTCAGGGCAATCTATGCATTAATTATCAAGATACTGGAGGTTTTGTATCTAATTTTTAATTATTCCTGGGGGGGGGGGGGTTACTTAAAAGCCCCATAGCTCAGAGGGTATAGTTCGAAGTGACCTAATTTCAGGTTTCCTAGGTGATTTGTTATTAACCTACTTGGATATTCAGGTACATCAGGAGAATCATGACAATCAATGCTTCAGTTATACAGATGCTGGAGCTTTTGTATTAAATTTTTAATCGTTCTGGGGGGGGGGGGAGGGTAATTACGAGACCCTTACCTATGTGGGTGTTCAATTTAAAGTTTCTAGGTCTAGCGGTTACATTTTGCGGTTTGTTAAAGGACGACAAGACAGACGGACAAAAGACAGATGAAGAGTGATCGCTATAGCTCAGATGACTTTCAATCAGCTGAGCTAAAAAGGAAGAAAATGGAAATAAGTTGATCAAAATAAAAAAAATACATTTAAGTAAAAGGGTGGTAAAATAATCAAAATTTACCGTTTCAAATTAGAATAAACCAAATTTGATGGGAATGTTTAAATAAACCAATCAGGTATACACTGCTCTGTGCAACAAATAAAAATTGCCACCTGAATCCATTTAATTATGGAATAAGGAAACATTGGTAATGAGCCTTTACATATATTGTTAACAATATAATTACCACATTTATCAAATTCTTCCCTTTTTTAATGCTTTTAACAATAATTAATTTGATACGTATTTCACAAAAATAAAATTGGTGTACACCCTGGCATAAATAAATCCTGATGCCGTTTGAAATAAACTTAAATTTATTTTCCTTCTTGTGTATATCTTTTAATGTTGTCAGTTTTAATGATGTACTCGGGGGTGAAAGTCACATGAATAGGGCAAGTGAGTGAAACCAAATCAGGGCAGGAGACCCAGTAGGTATACACTTGCCATGTTAATTAAAATTGATTATCTAATACTTATAAAAGGAATTCGGTTCACGTTTGTGCGCAATGTTCTCTAAAACCGCGTTGTGTACAATATTGTGCCATACATCATTTTAAAGGTTATTATCCCCGCAGTGACATAGGCGATATGAAATTAAATAATTTTTAATATACATATAATTTTGAGTGATTTTTCCGTTTTTTTACCGAGCACAGCCGAACTGCCTTCGGCAATCACCGGAATGCGTGCATCGTGATCACTTAACCTCTAACACTAAGGACTATTGTTCATATGAATAACGCTTGCTTTCAATGAGGGATTTAAGCCACGTGCGTGGTCAGTAAAAGAAAAAAAACACATGTTCCTCGCTTTATGAAATGGAGAGTTCAACCCAGGAGGAATAATGACACAACCTAATTCAAGGTCCCAATTTCACGAACAGGCTAGGGGTGGGATGGGGTGGTGTCTGGGGTTTCAGGCCTCAAAATTTGTCTGATACGATGAAAAAAAGATTGCGGCGGTTGAAAATGAATACGGACCCTCTGCATGGAGTCCCGTTGGGTCCACTTCTGCTACTTACGAGGTATGCATATTTCTGTTTCTTTCTTCAGGAACAGTTTCCTTGCAACGGTCATTTAATAAATCTTTCATGTGTTCCTCACATCAACTTAATATTTATACGTCCACCGATAGAATCCAGTCAAATATCATTGAAAGCCTGAATGCCCCCGCGTCTCATTCCGGTTCGCAATGTCAACACCATCACTGACCAGGTCTTTAAGGTAAACATACCGGGGTATAAATTACTTGCCACGAGGACAGCCCCACAAAATAAATTTTAAAATATTGGAGCGACTGCAGAATCATTCACGCACTGTCTCCACCAGGTTATATGTTTATACGTACGGACGGTATGATATTTAGGATTCATGTAATTTAAAAGTAAATGGCAAAATTAAGATACAAGCAGCTGGACATAGAAACGTGTTCCGCACACAGAAGTGTTGTGCTTCAGAGAGGTGCGTGAGTTATAAATGTTTATACATATCTTATGGAGACAGTTTCCCACTGAAAACCTATATTTTCTGTTAACTTTTAGAATAAAAAAAAAATTAGCCAACATTTCACATCTCAGTTAATAAATCTCCCCACCCCCGGTAAAAAGCCCGGTATACCGGGTCTATTTAGCTAGTGAGTAATAATTGTAAAGATATCACTATACATATAAAATGTAAAATTTAGAAGTGAAAATTTTTATTAAAAAATCTAAATCAATAATCGGTGACTAAAAACTAATCATACCATTCAGAAACCCCTTAAAATACAGCTGAAATTGTAATAAAAAGTAATCAGAGTAAAACTTTTTGAGATATCTCTGCACACGGAGCTTGCTTCACATTGCTAAATTTTATAAATGGTAGCCGACCAGAGACAGTTAAAGAGGTTCTAAGTGGGTACAGTCAGTGTTGCAAAAGGAGCATTGCAGTATCGTCGTCTCCATTGACTGACACAAGTCCGTCGCCAGATGTCACTCAAATCACTATTGCGTCAAATCTTAAAGATAACATTGAGATGATCAAAGAAACGCTACAGCGCATAAAGGATACATGCGACTCACGACACACTTATTGTGAGTCGAAGAAAATTGCCCTACGGAAAGACATTGATGAAACGCAGAAATTAGTTGGTGATGTTAGACTTGACCGGGAAACTGATTGATCAGTTCAAGGAGTCAGTCTGTGCGGATATGGAAAATATGGAGCGTGTGATGTGTAATTATAAAAATGAGCGTGATGAAATCAAACAAATCAAACACCGAATTAAAGACACTGAAAGACTGCTTCATGAATAGACGGACACAATGTTGTCATTGTGTTGCTCCGTCACAAATCTCAGAAGGTGACACATACGCGTCTAAGGTCAGGTCAGACAATTTTAGGCGACAATCGTGGGATGATCCTAGGTCTTCCGTGAAACTAAATGTCCCAGTTGACATACCTAGAAGGCACAGTACGGGATCCAGTGCTGGTAGCAAAAAAGACTGTCACTCTGAGTAACTTGAATCAACTACAGCGAAGTCTACTGATGACTTGGTCGATAGTACGGAGGAAAGTCCGATCGTTTACCCGTCTACAGAATGCAGTACAAACCACGACGTACAAGAATCGTCAAGAACTTCAAGTTCATCAATGGAAGATAGGGCCAGAAGATACCAAGATACAAATTCTTACCAACCAGAGAGTTAATTGGTCCGCGCACCAGGAATTCTATATAGGAAATAATCCAGCAAATATAACGAAGGTTAAAGTGTTCAGTTTCCTTTTGTCACGCATAATATTTGTATCTGATATGAAAATTCTTAAAAATATTCAAAATGTCCGAGTGTTGTGGGATGCTACTTATGTGTACATTCTACCAGCGCGCACTTGATTCGTCAATAAGGCTTTTGGCCGCCGAATGTATACTAGCGCCGATGGCAACAAAACAGACATGATTATCAGGCGAAAGAACAACACTGGGGACCAGGAGAGTATGAACACAGACAGCCTTCCTGGTGGAACGGGGAAACCAGGATTTTTCGATCACGGAAACCTATATCTGACTCTTTACTGAATAATATATAAACTTTAGTCATATAACTTAAGATATTAATTTGCTTCTTTGAAGTGTAAGATATCGTGATCTAGTTAATAATGGATACAAATAAATTACAATTAACTCTTTGCATGTTAAATGTCAGAGGAATAATGCCGAGTACCCCATACCTGTGTCACTTGTTGGATGAAAGAGGTACAGATATTTGCTTTGTCGCAGAACACTGGTTATTTCCAGACAGCTTGTGTTATCTTACATCAGAACATTCTAAATATTTGTGTCACGCTGTTGGTGACAGCACATTAAACCCGTACGATGAATTTAGGTGAGGTAAGGGGGGTGTAGGATTCATGTGGTTGGGGGAAATAACTGGGATTACTCCGTTAGCTTAAATAGAGGAAGGAAGAATAATTGGTGTTCAGGTAGTTATGCCTGAGAATCAAAAGCTATTCATATTTGGTGTATATTTTCCAAGTAGAAATCGCAGCATTGATGAGTTTAGGGTATGTGTTGATACGGTTTCATCGAAAGCTATTCCGAAAAGTAAATATAGGCCACACATTTGCCCCGGATGGAAACTTGCATTTAAACCACTGCACAGTGAAATGTGGAAACGTCATAGTGAGTGGATTTCCCAGGGTACACCTCGGGACAATAAAGTCTTACCGTATAAAAGAGTATAAAGAGGCAAAGCGCGCTTTCCGTTGTAAAATGAGGGCGTACCATCCGGAGCGAGAGCGAGAACTGTACGAGAATATTGACGCGATGTCCGACACTGATACTTACACATTCTGCTCCCTTCTTCGTATGAGGAGACGCCCAACTGGTACAAGTAGATTTCGTATGTTTAATGATAATGATGTGTGTGAAGGTTGGGCCAAGTACTTCGAAAATCTGTAATCTGATGAAGATTTACCTCGTATAATAAGGATTTCAGGTTAAGTGTAGAAGATTGGCTTGTAGACCATATGCGCTCATGTAAGCAGAACAACACTGCTGTTCTGGATGAAAACTTTACAGATTCTGAAGCCCTTAAGAGTTTGAAAAAAGATAAAGCGGCAGGCCACGATAATATATCCGCTGAACATTTAATTTTTGGCGGCCCTAATTTACCTAACCATATAAAAAACATGTTTAACTTAATATTTACCAGTGCCTCTGTTCCTATCAAGATGAATCTTGGCCTAATTGTCACTCTGTTGAAAGACCCCTTGAAGGATAGGTCTCACCCCGATAACTACCGGCATATTACCCTTCTGCCATGTTTTTATAAACGGTTAGAAGTGGTCATTAAGAACAGAATCGAAGCTTTCAAAAGGATCAAGGGTATTACTTACCCAGATAGTATGCAGGGCATTTCAGCCTGGGCTAGGGTCCATTAATACGTCTTTTTAACTTGCTTGAATATGTCTCTACCACAATCTTGAGCAAGGTTCATTCGTATTTGCATGTTTCCTCGACAGCTCCATGGCGTATTACCGCGTATGGCACGCTGGGATTTTCGTAAAATTTTCCAATTTGGTGTGGCCGGTAAACTATGGTGGCTACTCTTTAATATATATAATAATGACATGTGCTGTATTATCATCAGATGTCACCAGCAAACCGTTTCCTGTCCGGCGATCGGTTCGGCAAGGTGCGGTGTTATCACCCGGGTTATATCTCTTATACATAAATGATCTTCTGATGCAGTTACGTATCGTGGGTTTGGCGCACATGTAAATAATATTTATGTCGGATCTCCGACCCAAGCAGACGATGTGGCTCTATTTTCTCTTTCACAAAGTATGATAGATATATGTTACAGGTGACTGGCGTTTTCAATATAATGTAATGAAGAGAGCCATTCTGGTATTTGGGGAGTCACAACAATTGTTTCGTGTAAGCGCAGAAAAATTCCAGTCACTCTTAACTACAAACATTTAAAATTAACATTGATTGCAACTTATCATATACAAAACTAATTATTCAAGCATGTGTTAAAGGTAGAGGTTCTTTCATTTCTCTTGCGGGTGCTGGGGTTAGACCGAAAGGCTTAAATCCCTTAACCATAAGTAAGGTATATAAACTTATTGTAATACCATGACTGCTATACGCAGCTGAACTATAGCATTCAATGACCGGCGGCAACATGGACTGACAGGAGAAAATGCACCGATTCCGTCTTAAAATAGCGCAAGGTTTGCCCAAAAGAACACGGTAAGACAAAGTAGTAAGCTTATTATGTATACCTCGGATGGCAGCCTTCATAGATCGTATTAAACTATTATTTTTTGGAAGATCAGCACGTGCAGATGCTGGAACTTTATCTTATCGAATATACTGGTCTAGAGTTCTTAGTTATTTATCAAGACGAGGACAGGTGTGTTATGGCCCTGTATCAGACTATATTCAGTTATTGAGGAAGTATGACTTACCTCATATAGAATCCGTGCTAACAGGAGAAATGTTATCCAAAAGGGAATGGTCAAAACTGGTGGTTAGTAAGTTAGTGGCATATGAACAGGTTGAATATTCTGTGCGTACCATTTATGATATGGAGTTTCCTCTATTTTTAACTGTTAAGCCAGAGTGCTTTTCACAAAGTTCATTCTTGGAATGTGGAAATAATATTCCTGAATCTCTGAGGAAGAATTTATTTATAGTCAAATTATTAGCCATGTACGACAAACTTACGTGTTCGTGCGAGATATTATGTCATATTTGGGGAATCTCTATACTAATCCGATATTTCATGTCTTAATATCGTGTGATGATACGTCATATAATAGGGAGGAATTTTGGATGGATATAAATTATATGCTTGAAATCCAAGAACCTGCCTCGCTTCATATTCCAGATGATCATGATATGGTATGTTTAATGTTTGGTCAGAAGGCGAGTATTATCTCGAACCGTAATTATTTACTTTTTGTTCACATATGTGCTCAGTTTTTCAGAATGTTCGACCTTCATTAAACCAAATTTTACCAGAATATATATTAAGTGATTATAAAATGATAAAGTCTGCTATTACCTTACCTTTAAACTAGTGTACGTCTGTACTTTTTGACAGAATGTGTGTAATTGGCATATGCACCATATTCATTATCAACAGTTATTACTATTATTATTATTAGAATTATTGTTATTAGTATTATTATTTTCATTTCAGTATTTTTAGCTTGATCTACTGGTATTCAATTGTAAATAGCCTGAGCTGTTCCAGGCAGTTTCTGACAACTGGCCTACCCACTGTTCTCTGGGAATCTGGTTGACCCAAATAACCTCTCACAGGTACTTTACTGATCTGCCTTGGTATGTTCCCCCATTCTAGCAGACAAAGTTTCCTAACAGGATTGACCATTCCAGCAGGTGGGAAAAAAATGCTTGTCCCCCCCCCCCCCTCCCACGCTCAATCTCTAGCTGCCTCAGCCTATCCTGTCATGCAGGGAGGCCAATGAAAAGTCTCCTTGGAAACCTAAATTAAGTCTCTGTCACCCAAAACCCAAGAGCTATCTGAAGTATCTGAACAACTAATGCATTGATCACCATGTTCTTTGCATGGACATTGATCAAGGAGTGTTTCATCAGTTTCTGCAGACTGGTTACCACCTGTATTATGCCTCCCTTCTTAAGAAAGAAAATTCTAGGACCCGTCGATACGATTTGTACCCTGTAAACAGATGCCCGAATCTTTAAGGTCTCAAAATAGAGAAAAAAAACCCCGCAGTGCATGTGGTAATGAGGGACGTAGCACATTTGTGATAATACCGATTACTTGTATTCATGTAATATGCTTAATATTATTTACTTATTTTGACTGATTATTTACTTTACATGATATATATATATATACTGGTGTTTTCCAGTTTACTATTGTTTCTTGCTATTTAATTGCTTACCACATTTGAAGTTTTGTTACTCAAAAGCTGAGGGCCCAATCACACTAAACCCCATAAAAACACTCGCATGACATTCCCAATGGGATCCCTTTGGTGACTGTAAATCAGAAACCAGGTCACTGACCATGTGGTGCTCTGTAAGGCAAAACATGGGCTGCGGCAGGCACTGGGCTAGATATATTTACACTATACAATACCAGTCTGGGTAACGCTCCATTTATCTCACGGTTTAGTGTCATTTTGTATAACAACATCATAAACATATCATTCTATTATCCCTACCATTATATAGTCATTTGAACTCCAGGAGGCCTTCCCTAGAACATTTTCTCATCTGGTGTTCATCATCCTTGCATTTAGTCATGGCTAATCAAGAGGTCAGAAGTTTTCACATTTAGGTTTTCACGCTTCATTCTATATATCTGTAATATGCTTTCTTATCCCATGCAGTTACATTGGTGTGACGTACAAAAGTAACATGCACAATTTTTTTTAACTTAATCAGATGAAGAAAGGTCAGACTTCCTTGCCCTGGCCTAGATCTCCCTGTTGGTGGGTAGTAAACGTTTATGCCGAAAAGGGAGTATACAGCCTTTACTTTGGTGGATCAATCCCAATTAAATTCACATTTCAGAGTTGTTTTACTAAATATAAAATTTTTATAATAAAATAATTTTGTCTTTAGACCTGTTGAGAATGTTAAAGGTAAAGGGTGATTGGGCATCTGATCAAGGCAATTCGTTGGAGCTTTTATAAATATAGGCCAGGAAACGTGGATATCACCGCACACACACTAATAATCAAAGGTACCAACTTTTAAACCCCAAAAGGGTTCTTCAGAGTGGACTGAGTTGGAACCTTCAAACGGGGTTATTTTTGGAACCTCCCGAAGGTTCTTTTATGGAACGTATAAGGTTCAATGAAGAACCTCTTCTCAGGTGGGGAACCTTAAAAGGTTCTTGGTGGAACCCAAGTGTAGGATTCTTTATGGAATCTAATATGCAATTTTATTTCAGAAAACAGTCAGCCGCCTCGTTGAAGACATTTCGGCAGTCCATACTCAGTATGCTATATCAATTCATTTTTTTATTACATACATACTACCAAATATCTTTCAAATATGTATACGAATTGTTAATAAGTATTATTTAGTGCTAAAGGTAGTTATTAAATGGCTTCATATATTCTTATAATAATCATTTATACATTCTCAAAAGCAATATTGAAATAATTGAAATTTTGATATTAATCTATAATATAGTGATTTATGACTGAAACGATTTACAGCAACTTTGGATATATAGTGATAATTATCATTTTAATAAAATGTTTTGTTTGTTATGTTTAAACATCTAAATAGCTTTGTTTTATTGGATAGTAATTTTATTATTATTGGATAGTATTTGAAAGTAAATAAATGCTTCATTCCACACTTGATGGATATAAGAGGGAAAACCTTAAAAAACAAGATATACACAATATTCGCCACAATTTAAGAGTAAATTCAGGACAGGGTTAGCCCAAGAATGAGTTATTATTTGAAAAAAATACAACCGATAACCCTGACATGATAAATTCATGTGGATGTGGATGAAACCGGTGAATTATATTCTATTACGATTCAGAATCAAAGCATGATCAAAATGTACGACAGGTACCCAGAGATTCTGTTTGTTGATGGAACAAATAAATCAAAAGTGGAAAGAAACCCGTTGTTCCCCATTTATGATACAAGAAATGGTAAAGGCAGACCCATCAGTTATTTTTTTGTAAAGAATGAGACAAAAAAAAACTCTTGAAGAAACTTTCAAGATATTCGAAAAGCAAAATCGATCCGTGATACCTAAATCCCAAATTATAATGGTAGATAAAGGTCCCACAGAAATCAATGATTTACGCAAAATATTTCCTATGGCCTCCATATTATTATGAACTTTTCATGTGATGAAAGACCTCAGGCAAAAGATATCTCAGTTGGAAATAAAAATATAATCAAAACTCAATATCATGAAAATTATTTCTAATCTTGTAAACGCTAAAAGCAAGGCCGAATTTGATCAATACAAGATTCAGTTGGACTAGGAAGCTCCTTATGAATTTGTGACCGATTTTTTTATTAAAAAAATGGATCAACTGACAAGGAAGGTGGACTATGCTTGTATTTCACTACGAACGTTTGGAAACAACACAAACAACAGAATTGAGAGTCACGATCAGAAATTGAAAGCATTTATAAAGCCTCATTTCCATTTGGATAAAGCAGTACAAGAGCTTTGCACTTACCTGAAATATGTTGCTTTGTCAGTTGCCCATCATAAGTTTGATGAGCTTGAGGTTAGTCAGAGGAGATCCAACAGTCAGTAGGTAAACTTTGCACTATTGCAGCAACCAAGGTGATAAATGATGAGCTTGTTGAAGCCACTACTGATGCTTACTGGGGTATTTGACTCAATAACAAGGTGGCAAAGCAATGCAGCATCAAAAAGTGGAGGAGGAAGAACTGGTTAGGCCAGCTACTGATGGATGTCAGGAATCTTTGGGTCAACAGGGCGAAGCCATAAGTTCTGATTCTGGATGACAGTGAAATCCACAGAACGGAGCATTACACCGCAAGATTGGGAACACTTCCAGAGCACCATCAGTTATAGGCCTTGGGCTACCAGGGTCACCGTGTACCCCCCCCCCCCCCCCACAACTCAACAAAATTGGCATTTTTGGAAAGCTTAGGATGCCCACATAGAGAATTCAAATTGTAAAAGTGAAAATATTGGGACTCAATAGCAATTACCAGCGTACCGTATAATATCATTTTTTCTCGGCCCATAAAATCATATAAAACACAATGGCATTCATCATTCAGTAACACATACAGTTTTCGGAGGATTTGTACTTATAATATGCAAAATGAAAGATTATTAAATCGGAAATCAGTGTAAGTTCATTTAAAACATGTATGTTTGATGTATGTAGTGCTGTTTCAACATAACTGAAATATATCCCTTGAGGAAGAAAATTCAATTAAATGTAATATTTTGTTTTCTGTTTTCTATTTTGTTACTTTTAAAGAACGCAACATATAACATGTTAATACATACCAACAATAAGAGCAAAATCTCCGCTTTTAGCTGATATCAGTGTTGTCTCTATATATCCAATATTTCTAAAGATATTAAAGTTTAAAGAATACATACCATTGACCAATATTAGTGGGCCAGCAAAAGTGGCTTCTCACTTTAAATGGCATTGTTTGTTAATAACAGGTATCCATACTAGATCAATCAGCCATGGAGTGAAGAAAAACGTGTGGGTGGATGCCAACTGAAATTTTGAATTTCAAGGTCTCATGATAAAACTAAAAAATGGGTCAGCCAAGTTCATTTTTTTACTTTTGGGGTCATTGCCTGTCAATTATCAGGCATCAATGCCAGATCAACCAACAGTGACGGAAAAAGTGTAGGTGTGTTTTTTTTTGGTTTTTGTGTTGTGTTGATTTGAGTTAGATAATTCTCACATATGCTGTTATAATCTTGACATACAAATCTTGGTGTTCTTATTTATAGCTTTCATGACAGCTACATCTAGAGGTGTTGTACAGATTCTTAACTCAGACATAAATTTTTTTTAATAGTCTATTTTTTATGTCATTTTAATTCTTTAATTTTTCTCTAGCTGTACAAATGCCTGTTGAATAAATTTTAGGTAAAGGCAAAAGGCCGTGTCAGATGAAAGATGTTTTTTTCCCCCGATAATTTATATGTTCAAATATAATGACCCATAGGCCAGGTAAGGTACATTATAATCACTTACATAAAAGGCTAGGACCCATCAGTTGCTTTAATCAATTAAATCCATTTGAAAGCAATATTATTTATGCTGTTTTAATTAGTCACAAACAGAAGTTGTTTGATAGTCATATACGGTATATATACATGCTGCCTCCTACATTATGTTTAAGTGTTTTTTTTTCTGCAACCAAGAAATGTAATTTTTTTCAGCTTAATGTGTGATCTGTTGTTCAACAGTATTGTGCAGCATTCATCTGGGATGTGTAACTTGGATGTACACCGTAATGTGAACTGTGATGTTTTGAAAGACAATCTTATATGTGGTGTTCTACTTAAATGCTTTGTTACCATTCCTATCTTTTTTTTGTTTGACCTTGAAAATGCATTGAGAACGTTACTTGGACTTTACTCTAAGTTTTTATGACCACGAAAGAGCTATATAAAATAAACGGCACTCTTAAAAGCGGTATACAGAAGATAAAGGCTCTGTAGATACGATCACGAATATCCTGGTCCAACGGATTAAATACTAATAAGCTGAAGCACATTTGACTGTGTACTTGTTTTGGACACATTTGCGCTGTGTGTATCTCAATTGAAGTCATTATCAAAAGACATCCACAGTAATTTTACAGATTTACGACAAAATGTTGGTTGTCGAAAGGCTTTTTTACATTAAAGCCATCAATTAGAAATTTCGGAATTTAATGTGGATCACTTATCATTTCTACAAGTACAGCTCTAAATCATTTCACAGTGCATGGTAGATGGTTCTGACAAAATATGTATCTGTTAACACAAAATATGTATCTGTTATCACATACAGTTGCATCAGTATGATTATAGAGGCCAACACACACTGACATCATGGGTCAAATCTGATAAAAATCTCTTCACTTTATTTAACAATACATCTTGAGCAATTAATGTGCGTACCTGACTGGCACACGTTCCAAGATGCCTGCTAATGATATGCATTGGTACGGAAAAAAAAGTTGCATTACGAAAATGGAGGTGCTCCCCTCTACCGCAAATTCCTTTAAAAAGGATAAAGACGTTAATTGATGTACAAAACATATTAAACAGGGATGTTAGGGGGTCCCCCTCTACCCCACACTACATTTATTGGACTACCTTTTAACGTACCCCAAGTGCCTTTAATACATTTGGATATTAAGACAAAGTAAAGACAAGGTACCAAAATAAACAACAGTAGTGGTTTCTGTTAACCATCCATGGATTATACATCCTTTATACCTATAGTTATTTGAATAAATTTCATCAAATAAACAATTTGAAAATTAACACTGTACCTTAAAAGAGCATCTATTAAATCCGTGTACAGGTATCCATCAAAAGATAATTAAAGAGTCTGCTTTTACCATATATAATGGGTATATTGGCTACCATCTTGGATTTAACAGGCAATTATCATTTCTCAAATTATTCTGGCGTCCAATGACAGTGTTGTGAACCCTGAAAAATTGGTTTCCTTCAGTGCCTGGTTCAAGCATGGGGCATATACTGTGTCTCCGTCTCATCATCTTCTCAGCTTATATTGTGTCAATTCCCTTATGTTAAGCATGAACTGATCCATGGATCAGTTACAATCTTCGTGTGGGTACCTGAAGAGCTTGTGTTGGCAATAAATGCCACCGTATGATCCTATAATGGTCCAATAAATCATTTATATTGTATGAATAATGCATAATGATAGATTCGATAATGATAATTCGCCTATTTCGTCATTGTGACGGTTATTTTTAGAGCCATTCTGAATGTTTCAGTATCCGTTTTAACTTTAAATGTGGAACTTCCATCAAGGGTCTTCTGCAGAAGTGGATCCAGAAGAGCTAGGGGTCCAGGGGGTTCGGAACCCCCCCCCCAAAAAAAAGTTCAGCTGCCGCAACCTTTTTTTAGGCGTTCAGACCAATTATTGGGGCCTGGACCCCCCTTTCACGGGCTTGGGTACTTTTTTCAGGTTTTTTCGTAAGTTCTCCTGACTTGGACCCCTTCTTTTCCTAAATCCTGGATCCACCCATGTCCTGATACCCACAACTTGCAACATTATTATAAGCAAATATTCGTTATTCTTGGACCTTTTATCCTGCATATTACAAAATGTGGCCATGTTTATTCTGTTATAATTTAAAGTGTGTTAAAGACACTTTGAGGAACACTTTACACCGCTTCTGTTTTTCGTTGTACTGTACGTTGTACAGATTTTCCAAGTATGCTTGCATCAATTTGAGGCTTACTTCTCTATGAAATATCATATTCCAAATTGCAAAAGGACTTTTGCAAAGGCTTTTAATCTTGAAAAATATGATGCAAGGTTTCATGAAACCAAAGAAATCAACCGGGTATAGATTTTGAGGTTGGTTCAGGTGCATCCACCGGTAGCCTAGGGACCGAGAATGAGAATGATGGTAATAGGGAGGATGCTTTTGAAAAGGAACATTTCAGCGGACATGTAGCTTCTTACGTTATAAACGTAAAAGGAAAACACTCACTGCCTTCAAGCGTACAAGGAACCCTTTTGTCGAAAACACAGTGCTTGGTCAAATATTCTGTGGAAAATTTTCAAAGTTCGTACTTAAATGGTTTTCGGAGTAAAATATTGATTTTGCTGAATCCCTCGTCACTGTTCATGGCTTTATTTGAAGACATTGATACAAAATTTTAATTGGAAAAGAACGTGAAAGAAAATTATCCATACATACCACCCAAAGCTTATTTACTAGATGATTATGATATCAATAACCTTAATAAACCGGTCATCTATTATATTTCTATAAAGAACGTGATCAAATCCTTGCTCTTGAACAGTGACATATGCGAAGTTTTTAAAGATAACAGACATATGGTGCATCATCCTTAGGCCTTGTATGACAACTGTGTTGGGGAAATCTTCCTAAACAGTGATTTCTTCCCAGAGACTGACCTTAGATAACATTTCTATGTACATGAATTTAAATCGCGCAACCCCATAGGTTGAAAAAAGGGGAAATCACAGAAACCTGCCCAAGAGGTATCGTGTTAGCACTAAATCCATTCCTTTGTGTTTGTTGGTCAGACATCAGTAATTCAAAAAGTATGACCCAACTTATCATAAGGTATTTGCATTTCTCATTGCTCAAATGCAGGAACTGCATTTAATGAATGTAGGAGGGACCATGAAACTTGTTAAGGCAGCAGTTGTCTTTGTTTCTGGAAATAACTTATCTTCTCAGCTGTTGCTGGATTTCAGACTTCGTTTTCGTCAGGAAGTATATGTCGATCATGCGCAATTAACCATGGCCAGCTCAGGGACATTCTCACAGCTGCCAGCCTTGTACAAAGGACAAAAGCTTTGTATGAATATCAGCTACAAAGTGTAATTGGGTCACTAGAAGATTCTTCAGTCTATGGCATTAAGTACAAGTACGCTTTTAGTGGTCTGAAATATTTTAATGTGGTTGGGGCTTTTTCCTCTGATATAATGCATGACTGTCATGAGGAAGTATACCTGTTACCATCAAGCTTGTATTGAAAGGGTTGAATAGCGCAACAGCTACATTAGTGTCCGATCAAGGGTTAAATGACGACCCAGATTTCATACATTTTCAATGTTCAACCAAATCAAATTATTTTTCTGAGATTTATTCTGATAGTGGGAAAATTGTCGGCAGCGCATCATAAAAATGGCAGCTATTTTTAATCCTTCCACAGCTGGCTAATGTTTCTACGGTATACAGTACTCAAGCCTGAAAAAAACATATCTAATTCTAAGGCAGTACATGGACATAATCATCAGTCCAGTTATTGAGAAGGATATTTAGCCACATTTGCAAAGCTTGATGGAATCGTCCTAGGAGCTGTTTTCTAAAAAGGTTTGGATGTGAAAAAAATTATTTGCAAACATAATTACTTGCTCCACTATCCAACTTATATTGCAAGTTTCTGGCCCCTTAGAAATTTGTGGTGTTTGCGTTTTGAAGCAAAACACCAGTATTTTAAGTATCTTACCAACAATGTGAGGAATTTTCTTAATATAACTCGTAGATTGACAGAGAGACACCTGATCAGAAAATCTCTTGAAATAGCATCAAATGGGTACTTCAAAAGAAAGAAAGAAAAAAAAAGAAATTTCAAAACTGTGGAATTTGACAAATTTCCATCGGACCTAATTGTTGCGATGGAAAGGAAAGTTGGATTAAGTTTGACCAGCCCTGACATGTCTGTACAGGTGGACTTCTTGGTGAATCGGATTGGTTGGAATACAATATACACCAAAGTTTGTGCTATAATGTAGAATGTATACCGTGTTTCTTACAAGCAAATTAAATTGTTCATATTGCTCACAGTTGGTAACTCTATGGAAAGGTATACCTGGACAGATATTATATGAGTACTTCCATGCATACCAGGTTAAAGCTGATGTTATATATCCAACTGAACTCAGTTCAGCAATAAGCATTGGATGTACACCAAAGATGATCAGCTATGGGGTTTTCTTGTTTTTCATGCGAGCAAGTTTGACTCAAAGCCATGAATATGTCTGAAACAAATTCTATAGTTTTAGGAGAGAACAGTTTAATCTTGAATGAAAACACTTTATTTCTGCAGGGTTTAAACACATTTCCATATTCTTTATACTAAGGAGAGGAGAAGACTCCGATGAGATACCCAGACCTACTCAGGCCATTTGGGATGGCAGCGTTATCTCCATACACTGCAATCTTTCCGCTACCACCGCTTCCGCAGATTCGGTACAGTCAAACACCAACTACGAAGTTGTCGCTGAGACCGGATAGGCCGCTTCAGAATCTCTCCGTACTGTGCTGTCAAAGACTGGATGGCTTGGTTCATCTCTGTTGGGACAAATTCGTGCAAACAACTGATCACGGTTTAGTATATATATATATTTTAAATCAGGTTATATAAAGCAGATACATACATAGGATTGCATATATAAATATATATATATATATATATATAATCCTATCACGACGGTTGCATAAAACCCATTAAGATATTTTTTTTTAATGAAAATAAAAGCAGCTTAATTCTTGCAAGTATATGACCAATACTTTGCACTTGTTACACATATTATGATCCAGTTGCTCCTATTCAGACTCTCGGGTTGTGGACTACCATTGTGTATTTGTGAAATACATTAAACATTAGTTATTAAAGACGTTTCTGACCAAGTGAGCCTTTTTCATCCACTAAGTTTATGTATTGGTAAGGATGACTATAATCACTTTTGTCTGCGACAAACAACTTCGAGGAATCAGTTCTTCATTTGGATAGTGTATTGGTTTGATCATTATAAAGGAAAAATCTGTTCTTTTCAGTACACATGCAAGTTTAAATATTAACTTGTTAAAGATAAAAAAAAGAAACTTTGATGTCTCTGTGTTTGCGAACACATCTGGTAAGCCTATGGATGTTCCATTATAATCCAACATGGGTTGATCAGTTCAATGTCTCCACATATATAAAAGTTTTAATAGGCAATGGATATGTCCTATGCTGGGGCAATATCCAGAAAGAGGTGAGAGGGGAGGAAGTGCCAGGGAAAGGGGGGCAGAATGATTATATGGGTCATGGAATATGGTGTCAAGAATCGCGTGTCTTACAAGGATCTGGAACACGACATGTGTCCGTGCTTCTAACCTCCCACTCCAGACCTTTCTATCATCTGAGGCTGACCAGTCACATCAGAGGTAACGGATGATGGTCTTTGTGCAGAGTATTCTTCATCGATACCTGCCCCACTTCCGAGACCACTAAACAGCGTGTGTGACCCAACACGTATACGTTACTCAGAATGTCACACGTCATCTACGTGTTACAATGTTGAATGACTTGCTGGACGTGCTATACAAAAATGTGCATATTCCGTATAAACAAAGTACTGTTCATACTCCCTTATTGTTTTATTGTTTTCTATCTTTACAGGTCTCACCTGCCCACCATCTCCGCATGTTTCAGGCCGGGGAGGCGCGTTAACTGTTCGCCTCATCAGGCAGTACCTTGGGACCACTTCCACAATCGACATGCCGATTACGGCCGTCAATATAATCACAAAGCTGCGCTAAACCAACGCGCAACTGCTGGAAAGGCTGATCGAAAGGGTAACAACAGCCAAACAAACGGTGCGGCGATTCAAAAATGGAAGAAATCACTTTTTGACTAGCACAAGAAAGACTGTTCAAAGATTTATAGTCAGTCTAATCGAAAGGGGCACACCGCGAAATACATGGCAGACAGTGCGCGCACTCCTGTAATCGAGTGTTAAAATTTGACATGCATGAGACGATATAAACACAGTGTAACAGGCGGGTGGCATGTTTTTCCACACATATCAACGCAACTTCATTGATGGAATACACCTCTCATGTCGTTGTTTATTCTAACTCATTATAATATTTCCTGTCCCAATTTTATTAATTTATTGTATAAGAAGACATCTACAAATAATTAGTCAGTATCATATAAAAATATTTAGGTACAAGTGATTTTGAAATAACGATTTTATACAAATGAATAAGGCCCTCCGAAAACTTAACGGGTTCCTCCGACTTTTAAGTTTAATTCGCATTTAATCACAAAATAGTCAGAGGTTGCTATATGGGGACTAATTTGCCTGAAATAATGCATAGATTGAAAGGTCGCTGAAGCTGCTGATCAGCGAAATAGTCACTGGCAGCTAGGTTGCGTTTCATGTTTAATTTTTTAACAGAAAAAAAATATATTCATATGTTTGTAAAAGTAATACTGATAGAAAAGGTGTCTTTAAATCATAGGTAATCACACATGCGGGCTAATTTGCCTGAAATTTATGCTTTAATTGTAAGGTCGCTGATCAGCGTTTTAAACTGCAGACCGCTGATCAAACTCCCGCGCCGGCAAAGCCATCGACCAGCGCACTTGTGAAAGAAAACGGGAACACTGATAATCCAACGCGCAGAACATGTTTGAAACGCGTGCCCAGTAAAGGCGGTAAACACGTCTAACATGTCTGCTCATTACGGGAAAAACATCCCATTGTACACGCAGAAATATCTAAAGCAAAACAAGCCAGTTCATCAGAAACTAAGAGCATTTAAGAAATAAGTGCCATATCCGCATGATTCTAAAAGGGCAACAGAGCTTAAAGGGGCGGAAGCCTTGCAATTCAATCTCCATATATGAATAAGTCGAACCTGAAGGGCCTGCCTGGCACATTGCAAACTAATAATAATTAGTATCTTTATATGTAATAATACTGAATTGCAGTCGAGATGCGCAGTACTGGGCTCTGCCATGACAGCTTCTGCAGCCGTGAACTTCCCCGTGATAAGGCCAGATAACACAGGACTGTGACTCGGTGGCAACCCAAACGTTTTCACTTCCCGTGCACGTGTATTACTAAATTCAGTTCAAGCAAACAAATTCCAAATCTCATTATATTATCATATCATAATTGCCTATGAAAAAAACTATTAGTTTAGATTTTACAAAAAAAATTCCCACTAAAAACATGAGATTGTGTGATTTGTTTAAAAACTATTGGCACATCTATGAGCACTGTCAACTCGGCAGTGCATTACACAGTGGAGAATCCCCTGTGACTAAAAATTCTATATCTCAGTTAAAGTACAGTATTTCTGCCAATATCAGTCTCAGATTCTCAGCAACGAATAAATACAACATGCATAACTCGATCTGAGTTTTTTATCGCATAACTCGATCTGAGTTGTTGATAAAATTAAGTCCATGATCTCTAAGGTGTACCAGCCAATCGAATCGGGGCAAAGTCAGAGATCTGGATGAAATCCTCCCATCACACAACAAACACACGTGAAATAGGTTTACTTTACCTAAAACCCTTGTCCAATCCTTCAAATAATCAACTACAAAATAAAAGATGCCTCAGTGCTAAGCGGTCGATTATTCGAATCGTCGAGAGAACACCATGAGGGTAGCTTTCTTCATGATCCCTGATGGCCGCAAAGACCCGAGTAAACGGGAATTAGCTCAAAATTGGCTGCACAACATCGGCCGTGGCGACTCGATGCCAGTGGACACTCATCCTTTCGGCTAGGGCTGGGGTCTCTGCATGGAAAATTTTTCTACAGACTGTGACCACTGGTGAATCTAACAAATTTTGCACTTACAATGGACATGAACATTATCAGATCTTAACTACCTGGGCCTGATGCAGTCCCAGCATTGTTTTGGTACAAGATCCAAAATGTGGACAGAGGTCCTGATCTCGCCCGGCCGTCAAGCGGACGCGAGCTCAAACAGGCAAGTGCCGTCAAGCCTCTAAACAGTTTACACGATCGCGACAGTTATTATAACATTTTACGTTTATCATGTTTTTAGACATTTAAAAATTATCACTAAACATTTTTATGAGGCTTTATTTATCAAATTTCCTGGCAATTTGCTGCGAGTGGGGATCATATATTCACCTAATGTTCCCATCATCGCCCACGCTAACCGCCCGGGGGGGGGGGGGGGGGGGGGGGGGGGGGGCTTTTTGCAAAAAGTGAAAAAATAATACTATACTCTTTAAAGGGTGAATTTCATGTCCACACAAAAATTATCTGAACAATAATTTAAAAGAAGGACAGATAAAAGGCATCTAGGAAGTCTTAGAATATTTCTTGTTAACATAAACCTTTGTCAAATGTCGTTACTGTCAAACTCAACACTCGTGTTTTTTTATAACAGATTGACTAGCAGATGTCAGAAACTTGGTCTGCTTCACAGAGCAAACATACTTTTATTATTTACAATTTCTACACAGGTGATCATTATTGTGTATTAATTTTTTATTTATTAAGTAATATACATGTATAAATGCAATCTCAGTTTTTTATCACTCCTTGAGTAACATTTTTTATACAAGTATGTACAAACTCTATTTTAATGTTAGTTATGACATGCACACAATATCAATATTATATATATATACACGCACAAGTTATAGTTTACTGTCTCATAATAACGAGAGCTGACTTTCTCAATATAAATATTGTATATTTATGTTACTTCTAACACACACACATACATTAATTGGTAGATCAGAAAACTACAACTGAATTTAACATTGTTCTGTGGTTTGTTATAACATTATTTTTATTGCAAGGCTTTCCTTGAAACCAGGGTACTTGTCGTCTGGATCTGGAGAAGCATTTTTGATGGCTGCAGCACGTACCTCATCATTATTCCCAATGTGTATCCAGGCTGGCAGTTGTCTGAAAGCCATTAGCCTAATCTGCTTGAAACAAATACAGCACAGTGATTACATATTTGCCTTCTGGAATGTGAATATAAAATGTATTATAAATATGTGAAATGTGTTCATGTATATTTGCTATCCAAGTCAAGATCTATATGTTTCTGTGAGATGTTTCTCCATATTTGTCGGATGCCTGGTTTTACTGGCCACTTTTTAAAGTTTTGAAAAAGACTAATATATAGTCTTGCAGTTTTCTTGTAAAGTTTATTTGTGAATGGCTATGAGCTTCACTGTTTTATTCCCTTTTGATGCTTGTGAGAATATTTTTTCAAGTTTGCAGCTGCATGAATGAAGAAGCTTATCTCTTTAAATTTATTAAACTTATGAATTCTCTTTTAAGTATGGTACATATAATATCTGACATATTTCATTTGCGGTAGTTTTTAACTAAATTGGAATGGGGGAATATAATAAAAAAAAGTATTTATATCAGACAACCATGCATACAGTGATAAAATACAATAACCTTTATATCGATAGTTGCATAAATATTAAAAAAAGGAAAGACAGAAGCTGTAAAAGGGCCAAATATAAAGATATAAAATATATGCAGATCAGAAGCAAAGTACTGACGATCATACCGCCTTCTTGTCTTGCCTGTTAGTCATTAAGTAAGGTACCCATCTTTAAATTTCGATATCAGGTACCTAGAATAACACGTCCGAAGCACTGGACAAAGTACTCCAAAGTAAAGCTCGGAGGTTAGATGACACAATTGGTTTCGGCCAAGCCAGACGCACGGGGTCGAAGCGCTACTGTTCCCAGCTGGCTTCAATAGCCACAGTTGGCTCCAGGGCTGACGCCAACAGGGGCTAGGCATTATGTTAAGGTATTTGGGTGGTGATGACCTCCTGGAACAGGAGGAGAGGGCCTGGAGCTTGACTCCCTGGTAAGCAAGCTCATTAGTACTGATATGGTACTCAAGAACAAAGAGCGTGTTCTGTGATCAAATCTGCTGCATTGATCTGTACATAATTCATACTGTATTCTTTAAAAAATCATTATATTCAAAAACAATATATATATATATATATATATATATATATATATATATATATATATATATATATATATATATATATCGTAGGTAAAGTTAAGAATGGCGCCTTTTAGATACTTGTTTATTAACACACGAGCTTTCGAAGCACACAGGCTTCTTCGTTCGGTGTAAAAAGGCGTCACTTTTTATCTTTACCAACGCTTCAACTACAGACTAACATGGCTTAAACACACACATATATATATTATGGAAGTATAGAAAAAGAAAGAACAAGTCAGTGAACTTTTTTATTATATTTTATTTATTCTTATTCTAATAACATGTTCATTTTGTTAATATATACCTGACTTGAAGATAATTTAGAGGCTATCACCTCATATAATGATATGAGATTTTTTAATTCAATGTCATGCTGTGGCTAATTGATATAAAGACCATATGTGACTATAAAAATTATTTGAATTCCTATGTATATCTGAAAATATAATAAAGCAAAATGGACATTCCGGGATAAAAGGGGAATATACAACTGAATTTTTCAAAACAGGATTTCAGAGACAAATTTAGTATCATTTAAAATCCGAGATTTTCATGTTTTCAAATATAAAAACAATTCTTTCATTCATTGAATTCAGCAAATGATATTTACTCTTAAATTTGCAACTTTTTTGGGTGATGTCCGCAGAGGATGCAAGAGTACTCATATTCATGTTGATACAGGACTTAAAAGGACAGACAGGCGTTCTCTGTATGCCTCGATTGTTCAGGTGGATGCCTAGTCGGTATTCTAGCATACCAACCACTCGGCTCTATGCTGTGTGGTTCTGCAAGAAAGAGGTGCTGATTAAATAAGTAAGGCATGATATTAATTAAGGATACATGTTAATAAAGATTTGTTTAAAATGAGACAGTCATCAGATTTATAAAATAACAATCTAACAGATACTTGATAAAATGATTATTTTAGAACATAATTACATTAATTCGATATAAATAATTACATCTTTGATATTTTAACAGATTAGAAACCATGGTACAAAACTGATCAATCCTACGATCAATAAAGGAATGCAGATATATTTCTTAGCCATGATAAAACTACAAGTAGTACCAGAATGACAGCACCCACCACTAACCCACTACGTGGCGGTTAGGACAAGAGTTTAACGTTGTACTTATTGATTGAGGCCAAAAGATGCAATGCGATGCTACTTGAAGTGTGACATTGAAGTATGAAATTTCTATTTTTTTATATCTTAAACAATATATATTCACAGTGCGTTTAGATAACTTTTTAGTAAAGCTATATATTCACAATGCGTTCAGATAACTTTTTTTAATAAAGCTTTTGTGTACAGAATTATTACTCGCTTGTCAGTGGTTCACAATACACAATCAAGATTTGGGCTCGTCTTGAAATAACAACTGGTGTTGATAATGGAACACTGCAGTAGTGGCAAGTTGTTTCCAGTAGGTATCAAGTGAGTGGGTACATTTATTTTCCTCACAAAAATCAAAGGAACAGATTTGGTATCTGTTTCTGCTTTTGTATTTAGTCAATCATTTGTCTAGTGCAGTGCCTTCTGGATGAAGGATCGACACTGGACTCATCTTCATCACCATCCTGATCACGCTCGATCCGCTCTTGCAGTATCTCCCCATGTCCATCCTGAAACAACCTCCATTTCACAAGAGCACGATACTGGCAACCCTTGCGTACACCTACAACTCATTATGGACTATCTACTGTAACAATTGTCCTTCCCTTCTTGGACAAATTGCTTACCATCGGTGAAGACACTGTACCTTGTGCTGGTCATTGGGAATTTTAACAATGAGAGGTTTCAGTTGTTCTGTTGCCCAGGTTGCCAGGTCCTTACAGTCAATCTATCTTTCATGACGCATAAACCCAGCTCTAGTCATATCCTCCAACGACTGTGTTGTAACATCACATGTCACAACAGGAACACAGAACTGGACAGACTGCAAGTGTAGACACATGAAGCTGGCGTTTCCACTCCTCCATTGCACCTGTCAATTGAGAGGTTCATTTATGTTTAAACTGATACATATTCTATGTTATTTAGGTTCTGCATATATTTGTATTCCAGTAACTTTATATATCCTTAGTTCTACGGAGAAAAAATGGAATAACTCCTTAGTTTTAGTAAATGAAATAGAAAGCTCTGTAAATACTGGTAGTATTACATTTTATTTCATTCCATAAATCAATTATCTTATAACTGAACACTTTTCTTGGGTGTATGGATGTACACTGTATATCACATTATATTTTAAATCCTAACAAAGGGTTCACCTGGGCAACATCCATGCACTCTTTGACGTCCCTATGTAACTGCTGTTCTGGTCCTGTTGAACGCTGTATCACATATATTGGTTATCTTATGCCAGTCCCATGTTCACATCAACACAGCATAAAAAATGGTGACTGTCTGCGGTCATTCGTGTTAAGCCATTAGTGACTTCCAAATGTTTCGAGTTTATGTGCCTACGGACTGCTTTAGGGGACATTCTTTAAATTTTGCTTTATAACAAGTCACACCGTCTGAATTAGGGTCTATTAAATGATTGCTTGATTCTTCAGATTGACAAATATCAGTTTGTGGTGAACCATGAACTTCTGAATTGTCTTGGGATAATGTTGGTGGCTGGGGCTCAACAGACCTATTATCATTTATACCTGGTAACAGAACATCATGCTCTAAGATGTTCATCTGTAGACTGCGCACATTTGTCACGGACATCCGCAGTGTTAGGTATCTCTAAGCAGGTGCCCATGTGACGAGACAAACAGTAGCTTGTCTTATAAATATTGTTGCACTTTGGACAGTGGAAATGTTTCTTTCTTACAATCTCTATGATTACTATCACAAGCCTTAGGACACGCGGTAATCTAATAGCCTGCAATTTCTTAATGATATACTGATAGACCAAAAGCAAATGATTATAGCTTTGAATATTATACATTCATAAATATTGACATTAGCACGATCTGTATTAATTACTATATATAAATATATATTGGCCAAAATATGTTTTAACACTAAAATTTCAGTGTCAGAAGTGATTACAGGTAAATAACACAATATGATGTAGAAAATGGTAATATATAAACAGTAAACAGAGAAAAAGCTATTATCTTAGAAGTTATAAATTACACATACAACTAGTATTTCACTTATCTTTATATATGCTACATATCAAAATATTTGTTACAGACATATAAATAAATATTGATTACAATTAACTGATACAGTTTAAAAACAAACATAATTTAATTTGAAATTACCTATTCGTTCAAAGTGACTTCTAAGGTGCTTCTCGAACTTGTATTTCCATGCTGGTTTGAAAACTGAAAGTGGATAAATGAGGCAATCGGAACATTGCCCTGAACCCTTACAGCCTGATTCACAGCCGTTACATGTTAATAGGTCAAAACTTGTGAGGGTTTTGACTACCTTTTTAAATCTTTTATAGATTGCAAGCATATATTCACAGACTGCAAGCATACATATGTTTCATGCAAAAAAGACCACACTTCCAAGAAAGGATGCTGATATACATATATGTTAGTTCCATTGCATTTACTTTTGTGAGCCACAGTGAATGTCCAATGTTCATTTAAGCATTTAATTTTTTTTGTTTCTAAAGTCAGCCGATAACAAATAATGCATGATACGCATGTGAAGTGCAAAAAGTTAATATGTTAGCATCAACTGGTCCAGTTAAACTGGTGAATATTAAAAAAATTAGGTTATACACGAATATCATTAACATCCTATATTAAATAAGAATTGTTGTGTTTATATTATAGAGATCATAAGCATCATTACTAAACCGATAATACATATAACATGATAAGCATGTGAGGTACAACCATCAGGTATGTATAGGCATGAACTGTTTCTGTTTTACTGGTGACTCATCAGAAGGCAAAGTTAAAACATATATCATTATGTTCAAATCTTCTGAAGTCTTCACAGGAAGTTAAAACGGACACACAGGTGGTTAGAACAGTGTGCTCCCACCTGGACAAGCTGTATGAGACAAGGTCTCAGAGGCAAGGAGTTCTTATTCCTCACACAAATCATCTAAAGATGTGGAGACCTGATCCGGGAGTACCCTGGTTAACACCATTGGTCATTTTCTGACTGTAAATTGAGAGCAAGTGTATCCAGGAAGATTAAGTTCAAGCATGCTATACATAGGTATAGTAATAAGCTTGACGGTTCACGCAGTAAGCTCCCGGACTAAAGCAGCATTGTCATTATTCCTGGATTATTTTACTTGACAGATATGATTTCCAAGAATGATACTGTGCAGATGTGCTGGTTTCCACCATTGCATTAGCCCTTTGTCATTATGGTGTTCAATATTGATTTGAAGCAAATTTTTAACTGATTTTAAATCAATTGTTTCTTGTCAATAATTCTATCTTAAAATGTATTTATCATCGCGCAAGTGTGGCAAGTTTGCACTGGCAAACAACTGGTCCAGCATGCTGGGCTATATTTGTTAAAAGGAAATGGTCAACATTTGCCTTCCTATTGCTTCCTATTGCAGGTAGCACTACCAGAGATGACTTTGTTAACCAGAGCCTTTATATGCTCGTCTGGTTTAGGGTTTTGGTACATGGAAGCTCTGCTGACATATATGTATGCCCTGCCAGTGCTGCTAGACTTCCTGGCACGCCTTCCTTCCTCCTGCCACAGGTAGGGTCCCCCAGTGGACACCAGAACGTATGCCCTCTATCTGCACCCCAATTCCCAGTGCAATGGCAAGCTTCTGTCATTTCCCCATGGTACAGTCCAACAAGACACATTTTGGGGTCCTTCATATGATCACTGATGTACGCAGCCCCACCAAAATGAAGTCATAGACCCGAGGCCTGCTCCTGTATGTTTCGAAAACAGTTATAATATATACCTAAATAATCAAAATACCTGTGTATATGTTCTTTTTATAATGTTTAACAACATTAAAGTATATTTACAGGATAGACATGTTTGGTCTTGCTGGTTATTGTCCTACTGAGAGAAAGTAGAATGTGTTCTTATAATGTATGGACACAATGATTGCCTTCATGCTAGCGGCCTATATGTCCGGTGTTATTAGGGGTGTATAATGTCTTAGGATGTGTGTATGGACACTGTCATTGCTTTAAAGGTAGGAACATATGACAAGTGTTACTGGAGAAAGCATGTTTTCGTATAATGTGTGTACGGACAAAAGGTCATTTTCTTTAACGATAGGGGCATATGTCAAGTATTAAGCTGCGTGTCCATTTATGCGGTACGGATACGGATGCTGAAGCGGACGCGTTTTCAAATAGCGCATATGGAATAAAGAAGGAGTGTGTCCACTTATGCGGTGCGGAGTGCGTGCGGAAACGGATACGTTTTTTGAAAACCGGACCATGTAGCCACGGGTACGGAAACGCATGCGGAAACGCACGCGGAAAGTGCCATTTTGTAGAGATGAAAGAGACCTAAAAACGTATCTAACGGACACACACGCACAAAATATCCGCATACGTATCCGCACACGCACCGCATCCGTACAAGTGGACACGCGGCTTTACTGGTGAGAGTATAATGTATTCTTATAATGTGTGCATGGACACACTGTCATTGCTTTAATGTTAGGAGCATATGCCCAGTGTTACTGGTGACAGCTCATTGTTTTAACGCTTAATCAGAGTTACTGGTGACAGCACACTGATAAAGGTTCTTATTATTACGTTTTGTGACTGCTCATTTTTGAACAGTTGCAAGTAGGGACAGTGATGAAGTTTACATACTGAAATGTAGATATATGAGAGCAGGACAATATTACCTAACTGTATTCATATATCAGATTTAATAATTTTGTTCCAAATGTCATTTTGAAAAACTACATTCTGTACCTGATAACAACTTCATCACGTGAACACAATGTGGGCAAATATTTGTCCATTTATTCAGAAAAAAATAATAATGTATTAATGAAACCAGACCAACCATCATCTGATAGGGGCTTAAAAGGAAAAATGGTGAAACAGTCTACGGTGCTGTGGAATGAAATAAAGAAAAAGAGTTAACATTAATATGCTAGACAGTGCTCATGGCATGCACATACTTAGCATTATTGTGTTAACAAAGATGAAATGTTGTATTAGCTATCACATGAGGAACATCTGCTGCCATCTGATAACAAAAAAAAAAAAACAAAAAAATATAAACTGTAGTCCAATGACAGGACAGCCCTGGGAGACTTGGCACCAATATTATAAAAACATATCTGCTTTAAGGTTTATTGAAAGAGTGTAGACACTTACTTGCAACACACAATAGTTTTCTTGGCATGCCTTCCATGGGTCCTCAGCCGGCCATTCCAACTCTTCTTATACCTTTATACAAGGCTGATGTTTTACTGACAGAAATATGTTAGCCAGGTTTGGTAGAATTGCTATGCTTCCTGTCTTACTTATACCCAAAAGCTACATGTTGTATCCAACATTTCTTGGGTCATGGTAGCAGTCAGCAGCAACCATGGGGCCTTGGGAAAGAAGTGTGCTATGACTATGGGCATCCCACTTCTTTATACTGGGCTCTGAAGGTATCCCCCTTCCTGAAGAGGAATAACATTTCACAGATAATGGGTGTTTACTTTTAAGTTTATGGTTTTTGGAAAAAGTGGAATAATACGGATTATCAAGAATTTTTTTATTCATGTTGTGTTTATATTTAATTATTAATTCCTCAGCATGGCAGTGAGCAACACATACAGCAGAGTCTGATTATATTTCATGTCCATCCAGCATTTGATCATCTTACTCACATATGAGTCTGATATATGAGTCTGATATTAAGAGTTTAATTAAATACCTCAGTGCTGTAAGATTTAAACTGAATAACCATTTTCTGTACTGCAATAAACCTGCTTTGATGCTCTTTCAGAACTGATGATTTTTCTTATTTCACAAATCATATACACATTAGATTTCAAATGGAATATTCCACCATTATCATCATATTCGGAATCATAGGTGTAACAGGTCATGCGCTAGCTGCATCACCACTCAAAGGGTCATAACATATTATACCAACAACATCCTATCATCAAGAAAAATGTGATAGTTGAGAAAAGATGACAATACTCAACCGATTGATCCACTTCTTTATCCACTTCAAATATCTATACTCCATAACTGTTATACCTTATAGATCTCATTTACTGATATTTTTACCTGAACGTATATGTTTTATAATGCAGAGAACTATTCCATACAAAATTTCCATCTCCAACCACTCAGGCTTCATCAGTGCCTCGGGGAACCATATGCAACTGAGAAGTCCCCATTCTTCCGTCCTGCATGAAGACCAATATACAAATATACACATAAACATATACAAGCATATACAGGCACTCTCCCACAATTAATTCACACACACACATGATATTTATATACAATTAAATTTATATATCCCCCAAGGCTTTATTAAATGGAAGTTAAACATATATCTTCACCACAGGTATACTGAAGAGACTATATTTATATTATATATATATATATATATATATATATATATATATATATTTATATAGATGGAAAGGGTATACACAGAAAAGTCGGTTCACTGCCGGTGGGATTATATATATATGTCTCCCTAGTGAAGCTTGCTTTTCTAGCGAAACGATTGGAAGGCCGGACATGTGCGCCATCAACGTGGGTTTGAATCTGGGATCGGCCCGATGTTTTCCCCTGAACAATTTGTCTTCGTAACAATATATATATATATATATATATATATATATATATATATATATATATATATATATATATATATAAAGAGAGGGAGAGTTCATAAGTTAAATAATTGGTGTATTTAATTTTTCACTTTTCCTAGGGTCTTTTTATAAATACAAAAACATTCTTAACACTACTGATTAGTTTTGCAGTATGCTATCTTTTATTAAAACTTTCACATTAAACCAATTTGGCACTTATTTATTACACAAGGAAATTTATTTTTAAGAAACATTGTGAAAGTTATAAAGCTATCAAAGGGCTACATTTGTGCAAAATTTTTAGCCTGATCGGTCAAACGTTTCCCGATATATGTGGGTTTATGTGTGGAAACAAACGCACAAATGGACGCTAGGCAGCGAGGAAAGGTCACTGGTCAACCAAAAATGAGGGCGCAGCAGTTCACATGTGACCTGATGATAAACCTGATTCGCCTAAAATGCAAACCAAGTTTTTTCAAACAGTTGAAAGATATAGTTCCAATAATCTGGGAATTCTGCATCTAGACATTGTGTCTAGACGTCTTGACGCTGTGTCTAGACGTCTAGACACATTGTCTAGACACCCGCCAGAGACAGGTCAGTTGGCATGGTGATGTCTGGACCCCACCTGTTTGTACTAAGTGACCTAAGTGACTTGGCTGCTGAAACTCAGCATGTTGTCAAATCTGTTGTCAAACACAGAAAGCCTTTTTCAATTGGCTACAATGTTTTTTTTTTCAAGCTGTATTTACCCAATCTTTTCTTTTAAAACTGACAGAACCCTACCATAGAATAATTCATGAAAGTTTAAACCAATCAGCCTAACAGTTTCATCATAAATCAGTGTATAAGCCAGAAGAGTTTAAAATTACAATTTCGCTTGTAAAAAAAATCAATGTAGGTGGCGCCACCAATACCTCAATTTCAGATATGACATATGTGACAAACATTGGTATAAAATTTGGTGATTATAGCTCTAGCCGTTTCTGAGATTTTAATTTTAGTGTGCTTTTTTGGACAGATGACTAAGTTCAACATCCTGTAACTCGGCCAAAAATCTCCGAACTGGAACCATTCGAACAAACTTGAGAAAGATTGTTCCAGGGATCATTTCTGTGAAATTTTAGACAATTTGGCTTGAAAGTTTCGGAGAAGATTTTCAAAGCTTTTTTAGCTTTTTCCCTATAAAATCTAAGAAAATGCAGTTAGAAAAAAATAAACAAAATTCCGGTAGAGTTTTTCAGATGACTGATTATTTGCAAAAAAAATATTGGTGATGCTAGCTTCTGTCGTTTTTGAGATAGCTATGGTTAACGTACAGACGACGCACGAACAATTTAAAGCCAAATCGTTGGACCAAAACCTTTCATCTTGCACGTATGGCTCACCCACCCACGGATGAAGACCCCTTTCGATTTTGAGCTCACAGGGTCAAAGGTCACGGCCACAGGGCCCACTTCTTGAAAAAGCTTGTGGACCCATTTTTGGCCAAACCGTTTTACCAACACCTTTCAGTGTCATCTTGCTCATATAGCCCACCCGCCCGTGGATGAAGGAACCCTATTTAGTTTGAGGTCACAGGAGCAAAGGTCAAGGCCTCAGAGCTACCCTCCTTATTTTCCCACTGTGTAATTCACCCATTCTAATTATGTTCCGAGCGAGGGGACGCTCCGCTTTGCGGTGCCCTTGTTATATTTTAAATTAAATTTATATATATATATATATATATATATATATATATATATATATATCATAAAACGTACCGCGTACTTGTTCCTTAGACATCTCTGCTTTCCGGAGTATGGTACAAGCGGTCACGCCCACTCGGGAACACGCCGCCCCCACCTGATCTACCGTCAGGCTTCGGAGTTGGGGGCACAACTAGTACTATGGCGATGTGACATCAAACTGAAGCAATATGACATACCGGTCGCAAAACTGCTGAACCATTTTGCCGTTTGACAATAGCTGCAAAATAGCTATTAGGTGCTCCTTCCATCTTAAGCTGTGGCTTTACAACAGATTCAAATACTGTGACCCACTGGTCCCTCTTTCTATTCACTCTTGTCTGATCACAAATCCCTTACCACTGTAAACAAATAATATACTTGAAAACTTAGAAATAATCCCCAAAACACCCTTCTTACTGATCTCCGAGGCTTGTATATCTCCATTTATATATTACAAAACATCACACAATCATCAAGTGCAAGTGTCATCATGAAAAGAAAACAGTCAAGCAATTGACAAAAACATATTTTATTCTAGTAAAAGTAAATAACGATGTCCCTTGCATAAGATTACAAACCACGCCTCATACCAAGTGCTCTTTGTTGACATGTGATATAATGTATTACCAGCTCATATTGTCTGAGTCCGTTTGTCTGTATCATAAAGGAAACAATTTCCCGTGACGTTGAAATGACATCAATGTCATGCTTCGTGACTTATACATAACTAACTGGGACTTGTGAATCGCCAGTTGCTGATCACGGTGTTCTCCTTGCAAGGTGATTATATTTGGCCACTCTCCGACAGTTGTGAGCCATTTCGTCAAACCTGGAACTGACAGCGTCTGTGACGGTTACGGGGCACCAGGGTTGCATGTGGCCCTCTTTTTTTTTGCATCTCCAACAAAGTTGACGTTTGCCTCTGAGACGGATAAAGGTTACATATCGCTTGTTTTATGTTAAAACTGCAATATTTCACCTCAAAAATAGCACTTTTCTATCTAACATATGTAAGTCTGTCCCATTCCACACTTTGTTCCTGTATTGTTTTAACACGTTTCCAAATTGATTATATCCGTGACGTCATCGTTAGAAATATTAACGGGGGAACCCGCAGCGCCACCCAGACAGTCCTACTCTTTTCAGCGATTTGGGTGGGCAAAGTGTTCCCAAAACACGCCCGCAGCCACCGCTTCCACAGATTTAGTGCTGTCAAACACAGCTGTAAGGTTGTCGGTCAAACAGGATAGGCCGCCTTCAGAATCCTTACACTTCTATAACAGACTTGATGGCTTCAGTCATTTCTGCTTTGATGAACTCATGTCACATACAACTGCATGATCTTTCGGGATGATGCAAGTTGCTAATCCTGGTGTGGGACACGAAGTCCCACGATCCCACAGATTACCAGTTGTCATCAGATGAAAGTTACTCACTTGAAGAAGACATGATGAAGATCGTGTTTTTTTTAATTATATTTAAAAAAATTAAAACCACTATTAACAAACGTTTGAGTATACATCAGTATATATATTACCGCTTACAGCAGTTATTTACAATCCAAAACAAAAAATACACTTATACAAATCCTGCCTATGTGTTATAACACAATTACAACCCTAATTTTACAACATATTTAAAGCAAACCTATTAAAGTGATTCATGTCACACACCAAAATTGTACAAGCCCAACTTAAGGGATGCCTTTCACCTATGTTAGCCAACCTGGAACGGATAATTAATTTTTTTATTTCTCTCAGTTGCTACGGTCCAGCTGTATTCGCTCCACCCCTGCATGATCACTTCATCATGTTAAGCAAACCTTTTCCAGGTCTCATTATATCTACTTGTAACACGTTCACCTTGAGAGAATTATTTTACATTTTCCATTTACTGACTGAAAATATTTGTTTTCCAATTTATTTTTACACACAAAAAATAACAAAGATTATGTGATTTGTTCAGGAACTATCAGAACTGGTAACACTGCAGTAACGTCAGACCAAGGAAAACCTATGCGACATAAGTTCTAATCTCAGTAAAAGCACGATAGAAATCTCAGTATAAAAGAAGAGTGTTTCTACCACTTTCAATCCCAAATTTAAGTAAGGAATAAATACAATATGAGTGACCAAATATGAGTTTACAGGATTATATTTACTTTAGGGTGTCACACTGCAAACAGCCAGTCGCATCGGGTCAGTCATCGATCTTGCAACATTGCTCCATAATTCACGTTAATCTCCGTAAACATAATTCACGCACGTGCGCTTGTTTTTAAAGACTGCATCACAACAAATTAATTATATCTTTTTCCTTGCGCGGACCTCCGCCACGCGACGGCTTGCTGGCCGACCGCAGGCCTTCATCCAGTTTTTTTTAAATATTTTTTTGGTGGAGGTAACCGCCTCCATTTTTTTAATGCTGACTTATCTAATTCTTAACCTAAGTATGTACATCTGCAGAGTTTCCATTTAGGTTTGGGACTACGTGACAGGGCGGAAGCACTCGCTTCCTATCATTTTTGTATCCTGGTGTCTACCGCACCTGCGGGTCCTGGGTGTTTAATCATCCCCATTGCTGGGTCATAACACCGAGGAACCCCTCGAAAACGCACTCGTATGTGGGTGATACACGGCTGTAGGGCACAGCCTTCCCATTAAGCCGGCAGAGCGCTCACCCTGGGGCCGACCGTGAAAAACCTCGCTGCCTCGGCTGATATTCGAACCCACGATCTCCCGGCTTTGAGTCCTGCGCTCTACCCCTGAGCCACAGAAGCCGGTTAGGCCTTCATCCAGTTGCTCAGGAGTGACGTTGCTCAGGAGTGACGTCATGGCCTTCCCACTCGCCGGCTTCTCGCGTTGGCATGTTCGTGCGTGTGAACTGTTTGTACCCTACGAACAATTTGAGTAAGTTCATGTACGGCCGGGAAATCCCTAGCTGAGAAGACCGCATGACCTTCGCGAGGATCCCCTCCTCCATAGATCTGACCAACAAGGGGTCGGTCAGGGCGCCGTCCGCGTCTACATCTTCGAGCACGCGCTTTAACCGGTCTTGAAACAACTTGGTTTCATCTTCACAAAATTTAGATTCGTCATTAAAATGAATATAACATCCTTGTCATTAGTTTACATTCCACCAGAAATTGCCTGAGAATAGCCATTATCATTAAGATTCTGCAACAAGTCATGGGAGAGGCAATCAAATGCCTTTGACAAATCCATAGAAATAGCTGCACGATATCCATTTCTAATCTACGCCAATTTCCAATTCTTAAAATATACCTAATAAAGTTGTCTGACATCCAAACCCTAGTCAGAAAGCTCCTACAAACTGAATTGAAGATAGTACTAACTGTATTTCAATAGCTTTTTTTTTCAAATATCTTAGAGATGACTGCATGTAAGCAAGCTAACTTGTCTTTAATTCCCCTTCTCTAAATCAGTGGTATATATGAGAGCTTCCCGGGCTGCACAGAGACGGCCAGGAATGCTCGATGGTGATGTAGATAGGATATTACTCGATGGTGATGTGGATAAGTTTACAATATCCTTCAATGGTTTAACAATAACAGGCTAAGCAAAATGAAGTAATTAGAGATATATACCATATATTCCAGTTGCTTTCTTGACATTCATTTGATCTACTGCCTTCAAACTTCTTCTACGTAAGAGAAAGTGTCATTGTTTTGTCTTAGCACTGAATGGTTGTTTGAAATTGCTGAGACACGGGGATGATCACTATGTACCTTAGTTTCCTACATTCTTTGCTACATTAACAAAAAAAATTATAAAAATCTTATCTCTTTTCTCGTAATTAATAAAGCATTCTTTTTTATAAGATCTTTCTGATTCATGCCACCTTTATTTGTTAGGAAAGGCTTAATAACAATAGGTCAAATGTCTTTTGATTTGGGACCCCCGCACATCTTTCGAAGAAATGGTGGTTAATAGATTTGCTTTTTAGTTTTGTGATTTCTTTGACGTTTGTAAAGTTCCAAATTTTTACAGAGGCAAATAAATCCTAGGCCAAACCTTGTTATGACAAGGTTTCAAGATCTTGCTATAAGCTCTCAGAGCATGTGTCACAACATCATGGCAGGTCAAGGGGGAGTTTGCTTGTTTCGAAAAGACTCTTTTCTAATGTCGCTCCTAATCGCTGCACACTCCAGAGCCACGGTTTTCGCTATCCAATCGCTTGAAATAAGCTTTAAATTGTTGCTGTTTTGTCGATGAAAGCGGCTGATGTTTTTTTTTTATATTGTTTATTAAAATCAAAACATATACAATCCTATTGTCGCGGAACCTAATATCAACAGATCACGTATGCGTGATGAAAATAAATTTTGTTATGGAGAAAAGAAATCAGATTCTAAAACACTAGGCACCGTGAAATGTCTATGGGTATGAATAAAGAAGTCGGTGTTTTTTTTTGTTAACAAATAACTATGATTAATTCTTAAAACAACCCTAACATTACAATACACTAAATTATTACAATAACATAGTGCAACAACAATATAACAGCAAATCAGTATAATCCTACAGGCTAATAAACCACCTACAGCCTAAAAAACCAAGTGCGCAGTACCTGGATACCACCACTGTCACAGCGACAAGTCCTTTTCAGCATATTATTCAGATGAACAGTTCACACAAATGTTCTCAGAGAATAACAGTCCACTTCATTTACAAAATCAATCCGCCGTAATCCCAAAATGAAGTTCCTGACATAATCCCGAAAGCAAACTGAAGACTTTATAAGATCCGTCACAAATCCAGAAGGAAATCTATAATTGCCGCACTTATCGGAATAGGTCCCACAAACTGACTTACACTCTTCTGTGTCCGTTGGAACACTCTCTCATCTCCCTCTAGGCTCTAAAACACAGCACCTTTCATCCGAAAACTCTGGAAAATTCCCTTTCATGAACAATCGAAAAGAACCTAAAATGATACACAGTACACACGCGTTACAGAAAACATCTAGAACAACACCGCTGTGTCTCCATATACCAGGGTGCACACGTGAGCCGGCCCGGCTCGGCCAATCGAGAAAGCCCCAGACTAGCATGACCCTATGTTTACACGCGGGCCGCACCCGGCCAGCCAAAACAAGGAACTCCGTAACATAGCAGCGCCAGACGCCAAACACAATCAGAATGCCAACAGCGCACGCCAAAAGAGACGTCAGCAGCTAACAATAGAACAGGCATCTGTAACACTATACACATACAACTCTACACATACAATTTGTTGCAAATCTATAAATAAACCTACAAACAATATGTATTAGAACTATAACATAGCAAACACTACACCATAACATATGCATACGATATATTCTTACCTGAAAAAGAAACACTTATATTAACACAAACACACCTGAACTATAAGGTTACGTTCTTTACACAGCGCTTCAACTATAGGCCCACTGCCTATACTGTAAGCGCTGTTTGTTATGACCTCGTATCCTGAATCGAACACCAGAGGGGAGCACTGTATTTTTGTCCAATCAGATGAGACCTTGTGCTGGAAGACACGGCCAAGCGAGGAATACACGAAGCCAATCATTTTCATTTCTTTTTGAGTGACAGCTTATCGTCCCGGTAATGGTCTGAACAGGCAACAGGCTCGGAGAGAATTGCCGCAGACGTGGTTTGCTTAGGGCCTTGGGCACATAGGATGCCAGGCCGTTGAGCTGTAATTCAAACGAAACGTAACAACAAAGGCTGCGTACACACCTCGCTGGCTGGTTTCAGTTCTGCAGACAGATACATGGCTACGCTAACACAGTCATAATGTCAGAATCGAATCGGTCGATGATGCGAGAATGCAGAGGGAGCAATTCGACCGTTAACTGTCTTCAAACGGCGATTGAAGGGCAGCTATGGGCGGAGCCAGGATGCCTGTCGAGTGTTTGTTTATAGGCATCTGGTTGGCCGTTTGTCACATCTTACGCACGTGTTTTTCAGCGGACAACGAACCGCCATCTGGTGTCTAAATATATCATAAACGGTCAAAGCTGGCAGTGTGAAAATCAGTTGCTTCTTTAGAAGCGTAAGATTTCCGCTGCCTCGGGAGCGTACTATAAGGTATACATATACATAAATTATGGACCAATTCGTAAAAGTGTGTGACAGGATTCTGTCAAACTGTGACCGCGAGGTTGGGCCATATAGCTGTACAGTATGGAAAGGGGCGACCACCAACCCAGCCAAGCCACCAGTGTATGGCAGGGTCCGGAATGCTCTGAAGGGGGGTGGTTCTCATACGAGTGTGCACCGCCTGATGTATTTTGCAAATAAACACATCAGACAGATGCCAGAAGTACATAAGGGCGGTGCACAGCTCGAGGTGTCACATTTGTGCCACAATTCTCTTTGTGTGAACCCGCACCATTTGGTTCTGGAGACTCATGAAATAAACATGAGTAGGCTACATTGTACAAAACAAAGAGCATGCACACAGGGTCACGAGCCACATTGTTTGATATGAGTCATATTATGTTTTACATTATCATTTATTTTTATATGATCTGTCATTGTATATTTGTATTAACATTCACGTGTTTAACCAGAGTTATTTTGTAAGGGTTGTTATGAATCTTGGTTGATTGGCGAGTTTTAGCTCCGACAGGAAACAACTACCAACACAATAATGGCGGGGGTACGGAACTACTTTTTTTAGTTCTCACCGCGACACACCTATGCACAACCGTCCATCGTGCCAATCCGCTACACGATACAGTACAGTCGTCTCTGATATACATCTCTTCCCTGTTTAATCTAGGGGAACCCTGGTAAAAAAAATATTGTAAACTAGCTGTGGTCAGACAATTTCTGGTAGGACTGGACTAGTTTACATATGGGTGAAAAAGTTTAGATTGAGTTTGAAAAATATGACAAACAGAAACAGGTTTTTATCCATATGGATGAGGAAAAAATCCTACTGGTTCAAATAATATTGAAGAAGATATGTGTGCAATAGAAAATCACTTAATGTACTCTGCTGGCCATATTTCATTTGGAGCAAGTCTGTATTTCAATAGGTCAGAAGCCCTCATAGGCACTAATGATCCCTGTGAATTTGAGAAAGATCAAGCATGTTCTTGTTGAGATATTGGGTGTGAAATACAATCAATGATTGTGCTCTGGTGGCCATACTGGAATTCCAACAGGCCCGCAATTCCATAGAGATTGAATCCGCATAAGCACCAATGATCCCTGAGAAAATATAAAGATCAAGCATGTTCTTGTTTAGGACAAATCACCAATTGTGCTCTGGCAGCCATATTGGTATTAGAACAGACCTGTAATACAGTTGGGATAGTAATCTCATCCCTGTGAATTTGGGTAGCTGAAGAAATATAATGTTGAGTTATCGCGTGCGAAAGAAAATCCGCGATTGGGCTCTGGTGGCCATAATGGAATTCCGACAGGTCTGTAATTCAATAAGTCTGGAGCCCCCCCCCCCCCCCCCTATTTGTTGCAAGCATCACTGTGAATTTGGGAAAGCTGAAGTATGTTGTTGCTGAGTTCTTGAGCGCAAAAGAAAATCAGCGATTGGGCTGTGGTGGCCATATTGGAATTCTGATAGGTCTGTAAATCAATAGGTCTGGAGCCCTTGTATGTACTCATCATCCGTGTGAATTTTGGAAAGCTGAAGTGTGTTGTTGCGATTTATCGCGCGCGAAAGAAAATCAGTGATTGGGCTGTGGCGGCCATATTGGAATTCTGATAGGTCTGTTATTTAATATGTCTGGAGCCCTCATTTTTACCAATCATCCCTGTGAATTTGGGAAAGCTGAAGTATGTTGTTGTTGAGTTCTTGCGCGCAAAAGAAAATCAGCGATTGGGCTGTGGTGGCCATATTGGAATTCCGACAGGTCTGTAAATCAATAGGTTTGGAGCCCTCATTTTTACCAATCATCCCTGTGAATTTGGGAAAGCTGAAGTATGTTGTTGTGTTATTGCGCGCGAAAGAAAATCAGCGATTGGCCTGTGGTGGCCATATTGGAATTCCGACAGGCCTGTAATTCAATAAGCCTGGAGCCCTAATATGTACCAATCATCCCAGTGAATGGGTAAGCTGAAGTATGTTGTTGTTGAGTTATCGCGCGCAAAGGAAAGTGTTTCCGACGGAAGGACACGGTGATCACTAAAAACTCAAAATTATCTTCATGTCTTGTTCAAAGTTAAATTTGCGAATATATCAAAATGTTAGAATTGTGAACATTGTTTGTACAAAATGCTTTAGGTAAGGTGTCATCTTTCAAGCACATACCAGTCCTGTCGCTACTGGTTTCAAAAATCAAAGCAAAATTTGCCTAGAATGTAAACACTGCTTTGGTTCCATTTTTATTTGTTATAACTTACGATTACCTAAAGAACACAATACGGCATTCGAATATGTTAAGTGAGAATAAAGGCACTTAATTGTATTTAGCCAAACACGGGGTTGCGTCTCGCTTCACCGATCTTGGCAGCTGTAGCCGCTTGGCAAAGTGAAAACGCCATTTGCTCGGTCGCCGTGGTACAGTTCACCTCGTGAACCGGCAGTCAAGTCTTCGTAGGTTAAGGGGCTGTTACAGGGGCCTTTAATTTCGTTTCATAACATTTAAACAGCAGGAGCAAGAAAGGGAACCAAGTTTGAACATAAGAATTCTCGCTTTTGTAGCTCATGTGGTAGGACGTGTAAAGGTCTTGAGGGATCTTATGGGCCTGGATATATTAGTAGGACAGAGACGGTATCTTGACTTTTGTGTGAGGTATAATCTAAGAGCTGTTACGGTATCTTAACTTTCGTGTGAGATATAATCAGAGGACGCGCTCCTCATGTTTAATAGTTAGGTTGCATCGCCGCGCTCTTAAGTATAGCACAGTCTCCGTATATCTTGGCCGCAGTCAGTTCATTACATATTGAAGAAGGCCATTTCAAACATGTCTTCACTGACGCCCTCAGATTTGAGCGGGCGCTTTTTGCCATTTAAACTATTAGCGGCCCACCGACAAGAAAATTGGTGATTACATTTAATATCCTTAACCTTCTATTAACGGTCATGACTTATAATCATCATAATCTAATCATCATAGATTATTGTGGTCAGTCATTACTTTGGCGTATTACGCCTGTTTGAAAGCAACCGAATTTACTGTCTGGAAGTTATGACCATAAACACCATCTTTCATTCGGTAGTATTCAAAAAAGATATTCGCGGTCACTGTATATGAAAATTAAGTTAAGACAATCCAAAACAGACCAGCATAGCCATGGCGTTGACATATACATTGGCTGCTCCAAATCAGAAGTTTGCGCAGTGTGTTAAATGATCTTGCAGGTGAGAAACAGCTTGCCTCAGAAACGCACTATATATGCCCTTTATCAGTTCCAAAACAAAGTTGTCATTATTCTTAAATCAAATGCGTTTGCAATACTGGGAATTTTTCCGGTCACTGAACACGTCGGAGTTTCGCCACTGATGCCGGATCAGCACAGCTTCGGGACTGTGAGAGTATACTCTCGGGACGCTGGGGGAGCAATGTCTACCAATCATACATAGGAACATTTGCCTACATTAAATTCAGCATCGCAAACAGGGTAGCTAGCTATATCCACTCGAGACTCGCGATATCTTGGCCTCAAGGTCATCCTTAGGTTGGCTCGGGCCTTTATTTGGCCATAGAAACCGCCGATTTCTATTCAAGGTCTGGCTCTGAGGCCCAGTTATTTCAGACTTTGGTTATTTATGTATGAGAAACGCGTGAAATGGCTAACACAATAGGGCATTCAAATATGTTAAACGTTTAATATAGATATCAGTTGCTGTATCAGTGTTATAAAATAACTTCAGTGGAACCTCTGTTTACTAGAAACATGTTATTTTCAACTATATGATTAAGGAGACCTTGAAAAGAAATATCTATATATATATATATATATATATATTAATATATATATATATATATATATATATATATATATATATATATATATAGCTAACAAACATAAAAACGCTGGAAATAACAATATTTTTCTGATATACATGACAATAGGCCGTTTTTGACAATGTTCCCCTATCTAGATTTAATTTAGTATGTTAATCAGGAAGTGGTTCTAAACAAAAAAAAAAAAATTAAAATTATTTATGTTGCAATTTTTGGCGGGTTGGCTGGATATTTTCGCAGATTGCCTGGAATACTTTGTGAGTAGATATGACGAGATACTTCCTGGACTGCTCGTCCAATTTTATTCTATTGTACGCATGCGCCAAGTCTAGCTTGGAAAAGGACACACCACCTGGCAGATTAGACAGCAAGTCTTCCACGAAAATAATAATAGTGGGCGCTATTGGCACAAACACAGGATTAACAGTGGGTTTATAGTTATCACACAACCTAATTGAGCTATCCTTTTTAGGCACGGATAAAATCAGGGAACTCCATTCGCTAGGATGCCAAAAATCTGTTATCTCGTTAGTTCATGTTCGACCTGTGTTCTCATGGCATAAGGTACTCTGTAGTTTTGTGGTCATTGGCCTAGCAACATCAGCCAAAACAATACCTGCTTTTATATTCTTCATTCTACCAAGTTTCCCATCAAACAAAACACTGTGCTTATCCAGTATCTAGTTAAGCATCCTGGAAGCTCCAACGTTCTTAACAAACATGGAGGGGTTATCTGTACTAGCTCTAGAAAAATCCAGCTTCTTCCAGTTGAACTGAATCGCGTACAGCCACTCTCTTCCTAACAAAGAATACTATGTGTGCTTAAAAACATATAAATACAGCGACTTGTTCTGTTTACCATACTCAACTGTTTCCCCAGTGAAACTAGAGAACACCTTACGAGTCTCCTTTAGTGGCATATCTGCAAACTTAACCTTTGCTGGTGTCCTTGTGAATGGAGACTATGGCACCTCCTGGCTATATGTCCCATCTTGTTACAGTTATTGCACCCGACACTTTTGAACCAACACTGTCTGGCGTGTGTGAACTGCGACCACACCTGTTACATTTACCGTCCTTTACATAATTAATACTAGCGGCCTCATCTCCAGTCCTTCTAGTCTTGGTTTCCGTCACACTAGTTTCCCGTGCCAGGGCGAAATCAGCTGTCGCTTGAAATGTCATTGTTGGGGTTCCCGCCCCATGAGCTACAATGACGTCGCTTCATTGGTTAAACCACTGATGAAGCGATCCCTCAGTTTTTTATCCACTGTTTCTTCATAACCAAAGTTATGCTCAAGTGCATCAAAGTGCAGTGTTGTTCTTTCTCACACAGACATTCCGAAAACGGACTCCAGCAACGATTTAATAGATGATTATTTCGCCCCGGCTCGAGTACCAAATGACTAGAATTCGCAGGAATACTTGAGACAATCACGCGCATGCGCCCTAGCTACCAAATTATAACAAAAGAACATGTAGAAATTAATTCGATGTTGTCCCTGAACAAAGGGTTTACGCGTTAATACATTAATTAACTCGATGTCACCATGACCATTAAAATCCTCCCCCTTAAAAAAGGACGAAAGATTAAAATAAACATCATATAAACCACAAATTATTTGAGAGTGAACATCACTTCATTTAGGTCTATACCAATTTCCAGCGGACAGGTTGTCCCTTTAAACTTGGTAGAAATACACAAAATCTCATTCCCCATCAACCATCTGGGGAACCCTTTAAACAGGTTATGAGCCTAACATACTTCCTGAATTGTCGCGAGAGACATCAATATCCATTCCATATTACAATACATGGCATAAAACATATTAGAAAATTACTCTCATATCCCACCAGCTAAGACGTCTAGCATAATTTAACAGGAATTGAACCTTATACATAAATCCCACCTACTACACAGGTGTACCAACAAACTCTCTCTTATGATACATAACGTTATGGTTTAATAAGAGGCATATATAATAAATATCCTCACAATTTAATAATAATATCTGTGATATACGAGTCCCAAAAGAACAAGACTCATTCATAGAAATACCTCCTAAGGATAGACCATGAATACAAATTCACTACACAGACATTATAATAGGAAAAACCAGAAATCTATTTGTGCATGGTACTATGTATGGTAACTGAGTAACGTAAGCTCCACTGATTGCCTTATACAATTATTTACTTTACAAGAACACACAAAACAGGCACTTTTTTGGGGAAAACTTACACATAATAAAGCCAATACTGGAGCAATACTTGATTTAGAAATTTCTGGCGAGATTATCGTATCAGCTTGCGGTTTCTCTTGAAAATAAAAATTTTAAAGTAGACACTTTATCTAGTTTGTTATTTTAATAACAAACTAGATTACTGATCAAAATCAAATACATAGCTCAACATTACACCAGTATAATGATTATTCTGTTATGTCAAGTATAATACTACGTGGTAATGGTGCATGTTAAGTGAATGTGAAATAATATTCAGTGAAATAGTGAAATAATACTGTGTAATACACGAACATAATATACTGCAACACAGTATAATAATCACAGAATGAATACAGAATCCAAATGATAAGACATCAGTCATCACGGAATGATAGTCCAACTGATAAGGCATCGGTCATCACAGGGTTCAGTTCATACACGCGTAATATAAGGATTAACAATAGTCTATGATCCATGCTCTGGCTTGATCTGATCCGCATGCTTCACTAATGACTCTGATCCAACTAAGACGCCGGACTTTTAACGCATTGAAACGGTTCAGCACGGGATAAGGTCCAATCCAGCGAAATGCCAATATCGCAGTAAATTCCTTCGAAGCATCCGACTAATAATGTGTCTTTATATACCCGCGATCTCCGACTTTAATATTGACTTGCCTTCGACGTTTATCATATGATATATCCGGGTTGCGCGTTTGTGTCTCAGTCGTTTGAACACAATATTGTCTCTATCCGCATGGTCCTTGATGAGTTCCAGAATCCAATCCATGAGTGTCACCAGATGGAATGATGGGCGCCACAGGAACATCCGAAGAAACACACCGATCTGAGGACACCGCAACTGACGACCAAACAGAACTAAAGCAGTAGATAACCCCGTGGAACAATTTTCTACTGAGTTTAAATCAAAACAGAATTCTGACAGATGAACGTCCCAAGTTCTTTGATCATCCTGAAAATAACTGGACAACATTGACTTCAAATCCCTCTCCACCAAATTTGTCCAAGGGTGATACGTAGTAGAATAAATAAGACGTACACCCCATCTCTGACAAACAGCCTTAAATACTTAGAAGTAAATTGACTACCCTGATCAGAAAGTAATTTCTGTGGTGGACAATATCGAGTGAATATCTCTCTGACCAAAATCTTAGCAATTGCTTTGTCTGTTGCTCTTTTCATTGGAAATAGGTCAATACAGTTGAAAAATGATCTCGCCAGAATCCACTAAAAATGAACTAGCCAGACTAAGATATACTGGTGTCCACTATATGAACTGGGCAAAGAACTGGGCAAAGGACCTACTAAGTCTACAGCTGCAAATTCTCATGGCCTAGTAGACTGAGTACTATGCATAAAACCTCCGAGGATTATGATAAGAGGGTTTTACCTTCTTACATACTGAACAGGAGCCAACATACTTTTTTCACATCTTTATACGATCCGTCCCAAGTTAAATAAGACTGAATTCTCTTTCTAGTCTTAAAACTACCCGGATGACCTGCTGTGGGTAAATCATGAAATGCACTAATAACCCTCAGTTTCAAAACAGATGGAATCAAAATCTTATATCCGTCACGGGTCTGACGAAAAAGAATACAAGACATCTGACACTGACTCGCTAATTTCTGTTTTCTTTTCAAGGCCTCTCTCACCCTGTAAATATTGTATAACTAAACCTAATACAGGATCTTGCTTTTTCATTTTTATGAGTTCTTGATTATTAGGTTAGGAACTGGGAATATTTCTAAATCTATAGTAGTTCTAGTTTCTAATTTAGAATTGGGCGCCTGAGAATTGTTCATTATGGAACAGACAAAATCCAATTCACTTGCTATGGTAGGATCAATATTTACACATATATCATGAAACCAACGGTCATATACTCAAATTGATCACACTGGACCCAATCTATTACCTCTCCTGTAGGTTTGTAATTAGAGTGTTCGCATTTACCGTGATTCTGATTGATTCTGATTTTGATCCAAGACCACTCCAACTGCGTAGGAGAATTAAATCTGGTATCACGCTACTGAGTGTCAGGAACAATAGGGAATTTTCCCGGTCGATACTGAACCTCAAAATTGAATTCTTGAAGATTCGAATTCGAAAAACCCAACGATACAGGCTACCATTTAATTCTTTTTGATTCCTGATAGGCATGAAGGTGCCTGATGATCAGAAATCACTGTTGTAAATTTACCTTCAATAAATAGTCTCCTTTTTTCCATACTCCAAACTACTGCTAAGATTTCTCTTTCAGTTGTACTTTTTCGTCTTTTAACATGAGTCAAATTTCTGCTAGCAAAGCCAACAGTTAATTTTCAAATTTTGAAATTGATTTAAAGACGATCCAATTCCGACACCATTGGGATCAGGAAATGATAAACAAATGGGTGTCCCTAATATATCTTTCAACTGATCAAAGGCTTATTCACAATCCTTTGTCCAATTCCAATTTACATTTTTGTTCTAAAAAATTATTGAGAGGTTATGCTATAGTTTAATATTTAGGGATATCTTTGGAATACCATCCATACATGCTTAAAAACCTTTCAAGTTAATTTTTTGTTTGAGGAGCAATGAATTCTTTGATGGCTTTAACCTTTTCTTGGTTTGTAGAAGTAACTTTAACAGAAAAATAGTGACCTAAATATTTTAATTCTGTTTGGAAAGAAATTACTTTTCTTTGGATCAGTTGTTAATCCTGCTTGTCTGATTTTTTTAAGAACTTCTTTTAAGTCACTGATATTTTTTTGTACATCTGATGAATAAATGACAATATCATCCAGATAAACATAACAGTTTCGGCCAAGACAATCTTTCAGAACTTTTTCTTCTTATCTATGAAATATTGCCGGTCCATTTGGAGAATGCTGTTATTTCTCTATGATCATGTTTCAATTTCACTTGCTAGTATCCAAATTTCATGTCAAGAGTGGAAAATATGGTAGTTCCATGTAAAGGAAAAAAATATTTTATCAATAGTAGGCAATCGATAAGCATCAATTTTAGTAACAGCATTTACTTTCCGAAAATCAATACAAAGTCTGTAGCATAACCTCCTGGTTTAGGAACCATCACAAAACTTCTCCAGGGTGACTTAGATTCTTCAATAACACCTTTTTTTTAACATCTGAGGAATTTGTTCATCAGCAGCTTTTTGTTTTGCAGGGGATAATCTATATGGACGTTGTTTGATTGGTTCAGTTCCTTCTTTTGCTATAATTTCATGTTCAACTGAAACAGTCCAACCAGATTTTTCTGTTATAACACCCAAAAATTTTTCAAATATATTTTGCATATATTCTGAAACCCCTTCCATTCTATTTGAATTTTCGCAATTTTCATCAGTTGTTTCAGGTTCTACTTTTTTTAGACGTAGTTTGGATTTTTAGACGTAGTTTGGATTTTAGAAAATATATCTTGAGTTCCAAATAATGTATTTTGTGCTCCAATTAATGGCCATTTGACAAGAGGTTAAATTTTCTCTGACCAAATACATTGATTAGCAAAATCAATTACCAAACAGCACTTACACAACAATCATTCCCTAATAACATTGGGAGTTTGGAGATGTGGAGTTACTATACATTTAATTTGGTGAGAAAATCCAACACACACAAGATCAACCAGAACATATCCAAGATCTGAGAACTCTGATCCTTCAAACCACCTCAAAACCTGATTCTTCTTCTTAACAATGGTAAGATTCAAATCATGACATGTCTCCTTTGATCATTCTTCTGTTACAATGATCAAAGGAGACATGTCATGATTTGAATCTTACCATTGTTAAGAAGAAGAATCAGGTTTTGAGGTGGTTTGAAGGATCAGAGTTCTCAGATCTTGGATATGTTCTGGTTGATCTTGTGTGTGTTGGATTTTCTCACCAAATTGAATGTATAGTAATCTACCAGAATCTACCAAATCATAACATTCCTGACCAGAATCTTTCAAACCATAACATTCCTGACCAGAATCTTTCAAACCATAACATTCCTGACCTTTTTATTTAAGTGCTACGAAGGGGCCGTTTCGCCAAGTGGATGGAATTTCATCAGATGAAAATTCGGAATAGTCATTCCACTGATTTTGAAATTTAGGAAAAAACCTTTAGTATAAAAATTTGATTTAAAAATAAATTCTTTGGCATGAACATTTAATGATTTGAGGAATGGCATAGTTATTTGTCAGTAGGTTAAGATTTTACAGGGGAATTTCTTTGGATTTTGTTTTTTAGGACAATTACTTTGAAAATGACCTAATTCACCACAGAGAAAACATGCCGAAGAGAATCTTCTGGCTACTGATTTATAATGAAAAGTTTTTTTTTCTTTGGAATAGGCCCGGAATTAAGTGATTTATTGGTATCAAAATATTTCTTATCAGAATGTTTAGCCTGTTTGAGATTATTTGAAAGTCTTTTCCTCTCTCATCATTTTTTTTTCTGCAGAACATGATCATCTGCAATGCCAGCTAATCCTTCCTTTTCCACCAACTTAAATTTCATAATGTCATCAGCTACAGAATTTAACATTTGATCTATAACCAGCTTATTAAATGTAGCTGTGACTTCCTCATCTTCCATTAATCTATCACTAGGTTTTACCCATCTAAGGAAATATTCTTCCAACCTTGAACCATACGAAAGAAAATCATCAGATATCTTTGCCTCATTCCTAAATTTAAGGCGATAAGCACTAGGGGTTAATTGATATATGTGCAGGATAGTATGGATCATCTTATCATAATCCCTTTGTTCTTTCTGGGAGAGTGACTGATAGGCCTGCTGAGCATTTCCAGTATGATATGGTTTAAAATAATGACTCCACTCTTAAAAATTTAGTATCAATCAACCGACTTCTCAAAAGTTTTGATCCAATAGTGGATATCATCTCTATCTGTCAGTTTAGTCATTTCTTTAATCATAACATGGGATGGACTACCTGATTGTTTAACCATCCTCTTCTCAAGAATAATCATAAATCTATCATTATCCACTTTCCTATGCTTTTCAATCTCACTAAGGACAGATTGGAGAGAAATATCTGACATACCCTTAAGAGATACTCCCGGTTCTTTAATCTCAGGAATCTCCTCTTAAGCGTCTATATGCTCTTCCTTTGTCTTCAAATCAGACAAATCTAAATGATTGTGTTCACACAATTGAACAATATAATCTTTAATTTATCTACGCAAAATAGCTTTCGCTTCATCTACTGAAGCCATGATGATATTTAAAGGAAATTATCAACTTTTATTAGTATAGAATTGCCTTCTTTTATTTCTTTGGATGAATGGCTCACTATCTCTCGGCTACGGGATGTGGCCCAGATGATAGATTACCAGACCCACATGAGCTATAGCTGCTGAATGCTACCAAGGCCCCGAATGGGTCTCCCAAGAAATAATAATAAACCAGTAAACCCACTAATAATGAGCAAAACCCCTGGTAGACATTCAAAGATATAATAAAATTAATGCAATTTTACTGTTTCTTAATTACTGACCCGTGAATAGGTCTGGAAGGGACGTATAACTATCCGCTGAACCCCTCCCCCTGGCGACGAAGGCAAACGATAGGGCGGACATGAATCCAAGAGGACACTCCAGGCCAAAAGTACACCGAGAGCACCAACAAAATATCCAAAAAGGGAAAGTCAAAAGGAGGACAACATGATAAGAATGGACAACCTAGAAAAACACCCCAGAAGACCAAAAAGGCCAGCGAGAGAAACTAACCAAAAGAGTGAGAAAGCATGCTGGGAAAAAGCCGGAACCCACAGATGTTACCTCAGAAGTACATGGCAGCTCAACGTTAGTCGGCAGCCGGTGACGTTGGGCGCCATTCTTTAGTGGTCTCACAAAGACATTCCGAAAATGGACTCCAGCAACGATTCAATAGATTTTTATTTCGCCCCGGCTCGAGTACCAACTGACTAGAATGCCAAAGGAAACTTGAGACAAGAACTACGCGCATGCGCCCTGGCTACCACATGTAGCAATCAATTCGATGTTGTTCCTGTTCAACCAGTTTTCCGAATACATCAAAATATTTACCCTGCCTGTAGATGTCGCTACCAGCAATACATGTGTGAAGGGTTAACGCGTTAATACAAGTGTTAAACTCTAGATGTTACAATGATCATTACAAACGATACAAAGTTGTCTGTGGAAGCCTCTCTAGTTTAAACATATTTTATTGTAAATATCCGATTGGCAAACAGCAATACTGCGTTAGTCTCTTTCTGGTCCCGCTTGATAAATTTTCATCTCTCAGCGACGACATTAGGGGGCGCTTTCAGATGGCGCTTCATAATCTGTTTGAGTTTGGTAAAGGACCTTTCGTTCGGTTTTGATGGCGACACTAGACACTATGACCCCATAATATTGAGTCCCTGGAGATTGCAACAGCATTGTTATTACCTTTGGGTTTCTGTCAGCATTGCCCTGAGCGACCAGAAACAGTTCAGGTCTTCATCGCCGTCAAAGTAACAAAAAAGCATACCTTGACTGGCCTGTAAACCCGGTCTGAGCGGCATCTGCGTCATTTTCTGTTTCCTGCCGTTGATTGTCCATCTCGTCGCCAAATTATGAATTTTGGGTAAATCGGCGGATTTTAGCTCCGGCAGAGAACAACCTACAACACAATCTAGGCGGGGGTGCGAAACAACTTTATTTTAATGATCACCGCGATACACCTATGTACAACCAACCATTGTGATAATCCACCACACAATATAGTACAACCATCTCTGATATACAAGTATTGGTTATAGCCCAATGAAATGTAATGCAAGCCGTGAGGTTTGCGAGGCTTGTGTCACATGGCAGGCGAGCCTCATATGACAAAGTGAGTATTGCTAGTGCTGCCACTTAGTGTTAAATTTAGTGCAGGTAAATCAACACATTGGGAAGCCCTCAGTTTCAATAGTGGTTTGGTAACTCAAGTATGGCTTTGTTTATCAGCGAACTACATCACAGATTACACAATTATTCACTGCAGAAACGCACACACGCACACACACACACACACATATATATATATTTATATATATATATATATTGCATGATCAGAGTGGCCTCCATTGTGCAGGACCACAGTTGTAGGGCACTGGTCAAGATTCGCTGGCAACACAAATTATTAACCCCCCCTTCCAGGAAAAATTAAGTGATTTTAAGCTTATATCTTACATGCACTGTGATATATACATTTTCTATCATTTGTAAACTGTGTCAAGAATGTTATGTGCCGCATTGGCTACTATCTGCGGTGCTGTGCACACGTGACGCAGTGGCCCAATTTCATGCTCAGAAATGATTTTTCAAAATGATATTTTGACCTTTAACATCATTATTTTTATAACAGTGCATACATGGGAAGGTTCCAACTTACAAGTAATTTAAACCACATTTGATCATAATAGAAAAAAACAGTAGAGTGATGCAAAAACTGGTGTTTTTATGTGGTTGTGGGTCTTGGAATGTGAACAGTATATGTGCCTTAATTCCACCTATGTCAATGATCATTTGTGTGCAGTGAGTGTTGTAATGTGCAGACTTGTTCACAAATAGACTGATTTTTCAAAATGATATTTTGACCTTTGAAATCATTATTTTCATAACATTGCATACATGGGAAGGTTCCAACTTACAAGTTATTTAAACCACATTTGATCATAATAGAAAAAAACAGTAGAGTGATGCAAAAATTGGTGTTTTCATGTGGTTGTGGGTCTTGGAATGTGAACAGTACATGTGCCTTAGTTCCGCCTATGTCAAGGATCATTTGTGTGCAGTGAGTGTTGTAATGTGCAGACCTGTTCACAAATAGACTCTGAGCTTATCTATAGCATAATCTGATGCCATATTAGCCGAATGGCAAGGGTAGGGTGCATGACACTGGCCTTTGTGGGGGGGGGGGGGCAATTCTTAGGGTTGTCCGGCGTAGTTTATTCTTTGTGATCACTTTTATTATGTTCTTGCAAGGAGTTTCATGATCTACAAGGAATTGGGAAGCCTATGTGGCGCCTCAAAGAGTGAACCTCTGTGTGTTGTTTGTAAGCGGTTGTTGTACCGGGCATCCTCTGGCATATTGATGCCGGCACATGGTTTGAGTCCTCTAAGGCGACCCATATATTTTATATTGTCCCTGATAGTACGCAGGTCCTGCAGGTTTTCCTTTATAACTGCATCCCCTAAAACTTTTCCTTCGCGATGCAGACGCTGAGCTTCGAAGCAGCACCTGTGACGGCCAGCACAACCAAAACTATCCTCTTGTCCCACCAGAAACTTGCTGCGCATGCGCACTAATGTCACACTCTGGTACGTTCAGGCGTACACCAGGTGGCTCCCATATTTTTACCCTATTATCGCCCTCACGCGGAATCTGGCAGATACTGAGTTCAGCGCGCGAAAGTGAAACGTGAAGTATTGTTTCTTTATGCCAGAGGTATGGGCAAAAACACACATGGGACTGTTATATTTATCTACAGGTCGCCCCTTTACTGCAAAGTCTTCCAACTGTCAGGTTCGTATAAGTCTAATATGATTATACTTTTTTTGTTCAAAGTAAGAAAGTGGAATTAACAACATTAACGTCAACATTCATAATAATATCATTATAAAATCTTATTTATTAATTTTAATTATGTTTAATTAACCATGTATGTAAACTGATAATAATATTTATTTTATATAATAAAATGCGATTATTTCTAGAAGTGATTTAATATTATAAGTTTAGGGTATACTGCCATCCAGTTGCATCTGGTCTGTTGTGCATTTAAAGTTTTGTTTATAGAACATATCTTTTTCACTCGTAAAGTTTGATTATAAAAGCTAGTGGATAATGACTAGTTAGTTTAATGCAATTATATTATGCGCATGCGTTAAAGTGGATGACACACGGAAACTTGGTTCTGATGGTTTTACTATATTTTTAATGGTAATCGATTTTACTGACGACTGATTTAAACAAAAAGTTTTTTCAAGTACTCATCTCTCACCAGGGCAAATATCACAGCAGAAAAAAAAGTCAAAGAAATTTTGAAATCATAAGTTTTCAGATAGTGCTATAACCAAAGGAAATTCAGTGTATTGTTACGGGCCACTGACTCGCTCCTGGATTAGTGTCGCCTGCACAATCTTATTTGTGATTTGTGACGCTGGCTTGGGCCCCTTACACGATCGCCTTTTAGTCAACTCCTGTTACGCTACAAAATGAGTGATTCACCAATTCTTGTTGCCAACCAAAGCAGGAAAACCACTGACCCTTCATTGTTACAAGCTCACAACCAGCTATGTGTATGTGAACAAATAAAGAAAAATTGGTCAGATTTCGTTTCCGAAATGTCACACGACAAGGCACATACTTTTACCAAAACCAAATGCTTGCAGGACATTCGAAACATGATGGCTTCAGAAGGTAAAGTATCGGAGGACATTAGACAGTGTGACAGTTGGTTCATAGCGAATGGCGTAAATACTGCAGTTCAAGAAAAACTTAAGGAGCTCAGGAAATTGTCAAAGAAACCCAACTGCCAAAAAGACGACCCGTGTAAACAGCAATGAAGCCCAAACAGATCCTACATACTGCCCTAGGGCCTGTAAGTACCAACATATATAAAACAATAAACCAATGATGCAGTGCATTATATGTGTTACGTTGTTCCACTGGTCATGCAATGATAACGCTAAAAAAAGTTTTTCTCACGTCGACTTGTTCTAAATGTCGCTCTCTTCCTAGCACTGTTGAGAATATTAATCAAAACTTAACAATCTTTTAGAGCTACACATGGTTCTCGTTAAGGTAGTGTCTACAAAATGCAATGAATGTGAGAAACTCAAAAGCGAAAATGCTCAGCTCAGGCAGGAATTGTCTAAGATGACCTGTAAATCTGACCTGGACTCTTCGATATCATACCTTACAATCGACCGTGCCTTCCATTGTTCCACAGAATCTGATGATTGTGCCAGTGAATCTGTGGCTGCGGACCCTGTCGAGATCACGGTTTCAGACACAACTGATTATGCGGGTGACATAATTATCCTTTCAGGATGATGATGATGATGATGATGATATCTATATCTCTGTTTCCCAGTTTCCACAAACTCTGCGATGTTCCCCTATCACCAGGGGAGTCAAACAAAGACAGTCAACGACAAATGCTTCTGTTAAGACGTCACGCAAAAACGCTAAATTAAGCCGAAAATCTCACATAGGCCTCACTATACTTGGCGACTCCATGACCAAAAGGCTTTATGTTGCTGAATTAGAAGCCGCAAATGATGTTTCAATTACTAAGAATTCCAAGTGTTACACGATTCAGCAAACTATCAATCATGTTGCTCGAGATGCCGATGACGTGGTCTTCATTCACGTGGGGACTAATCATATTGAACAAGAATCCGCAGCTTCGTTTCCTGTATGCCCTGTACTTAAGCTTATAGGACTTTTGAGATTTCCGCAAAGATGTTTCACCGAGAAGTTTGGCCGGCGGATGTCCGCAAATTGCTAGCAAATTGCTCGATTTCGGGCCAGGAGAGATGGCCTTGGCCCTGTTGCAACAAATATTCGCATATCGCAAACTTGCGATGAAAATTGCGAGGCCCTTGCGATGGTTGCATTAAGCAGTTCACAAGTTAGCCGTACGTGCGACGCACTTGCGATGTTTCACAACGCTGACTTATTTTTTTCTTGGCGCTTCATACTTCTTGTCTGCTAAAAACCATACGGCCGGTAAAGATGTAAGAAAACCTAAAAAGAGAAAATCGACAAGCCAATTACTCAAAAGACGAATTAGAAATCTAATCCATGAAGTGCAGAGCAAGACACATACTGTTTGCATCGCTTACGAACACTATAACAAACCGTGAGTTCCGTCGGACCAATAGTAAGAACGGCGGCACAAGTAAGGAACAAATGGCGGGATTGCGTAAACAGAACGAAAAGAAAATACGGCACACAAGAGGAAAATGAGAGCCACAGGTGGTGGAGTTAACCCGGTGCCGGAGTTATCCGATTCAGAAGAGAAGGCACGTTCTGTTGTTGGAAACACGGCCATATACGGGATAACACTAATAGATCAACAACAGAAGAATATTTGCCTTCTTCGGATACAACGTACTTTGACAGGGGTTTAAACCCAACTAAATATTATGCTGAAGAAAGATCTCCGTCTCCCTTCCTGTACACGTTATCAAGTTCTGTCACAGAAACAAATGTTAGCTTAGGACAACCTAATACAACAGAAAGAGAACTTGCATCTGAGACAAAACAGAAACGAACATCACTCAAGACATTTGAGTAAGAAGGGAAAGCACACTCAGAAATTCTCGTGGAGATAGAGAGGGAGAGACTGAATATTGAGCAGGAGCACCTAATATTGAGCAGGAGCACCTAAAAGTGGCTAGAGTACAGTGTGCCGCTTTGTCGAATTGCTCAAATCCCATCCATCTCTATAATGCAGCGGTTAACGGCAAAATACAGAAGAACTGTTCAGATTGTGATAAAAGTACCAAATTTGGTGGAGATGAAGTTTGGATAATACATTTTCATTTTTTTATTAGTTTCACCAAATCTTCTCAGTGTAACGGGGGCGGATCCTATGTTAAAGTCGGGGTACTCAATTTATATGATAAATACACGAAAGATCATCATAGTTACATTACGTCTTTTAATATCCTTATAGATAGCGTAAAATTTCCAAAATAATCAACATCATCATGAAAAAAGTAAAATTACCTTTGTGATCTCATTAATGTAAACATTTGTAATTAAAAGATGACTAATTGCCATTCAACGACATGTTGTTAAATGAAGTTAATTTAGTGTTAAATATAACAAATCTTGTTATAAAGTAAGGTATAATCTCAATTCTCATCTTGTTGTCTCCTTTGAGGAATATAGGAGACGTTGGGGAAGGGAAATGAGGAAGGGGGGGGGGTACTACTTAAGCAGTATGGGTACACTGTATAAACATGACATATTTTATCATACAATGTGTATGTTGCTTCGTGCTTAAAAATTATGTACAATGTTATTGTTCTTAGTGCTAAATATCTGTAGTTTGTATTAATGAGCATTTATTAATTGTATGAATAATTTTCATATGAGCACTGAAATAAACCCCTGAATTTCCAGGGGCGGATCATATTTAATTATCAGGGTACATTATTTAAGATGTTATCGTAAATGTACAACTTAAAAGCGTTTTAAAGTTTTATTTCTACAAACAAATCTTGAAAACCAACAAACAGTAATCTTACTCTTACGTTATCTGGCCACTTAGGTAATGTACTTGAAACAAATTTTTCTTTTAAGCTTAACAACAGCCACAGAAATGAAACAGCTGATACAAATTGATATTTTAAAATACACATGTAGATGATGAAGAAATGGCATAATAGCGCACGGTTGTTCATTGTTACACGTAACATGTCAGACTTTGTTATCTATTGGAAAATGACAGAAATTCGTTTACATATAAGCATTTGTAAGATACTTATAATACATGTATACAGCAAATTAAAGGGGTTAACATTACAATGCTTCAACTTTTGCTATGTAAAATCAGATATTTCAATTAAAAAGTAGAACATTTCTGTGGTGAGTAAATACTTACATCTAACGTATATGATGTGGCATAGTTATGTTACATTTGACCATTGCTGGTTCCCTTCATTTGGCATAGAATCCTCTTCTTGCCACATATTTAAAAAAACAAGACAATACGATATTAACAAACAGTTCATTTATCTTGTCGACTGCAGTTGCCGGAACATGCACAAAGAGCAGTGCACTTGAGGTTAGATCTGACGCATTTACATGGCCCTCGGCAAGCTTTTTTGCAACTGCAGTGGATAAGCTCATAGCACGCTTTACTTGCTTCAGGCAAGGTTGTCCACTTTGGTTTCCAACCGTTATCCGTATGAACCCATCCCAAATCAGCGGGGGATGGTAGATTTGGCTGAGTAATCATTGCCTGGCCCTATACATAAGCAGCCTGGAAAACTGCCCTGTGTGCTGCTTTAGGGCTCCTTGGGTCGGTGGAATGTTCTCTAGAGTCCGTGCACCTTGGGAAAAGAGCGTTTGCCGAGCTTCATTGACACGGGTTGCATCAGATGTCCTTGAGTAAAGCAGGACAACAAATCTCTCAATTTGTTCATAAGCGTCATCATCAATTTCTACAGGATATTTTGATAGATCAGCAAACACACGAGTAATTTCAGGAAAAACCGTCCAAACGTCCCAGGCAGTTTTTTTTCCTCCGCCTGCAAATGCTGATGAAATGTCGCATCCTGTGATTGCGTGAAAGAAAGGTAACGCTGATGCTTTCTCAGGTCCCATGGCCAATGCGATAGAGTGAGCCCGAATGTACCGGAAATGTTTGCCGACACCAAAAGCTATCCACAGTTCAAGTACATTTAGCCTGTGCATGTTTGCTACTGCCAAGACAACTACATCTGTGTCTACTGTTCTTATAAGCAGTTTTTGATGACCTGCACTTGAAGGATGAGCTGCATGCAATAGCGTGCGCGTGTCAGCCTCCTCATGGCTACAAGGTTCCAGCTGTGTAACTGATCCTACGCCACGTGCATGCCTCGTAAAGACTTTATCATCAAGACTAGTGATAAGTTGCTTGTTACCAACTTAAATTTCCAACATTTTTTGCGCCAAGAAGCTGATTAACTCTTTCTTGTTTTCACTGTTTCTGAGGAACTCATTCCAGTTTCTAGGAATGGCCGTCTTGTCTGAAACCCTTCTTCGGATACCTTCCCCACGAATTTCCCGCGTTTGACCTTTAAGACTGTTTGAACGGTATTGGTCCCACACAACATCCAGTCTTTCCATATGTTTCAACTGTGACTCAATATAGGGAATAAATTCAGCTGAAGCATAGTCTGCAAATGTTTTGGAAGACTTTGGCTTTATCATGTGGACAATAGCAGCTCCGTCTAAAATCATAGCTGTGATGTCATCAGGCGATTCAACATGGCCTTTGTCCATTGCTTCCAGGCATGGTAGAAGATCCGACTTTGACCCTAATCGTAGTTTACCCTCCGAGGAAAGGGAAGGGGGTTCTGCCTGATTCTCATGGGCGAAAAATTTTTCTAAATTTCCATCACGAGACTGACAGGCTATGTACAGACGCGAAAACAACTGTCGGTCTTTCTTCAGGGCAGAAGTCTGAAGCTTTGACTTTGAATGTTTCTCTGGAGGGCTTCGAAACAAAGGCAAATTGTTCTTTTTTATGATATCTGTGATTGGCCGTTCGTTCCCCGAAATTCTTTCAGTCACGAAAGCTTCATATTGCACAACCCCGGTTTCCTTTGCTGATCTAATCGAATTCACGATAGAAGCATCCATTATTCGCTTTGTGTCTAGTGTCAATAGGTCTGTGGTACACTCTAAAAAAGGGTTTCCGTGCTCTTCAAATGTAGTGACGATGGCCTGAACATCTTTCGCAAAGGCTGCCTGCACGTGAGCTGCTTCTTCGTGATGATCGACAAGACCCTTTTCACTCCAAAGAGTATCCTCAAATTCGCTGACAGCTCGAGCGACCTCTGGTCCAGCCAGCATCCACCTTCGTAGGGCAGCAGGATCATCAAACAGGCCAACAGCTCCACCCTCTCCTTTCACGTATCTATTTGACTGTTCATGAGATTGGTCAAGTGCCAAGAGTGAAAATCGATGAGATGACCTCTGGACTACGAAGTTACCATTCTTGAATTCATGAAACAGTGCCGGATGTCTTTTCTTTAGGCTTACCAAATCGCGAATGTGCACCGGTAACCATCTGGAGTAATGCACATGATCAAGTGCAAAAAACCAAGGCATGAACTTGTCCAGAATATAAATGTACAAGAGAAAGTTTCCCTCACGCTGTGCTCTCACAAACTGATTCATGAGTAGCTGAAGCTCAATTAGTGTTCCAGTAGAAAAACATTAACTGACACCAATTATCAAATGACAGTTGTTCTGTGCTATGGTCGCTATCCGGTGATACATTGATCCCAAAGGCAGATTGCTGGAGAATATGAAGAGCAGAAACTGTCACCTGATGGGCATAGCGGGTTCTTTTTACATGCGAAGCTGTGCTTCTGCTTTTCCTGGAGAGGTTACATTTGCATCTACTAAGGCTGTAGACCAGCCACTTCCTTCCAACCAGTCCCCAAGGACATGGTGGATGGCAATCTCAATATGCAGGCCTCCCATCATGACAAAGTACTTGTCTTCTCCTAGGGTATCTAGCGATGTCCACTGAATCTGTTTAGCAAGACTGTACAAAGGCTGATCCATTGTTATAACAGGTACCTGACCAGGGTTAAGGTGCTGAGTGGCATCTCTGACTATATTCATTGCATGTTTTATCATAGCAGGGGACTGAGATTTTTCATGGAACAAGGGCATCACAGCTATGTTTGCTTTTGGGCGAACATCTGTACCTTGCAATTGGGAATGGAATGCAGCCCAAGAAATGAAATCATTTTTCTCAAGCTTTTCTTTCTTGAGAATGCGTTGAACCTCAAACAACCACTCTTTTTCTTTTTCAGATGATTTAGGCAGGTGCACGCCACTTAGTCTCACATAGCCTGAAGAAGATGGTACAATGGGATTTTCTTTTTTCAGAACAGCTGGGGGGACTATGCTATAGCATGCTGGTAGCTGTAATATTTTTGTCTCTGTTGAAGAAGTATCACTGTGAATAATATCTCGGCTGATACCTGGAGAAAACTGGTCAAATGGTTGGTCAAAGATACGGCTGTTCCATGGAAAGAATCCTGTGCAGTGGAGGACGATGGATTGTGATCCAAATTATCTACCGCCGCTGTTGTGAACACCCCTTTTCTCAGTGATGCAGGGCACACGACTCCTTCTTCGTTGTACATTGCACAAACAGAATTTGCCATATTTGTGGATATCTGAATCAGGCGATCGTATGAGATAGACAATCCTAACCTATGCATTTTATCAACAAGAGACCTTTTTCTAGTGGCAGCATGGGTCATCAATCCAAGATATATTGGAAGTGGCGTTTCTCTGTCAGTACTATGGCGAACAGAACCTCCTGGTGAACGAACGCGATTTGCACTATTGAATATCAGCAATTGTGATATGACCGAAGCTATGTTGCTCCGACCTTGCTCCTGGCCTGCTTGTGTCTGGTGCATAATGTTTGGACCTTCAAGAACCATTCGAACGAGAGTGAGGAGTGAATTAGGCACTGCTTTTTGCTGACAATCTTTGTGAAATGAACCTTGGAACTTCTCTTGCTTTGTCAGTATTTGCTTACGAACAATTTGAGCTGCCTTTGCCAATATCATTGCCTCTGAATCAGCACTGTGCTCACACGCAAATTTTAAAGCTTGGCCAATATCTTTATCATATGCAAGGAGTACGTCTCTGCCTTGAGCCTGGGCCTTCAGTTCAGGAATATTGGCTAGTAGTATGTCCTTCACTCTTGTGGAATGTATCCTCCCTTGAATATCGCAACCCAGATCTTCCAATCGAGATGTGTAGATTTTAACAAGATCTGACAATTTGAAAACAGGTGCAATGGCATCATCAGAACCTGACTCTTTGATGAAGGATGCTAGTTCTGCTAAGAGTACAGCCTGTGTGGATATTGACTTGTCACCATGACCAGGAAAATCAGTTTGTTCACTTAAATACTTGCGCATTCGGTTGTATAATGCTACCAAACAATGTTTATGATAAAGGGCATCTAATGCATGCATATCGGACAATGCCAATTTTGCAAACAATTTTGAATCTTGCAGAGCTGTTGCACATTCTCTCACCCTCTTATCTATACCTTGTGTGCTTGCTCTGTGGAGCTCCCCGACCCTTTGGTCACAAAAGAAACACTTTGTTTCATCAAAATAATCAGCAGTTGAAGAATCCAAGGATGACCTTGTTTTCTTTGGACTAGGTTCTACCACTGTTTCAAATGAGCTTTTCTCAAGCGTCTGGTACTGAGCCCTTTTCAGTTTGTCAGCGCTACACTTAGTATAACAAGATTTGTGATATACAGCTTGATGAGCCTCAAGTGTCTCTACAATACCAGACCCGTCATGAAGTCTACTAACATTTATATTCATAGGCACATAGTTTTATCTTTTTTTAAAATTCTATCAAGTTGTTAGCAATGTATTGATAACTAGACTGTGATACTTTTCTTCTTGAAGGACATGTTAAAGTTTGATCTGGTTTATCTTCTTGGCATAGGAAACACAACTGCCAGTTCGTTGGCTGCACGTCTGTGCTCGTTTGGTCACTGGGGCCGGGAGTTATCAGTTTGTATGATTTAGACATCATTGTTAATCAGTTCTTCTCTATTAATCATATAAGTATATCATGCCACCACCAAAAAGACTATTCTATACAAGAGTATCAACAGGAAACATGCAGGAAATTCAGATGGTTGTAAAGCAGGTTAAGATGCTTTTGAGTGAAAGACCGTCAGAGAGGCGGTGCATCTGACCATTCTTTGTTAGAAAGGAAGCTTGCAGAATTACCTAAAACAGAAAAGAAAGGTTTTGTAAGTCATAATATTATCTAAAGGCAAAGAAACACGAGTTTAAATTAATCAGTCAATTAAGAAAGAAAAGCACTCAATCAGATACATAAGAATATTAATTCACACACCGGCACTAAGATAAATGAAGGATAAAAGTAGACTTACAGACAGACATGCACACACACGCACAAATATACACACCCAGAAGAACAGGGAAAACAGGCAGGCAGAATTCCGAAAAATTGTTACTAAATAATTAACTTGCTCTTTGATAGGCTGATAGACAAACATAAATAATTATAATTATATACATGTATTCATTCATGCTGGCACCATTCATGCTGGCACCATACCCGTTATTAAGTTAATTATTCAACTAACGGTAGGCCTACGTTTGTTATAATTTACATGAAACGTATGCAATATATATATCTTAAAATTAAAAAGGCGTAATAAATCGCGTTAGTTCTGCACAATACTTGATAATTAATTACGTTCTGCGCCGTTATCATTAATGCAGATCGCTTGTTAAACTGAATTAACTTCACTTGAAAGTAAAGTTTGAGCATCAGCAGAGTTCTGTATTCCATGTGCTGCAAAATAAAGGCCCTTGATCGAAAACTTTTAGATTAGACATAATTTATCATTTATTTAATTTTTTTATAGGTACCCCCGAAGTAATTGCAGGACCCACCCCTGAAATACCATGAATATTTCGTGGAACTATTTCTTAAACGAAAGCCAGTGTACAATACTACAACTGTACCAAATTTGGTACTTTTATCACAATTTGAACAATTTTGCCATTAGCCGCCGCACTACTATGTAAAACAGTATACGAAGACCAAAACCTTAGACAAACTGTACAAAATCACGAATATCTGGAATCCTTTGTAGGCGGAGAGCACCTCTCACAAACCTTTAACAGGGTTCGTACGCACCTTGAAAACCTTAAAAAGTGCTTGAATTTGGTTATTTCAATTTCAAGGGCCTGAAAAGTGCTTGAAAAGAGAGAGAGTGGTTTGGAAAAGTGCTTGAAAAATAAAATTTTGTTAAAAAGTGTGATGTATGTTGTGTTTATGCAGCCCAGTTATTTTAATATCGACCTCCGGTCTTCTCTAAGTCAAACAAATGTGTGAAATAGAGTGAACCCAATCGTGAATGAATGAGACTGCATGGGCAGTGAAAGTGACATGTAACAATTAAGTTAACATACGAGATTAATAACCATGCTTCTTATCAAATAGTGAGCTGCTTTTACTGTTAATATCATAAAAAAATCTTTAATTGAAAGCTCAATACACGCTAGGCGAGTTCGCGTACAAGTATTTTCACAAGAATTATGGTTTAAACTGAAATGTAGGCCTTATACTACAGGGATTATTAAAACAGCTATATTGAAGAAATTTGTCCAAAGGAAATAATTATATAGGAAAAAACCGGGGGAATAATATATGTGAAATATATCTTAAAGGAAGAATTTGAATTTGAGCGATAATAATAATATAAAACTAATTCGCTCCGTAGAATGTTTAAATCAAGTTAACTATACGTTTTACATTGGTAACTCGGCGATAATAAGTATATCAGATCATATTTCTCCAATAAACCCGATCCAATTTTGTTTAGATTAAATGTGACCCCAATAAAAGTTTTTTCAGTAGGCCTACTGGTTGTGTTATTTTTATCTTGGTACCTGCGCTGTCCACGTGTATGCGCTATGATCGTCATTTTTTAGGTTACTAAAACCACTGATCAGCGAAATTCAGTTTTCACGCGGCATTAATTTAATTACAGATAAATAGGCCTACTGGTTGTCCGAAATAAGAAAAGTTGTTTGACAAATGCTGACTCATATTAACATACTTTGTGGTCAGTTTGTTAAAGTCTGGGGTCCATGGGGGAAATTACATTTATTTTTGTTTGCGGTATGATAGCTGTTTTTAAGCGTAGTACGCTGGCCGTTCTCAGTGATCAGCGATATACACAGCTTCCAGCGTCTGCCCCCTTCTTGCACCGCATAAAGTTTGCATAAAGCCCATCCATAAGAGTCCTCTTTTTAAATAAGGTTTTACACTGTTAGTTTTAGTTCCAGTGACACTTTGGACAGGTTTGAATAAAATTCTGGCTGCGTCTGTGACCGTTAGAAAACGACCTCCACAGGTGTTGCCCGAGCATCTGTTGCGGTAAACGGCACGGCAGAAACCTCGTGACGACAAGGTTGTGCCTTAAATGATGTTGTTACGAAGCTTGACTTGTATTGTTTTGAATAATATGATAATATCATACCCTTATATCGTGTGAGGGTAACATATAATAAGCTTTTATTGATTTATTTGTCGTTTAAAACTTGAATGAATATCCTCAACGATCGCCAAACTGTCGGAGTTCTTTGGCACTCGTTTTGCCGGAGCATTTCATTCAAATGTTTAAGTTTGAACAAGTCGGCGAATCACAGAGCCCCTTTAAAGATATTCTAGATTTTAGACCCTCATTATCAGATTATGTAACTCATGCTAGATGGGTGGTCATTTTGAACGTTAAGTTAAAAATATAGGCCGCTTTGTATTCAACAGGGACAGGTTACTTAAGAATAAATTACAGGCAATTGAAATGCTTCCTTGTAACTATTACTTATATTATATCTGACCTTTTCGTAGCGTTTTCACTTTATTTGGTCCATCTCTTTATTATTTACTTAATATTTATAATTAAATGTTGGTATTGATTTAATAATAAAGAGATGGTCCATATAGTGTGAAAGGTCAGATAAGTTGTTATAAGTAAATGAACAAATAAAACCGAAATCTACACTGATAGCAATTCAAGCAATATAAAGCATGGTTGGCCATAGATCCATCATCGAACAACCGCGTGAAGTGCATTTTGTGTCGCAAGACTTTTGATGTCGTCAACATAGGCGAAGCATATCTGACTGTCCATTTTTGATGTCCTTCAAATACTTTTCAGATCTTTTCCTTGAAAAGTGCTTGAATTTTTTTTCATGATAAGTGTATGAACCCTGTTTAATGCAAGGTAAGACTATTTTGAGAAAAGCAAATAATTTTGAATATAGGGCTCCAGGAAAATATCCCCCTAGACGTTTACCCCTGACAATAAGCCCCCGGACAATTACCCCTAGTGAACCCCGGCCACACACCAGTGGCCAGTCAGTCCATGGTACTGTTACCCCTTGCATTATCTGAAATATCAGATGACAGCAGTGACAGGGAGAGCCTGATTTCTCAATCGACAACGGAGGTGCCAAACCCGTATTTGGCTCTGGTACCCACACCAGAAGAAGTACGTAAACCATTACCAGGTGTGAGTGGAGGGAATCCATCTTGGCAAACAGAGAATACAGTGGATATTGTGGACCGTGCACTTCAGCTGATAAGTTACTTTGTACAGGTCTTTTTTAAAATTGCTGGGCAGCAGCGAGGAGGTTGAGGATGCCACCCCAGACTTAGACGTGTGTGCAAGGCCATCAAACGCCATCCCATATGACGCCGACGTACTCAGGTATGGCATATGTATTAAATCGACTTTTACAGTATGGACTGTGTGTAACAACGTCGGAGAAAACTAATACCACCAGTTAGGAGAAATGGAAAAGCTGAGTTACAGAAAGGAAGATGCTAAGGCATTTTTAACACTTGTGGCCAGTGCTTGTCTTGGAAGGGTTGTGGAAGATCAAAATGGCTGGAGAACTGTTATTAAAATCAAATGTTACACATAATCTGGCTATAGTATTGAAGTCGAATGCATGGATCTAGTTACGGTACACCTGTCTGATCGCAGGGCTATAATTACAAGGTCTCTGGTAAGCTAGTATAAAGAAGTTCCTACATGGCTAGTGCTCTGGGCAACTGTCACAGAGTCATTTGTCTGAGGGAAGACCATGTTGGTTGATAAAGAATAGATTTTGATTTTGCCGTTCTGACCAGTTTGGGTCCTTTTTCCCTGCTACGCTTATGGACTTTGCAAAACATGTTTGGAGCCTGTACTTTATTCTATTACACCGCATGATTTTCTGCACTAAATATATATGTTCCTTGCGATTTCTCTGCTTTATTACTTCAATAAATGTATTGTGTGTTAAGCTTTTCAGGAATGTTTCGGTAACTATAAAAGCCTCTTAGCATTTTTTCCTGTTTTTGAGCGAGGTGTCGAGGTTTGGGTTACTCTTTGTAACCGATTCTTGTACTTCACGGTTCGTCTTTTTTTTCTCAACACTTCTTGTAAACTGTTTATTGTTCTGTATGGTTTCGATCTTTCCTTTTCCAAGCGCTTTCTGCCCCTAACCTTGTTGGCTGAATCATACAAACGATCAAATACTAATGAAATCAGTCAGTTGTGGCTATATTTACAGATTTGGACAATTTATCAGTCCAATGAATAATGTGTGTGCATCACTTCTGATTAAAACTGGTTGGGCAATTTTTTTTAATATGTTGCATAGTAAGAGGAATATAATTTTGGTCATACTATGTATAAATTTTTTCTTGGGGACATGAACTGAACATTTAATATTGATAAAATAATGAACATGGCATCACTAAATTTGGTCAGTGGCTCACCAAATACATGTGTACACCAAATGTTTTCAAAATCTACTGCGCCAATTTAAGGACACCGGAACCGACAGACCGCGGACAACAGAATACGGACAGATGGCTTCACCCACAGCACAGCTATGTGTCATATGGCACTACTGGTGGCACCTAGTGTCATCATGCATACCAAATTGCTAGTCCAGAACTGGACTGTTTAGGGTCTATTTATAATATGATGTCTATGTTGCCCCGTCACAGTCCAGCACCAAAATGCCACTTCCCGGGAGTCCAGTGGAGAATCCCACTGGAAGGCTATAGCTACCGTGACAGGCCAACACATGACGAAATATTAGGCCATACTTACGGAAGCGTATTGCTGCCACCTGGTAAAAAAAATAATTTATCTCGTACGTACGACATAGTATCTCGTACGTACGACATAGTATCTCGTACGTACGACATACTATCTCGTACGTATGACATACTATCTCGTACGTACGACATAATAAATCTCACGGATTTGATTCATAGACTAGATAACATGCCAACAGTTATATGTATAAGCAATATGTATATGTTAAATAATGTATGTTTTCACATTAACTATATATAAAACATCTCCACCTCCTTACAAACCGCTGGACCACCATTGAAAACAACACACACAATCACATATATCTATTTATTTATAGAATATATTTAAATGCTATTCGATTCACATTTTTTGTGTGTGTCCAGGTTTCTGTAATATTTCAAGCCAGCGAAATATACATCAAATCGTTGTCTGACAATCATATAAAGAACTCATTTTACGACAGGTGATAAAATAATGTTGGCAGTATATGATGTTATAATAGTGAGCCTGTCATAATATTAATAAGAAAAAAATCTTGCCTTTACCAAACTGAAACCATTTTTTTAGAAAGAAGGGTTCGGACAAGAGGTAAGCTCCCATATAGCCTGAATTTAAGTAACTGAAAATGATTATTTGTGGGGCAGGTTTCTAATATTCTAAACTGATCTTTCTAAGAACTAGATTTATACATAACACATCGTGTAGTTGACCTTTTAAACTATTTAATGCATATACAGCCATTGATATGATTGTTAGGTAGCTGAACAGAAAACAATCAATTTAATGGGGCACGTACAATTTTTATTTTGAACTTAATTATAAAAAAAAAATATATTAAAAACTATCAATCATGGACGTGCGATTAATCTGAGACAGAAGAATACGAAATTCAAAAATAAGTCTTAACCTCAGGCTGAAATGGTGGTAAATTCTACACCTTAGATTTGTCTCATTTGCGGATTGGTATACGATCTTATATGTTGTAGACCTACATGTACGTGTAACTCGCCCTTTTGTAAACGGCATGAAGTTCAACTTACGGGATCAAGCACTTCGTTTCATTAATATGAATCATGAACCTCTCCTAATGGGCATCTCTGTATTACAGAACCTCTATAAGTGTCTGTTAAGTGTTTACATAAGAAGGCCGGGTGACCAGAGGACGGATCTAGGTCGCGCACTTGCGACAATTATGAAAAAGAAAAAAAGAAGAAGAAACACCTAGAGAAGCTTGAAAACCTTTGAATTATGAATTTATGCTGTACCACCACCTGGTGGTGGTCTAATCTAAACCATCTAATCTAACGGCCACCTGAGGTCAACATCAGAGCCAGAGGTCAAGGTCACGGTCAATTTGAGGCTCTAAAAGCAGATGATAACCTGTTTTGCTCGAATTATAGATATATTATTATTTTGACACAATATCATAGTTTCTATGCGAAATTAATTAATAGAGTAGTTCTCAAAGCCAAGTAACTTGGTTTAAGATCAAGGTTGTTAGGTATATGAAACAACTTATAGGGTCAGCTTGATCCGTTGTGTTGTAATGTAGACGAGTCTGAGTATACTGATTAATCAAGAGATGATTCTTTTATTCACTGGATGAACGTACATACATTTTAATGTTTGAAACCAGTTTAAAAACCTTTAAATTAGTTATTCTTAAAACCTATTGTAGATATTACAATCAACTGGTTTAAGACATAGGACCCATGGTTATGAAAGATTTTGATAAAGTCCTGCGATATAGGGAAAAGGACTGATGTCAATTTAAATAATTAACATTTGGAAATGGAGTGTTTTTGCCAAACAGGCTTTGACTTGGCCTGATGCTACAAGTATACACCATTTTGTTAATTTTATCATGTAAATTTTATCTCATGAGTATTTACTCATTTTCAGTCAAACAAAATTGTTGAGGATCCAAGATATACAAATTTCACAAGTTTAAATAAAGGTTCATAAGTACCTAGGTTTACGGGTTTAATTTAGGTTTAACATATGTAAATTTATGTTCTACATAGCAAGAGTCTTTGGACAATTATTAACACTGAAGATGTAATGAGAACTTGTCTAAACTCTGTTTGTTTATTTGAATGGATTTATTTTCTTAATACATATATCAGAAAAAAATGAAAGTTATCTCAGCTGTGAAACTAATACACATGTAAAAAATACCCCAAGGATCAGAACACTCAGTAAATTATACGAGGAGCAAACTGTAAATGAGGAAATATTTAAAATAAATTGTTCAATATAAATTATTTACATAGTATCATGTGACATCTGCTACAGCTATGACTCTTAATATCATTAGTCAAACATATTGTCATCTTTAATGAGTACTTGTCTGAGTAATATTTTTAATTTTTCACATATTTTATTTTTATTTCTCAATTTTGCAAATAATAAAAATTGGCGAACTGAAACACTTTGAAAAGATCTTAAAATTTAGATTAATTTAATATAAATAACCGCAGCCTTGTCTATCATTGATTTGCTTCATATAATCCCTTAAAGTATAGATCAGTTTTATTCATGTTTTTTTTTCATTATTAAGTTTGAAATGAAAATACCCAAAGGTGACTACATGGTGTCCCTTGGAATACACTTAGGGCCATCAATACAAGGTCCATACATCATCACTAATTGTAAGGTAATACCCTGTTACTCATTAAATATCAATTCCCTTTTCCATTAATTTCTTAAAGTTGTTATCATAAAACAATAAAAAAATAAATATTGTTTATTGTTATGTTGTTGACCAAAACCACTACTAGAGGATGGGGGTAGGGCATCTGGTGCCAGATGCGGCCTGCCAAGAGCGAGCTGGCTGGATTATTTCCCGCTTGACCGTGTATAATAAACCGAAAGGTCAACAAGGGTGATATGCAGGCGACTGAATAGGGCTGGTGAAATGTATATTCATAGGTTTTACTGTTCTGAGTAAGGAATTCCTCATCTTATGAACATCCACAATTTAGTACCAATGCACCACTTCGTGGACACAATTAAATGTACACTTGAATCATTTTAACACCTTGTGATACAATACATAATCCAAAATTTTTAGCAAAAGTGTTCAACAAGAAATAATCAAATATAGAAAAATACAATATTCATCTAGTTGACACATCATCCCGGGAGAGTGTAGGGCAGAGGGGAACCCCTTGTTAGCTGATCTGGGCAGATGCCTGAAATGGGTTACATATAACAAAGGGCTGCATAACTCAATGTACTCGGTTAGGTTGATGTAAACAACAGTTGACATGGTCTGTGAAAAATTAAAAGTAAATCTACTTTTCTTAATCAATTCCGTTGAAATTTTTAATCAATCCTTTTGAAATTTCAGATATTAAAATATTAAATCTTTATGTGTATATGCTGTGAAAATGAATTCAACGGTGTTTACGGGAAAAAATTTGCCGTGGTCGAAGTTGGGCAAAATTTAAGACAATGATGATTTAAAATTAAAGCTAATAACTTAAATAAATGCAATATTTTGATTTATTTTGATCGACTTTCTAGTAAACAATTAAAACTAAGCTGAATTCTGTAATGTGCTTGAAATAAGCTCATGATTAGCTTATATGATCATTACATTGAGTAAATCTGATTTCGAATTTTTACAAAGTGCAATATGTTTTGGTCAATAACTTCAAGGAATTACGTTATACTGACCCAATTTCTAGTACGTACATAGGACATATATACAAAACTTTTTATATTAGATATAAAAAGATTAACACAAGAGGTTTTTACATTTGGCAGTATTGAAGAGTAACAATAGGTTTTTCCTGAAACCCCGAGTTTTTTTTCTTAATTTTTCGAAGGAACGAATTGGCAAAGTTTCAGGTGTGGTAGGAGAACTTAGGGACATGTAACACTACGCAACTTTTGGGTCTGTAGATCTAACGGTTTCAAAACGTGCCCTGTTAATGGAAGTCCGGACAGATGGACAGTCGGATGACAGACGACGGACAAAGGACCATGGTTAAAGCTCAGATGACTTTGAGTCAACAGAGCTAAAAATGAATAAACCTCAACCAAGTAAATTAAAAGAACTGTTTGCACAGTTAAGAGTCAGTATTATTAAGCATTGTCACTATCATCACCCTCGATGTAAACGTCACTCTCGTCACTGCTCCCATTGTCACTCTTACTGTCTACTTCATAATTATCAAAAGCGCTTATGTCATCATCCTCCATCTCAATTTCCCCATGAAACATGTTATCCGGAACTCGTTCTCCATCAAACAATTTGGGGATGGAATTTTTTCCTTCACCCAAACATTCATTTATATGAGCCTTGTGCGCAATGCCGAGATATGGTTGACAAGGTTGATCCTGGAGATTTTCTGCTCAAGACATAGAGACAGGGGTCAAAGGAACTTCGCTTAGACAGAGTTCACTTTGCTTTTCTCTGCGGAATCTTGTTGCGAAGAAGTGTGTGCTAAACACGATTCATATTTTGGCACTTACTCCTCGTCACATAAAGGACGCAGAGTACTTGTTCTCATGACTTCAAAACTGAAGCTGGTACTGTCTGAGAAGCCCGAGAATAAGTAGAATTAATTTTGTGTTTTGAAAACGGTTTCGAACATTAAAGTGTAGGTACGTTCCGCAAGAGAATTATCTCTTGATTAATCAACATACTCAAAAACATCTGTATTACCACACAACGTATCAAGCTGACCCTATAAGTTGTTTCGTAAAACTGATGACCTTGACCTTGAACTTAGTTACTTGGCTTTGAGAACTACTTTATCGGAACCTCAATCAATCAAACTTCCATACAAACTGTGAGATTGTGTCAAAATAATAATATTTATTTAAATTTCGAGCAAAAATAGGCTATCATCAGCTTTTAGGGCCTCTTATGATCATGACCTTGACCTTTGGCCTTGATTTTTACCTCAGATGGCCGTGAAATCATGCTTATCATGTCGGCCATGCTTGAAAACATACAACTAGATACCAAGATCATCTAAATCTACCAAGGCATTCCAGAAATATTGTGATCCGAAGGTTGCACGGCATGATTGTGACGAGTCACCGATATAGGGGTAGGGGTTTGCCTTTTTTGAGCTGCAGGGCAGAACTACCATCTGTGCAACTTAAGACTGCCATTTTCTAATGTCCCAAAGTATACTACAATGGAAAATAAACCCAAGATTAACGATAAAATTGACTTTATTGCATACCATATTCATCATTATTCACGTTCATAATTTTGTGCAAGGTTATTACAAATATCAATGTTTGTGTGTCAATGGCGTAGTTCATTGTCATTCATTTTATACTTTTCATTCCCGAATTATATTACTCTATCCAGCCTCATATATGTTTTCACAAGAGTATCCACTGTACTTTCTATTATAGTGCGTTTGTGTAATGATATAACACTGCTTCTAACCCGATTGCATTCGAATATTGTATTTCTAAAAATATGTCTCTGCATTGTAATATAACACTGTATATAATTCCATTGTAATAGAAAAAGTTTCCGTCACCAAACTTGGTAATGGCAACACGCCATAAACGTTGTCTATTTGTTATCCACAGTAAACCGGCTCACCACTTTAGTCTTTGGATAGTATTGTTTGTTTGATGGGAGAGAGGAGACACTTCCCCTTTACTGTGAACCCAGTCGAAGGACTTATAATGGAGGACCTGTTTGGATACGTTCTTTTTTCATATCGACGCTTGTGTCGCCAGGACGCCAAGATGCACCTGGCTAAGAGTCTTAAGTCGCGTTCCCTCTAGCTGGGGTGCACACCAGCTCTGAGGCGCAGTCAGGCGTGACACTGTATATAATTATAATGAGCTAAGTTTTTCGTCGATTTACGTTGTACGCTGCACAATGCAGGCTTAACGTTGTTGACGAAGCGAAATAATTCATGTGCGAGAGCTTCCGGCCATAACCTGTTTGTCTTCGTCTGTCACCTGGACTTTGTTTGGTAAAACACTTCCAAATCGCCGCACTGGATATGTTTCACTATTTCATGGGACTCTTGTGAGTATTTTATTTGTTTTGATATTCGTGTGGACTCGGTTTTATTCTGACTGTTATATATATATATATATATATATATATATATATATATATATATATATATATATATATATATATATATATATTTACTCTAGTGGAACGCATAGTCAAAGCTAAACAGTGACATTTTTAAATTCATGTTTGAGAGAAAAATGGTGGTACAATGTTTACTGATATACAGTATTATACCTGCGCTGTTTGATTAAGCAGTGCTGTTTTTAGGAACATTAAACAAATCCCTTTTTTATAGAAAATGTTAAGGTGTGAGAAACGTAACATGTTGGATGGGTTTCATTCAAGCACGATTTTTATATATCTCTTATTAATAAATTATTTATGTGTGTAATTCCTCCCCCTTTGTGAGATTCAACGATATGATATACGGATACATATACTCTGTCTTTTATAAATGTGTATATATATTTATTCTTTCTTTTCCTTAAAACTTAAAAATATATGTCATTCCTTATGTAAACCTTAAAATACCCGTTAAGCACAAAATTTCATTAAGGATAATTGTTTTTATACTGGACTTTTGCGTCCGGGGCTTATATTCCTTCAGATCACTGCAAACTGCTATAAAAGACTTGCGATTCTTACACCAGGAAACTATGTACCAGTGCCGAATATCTCCGACATTACATATATCACAGAAATAGGCCAAATTATCAATTATCCTATGGTAAAGAGCATAGCCTACGGAGTTTTCTGACTTATTCAGGCCATAAAGTTCATTGGTATAGGGACCACGGTGGAAACAGGCAAAGCCATGGACGTTATGATCATATATATATATATATATATATATATATATATATATATATAACAAAGAAATGTCAACCTAGTGCCAACCTAGCGCCAAACTAGTGCTATATGTAAACAAAATGAATAATCTCAGGTCACTCATAGCGCACCTGAAGACTCATATCGTGAACAGCTCCACGATCCAATGCCCTTTCACGGAAGGTTGTTCATCAAAGTTAACTCCTTTTCCTCTGATCCGAGTAGGAAGCACAAAAGCTGAACGCATGAGCGTTTATGAAAGGATAGTTTGAATAGTATTTCCACCCCCAAACCTGATAGGGAACTTCCAGATGTGATAAGTAATGATGACAGTAATAAGGAATTGCCTGATCCCAAGACGAACTCCGAGATGAGCATGTGGAATGTTTATATATGAGAGAATAAGCTTGTTTTATTTGAAACTGCAGGCAAAATTCCTCATTCCTGCCAGTATTGTCTAAGTTCATATAGTCTGAAATACAACACATAAATCTAATTGAGGATGTCCATTTGAGAGCAAAGCTTACTAACAGTCTGCAAGAGGCTGTGTCAATAGAGCATTAAATTCAGCTTATTGTCCATGGGGTTGCAAGCACTAGCATTTTCAAGAACAACAGAGGCACTAAGGTCTGAACAAACGCGGAAATCCTATAATAAAAATTACTTTTCTCTTGTCAAACCGTTAGGTATATTCTTAGGCAACAGCCTAGATATGCACAATATACTTCAGTAAATGAAACTATCAAGCTCTTGTGCAAAAGCTATCCTGATTATACAAGGTTGCACCCTGATGGTGACACACGCATGTGTCAAAACATTCCTCTAATTTTGACCGAGGTGCATGTTTTAGATCAAATGAGCTGTTCAAAAGAGTCCATTTAAATTATTCTTTATCAAGATGCCTTCAAGGTTGTACACCCACTTTCCAACCACGCCAGGAAACAAAACCTTGTACTTGGTGTCTACTTTACCATGGCGAACTTGGAACCGCGGCTTAGATCTGCAGTTGATCACATGTAACTGGTATTACTTTGCACAGAATCTGATTTAAAATTTGGTCAAGACAAGGTGTTCTCAAAACTGTTATCATTTTGAAAACACTGAACCACTGATGTAAACATATGTTGGGAGAAAACATTAAAAAGGTACCTTTTTTGTGCTAAAATGGAAGACATTTTTGGATCAAATGGGATATGAGGGTTTACTGAAGTGTTTCGTCATAAATACTGTTGTAGATTTTGTTCTATTGGCCTGAAATCATTTAGAACTTGCCCTTATGGCGATGGGCTTTATATAGCCACAGAAAATTACAATCAGGATGCCAGTAAGGGGATGCAGGGGAATCCCAAGGAATAGACATACATAACGGTGTAAAATTCCACTCCAGTCTTTAACAATTTAACTATTACCATGTTGCAAGTCAAGTTCTGCCCTTATGCACTTGCCACGATTATTTGAAGGAAATGTTTGCTATTATATGCCTCTTGTTACGACCAATATTTTTTTTATAAAAACCACTCATATTGTAATAATAGCCCATAATGTAATAATCATACCCTGCCGGTATTGTAATAAAATCGCAAGAGGGTAAAACAGCCAAATTGAAAAAAAAAAAACAATTTTGTAAAACGACCAATAATGTAATAATTCAAATTTCATGCAAATCGACTTGGACAATTCAAACACATGTACTGACATCTAATGACACGAATGTGTAAGGGGACATACAAGTATGAAAAAAAAACCACTAGATTTACATAATGACTATCTGTTTAAATGAACCAAATGCCGGTCACCAAACTAAGATGAGCGAACATGTGTCACATGTATCTTTGTTTGAATAGGTGTTTTAATGGGACGACCCACCTATGGATGAATAAAATTATCGATTTTGATGTCAAGGGTTCAACGGTCAAGGACACGGGACCAACTTCTAGTGGACCCATCTTTTACACATGGCTCTTCCATCCATGGATCGAGGACCCTATCGATTTTGGGATCAAAGGTCAAGGCAACGGATGACATTGAAATATAAAGTACAACCAAGCAAATGACATCGAAAGACAGTCTAACAATACACCCGATATGATTATCCATATAAGGGGATGCTCCGCTTTGGGGTTCCTTGTTATAATATGGGCTGAAACACCTCAAATTATCTCATGTCTGGTGCACCAAAAATGTTCACTTTTTTTAAGTAAACAAAAACATTGCAAGCTTAGATTATTCTGGAACTGATGAACTTGACAAAACTTGTGAAATGACTGAGGGCGCGGAAAGGTTTACAGGTCATGCTGTTCAAAATCTGGAATTTTTCTATCATTTTCCATATATGCCGGATGTTCAGTGAAAGATCCATATGATGAAATATGGCAGTTATATCTAAAACTGAAATCGATTTCAAAACTTGTATGTGCTCCAGCAGTATCACAGGGACAAATAGAGTATTTTGGATACACTTGCTGAAAATTACCCGGAAAGCCGAGCCAACTTATTTCCGCAGGACCACTTACGTCACAAACATCACTCTTTGCGCCATTATCCTAAGCTAATTTTACATTTTAGGTCCTCTGATAAGGTAATGGACAATGCGCTTTGAAAGCAAACTTTCTTACTTTGGAAAGTTGGCCAGAGGTTTGTGCAATTTCAGGAATTTCACTCAGTCCTTAGCAGAGAGCCATCAATTACTGCAAGCCTTCTACAATGCGGCCTTTTGCCAGATGCACTAAAAATTGACCATTCCATGAAATTTAGCCCTAGTATGCTTGATGTTGCACTGATCACAGTTGTAAGGACACTGGGTTTCAATTAGCAGAACAATAATGGGTTTCAATTAGCAGAACAATAATGGCAACTTCGATCGTTTATAAGTACACCCAGTAAAAGAAAAATATGACCCTGCTACTTGAACGCAATGATGGAGGGTATACACTGTTCGGAATTTTTTTTTGTAAACTGTTAAAATTTCTCAGTCAAACCTTAACAATTCAATTCCTATCCAAAATATGAACACCTCTTCACAAAGACGGATTCGAATATCACTGATACCCAAAAAAGTTTGTCCGACACCCAAAAAAGTTTGTCCGACACTTGTGTCAAAATTGATAAGGTCGTAGGTTACACCCCGCTAAGTATTTATAATCATGTAAATCACTTGGCTATCCGCCTGAAATACAACTGTCTAGTAATCCAGTACCTTATTAAGAGTGTTTTAATCTGATTTGTATTTAAATACAAATCAAAGTCCAGGAGGAAACCTTCAGTTGCAATGTGATCATATATGCAAAATGTGCATATATGTGAATATGCTGGATAAAGTAATAGTCTCTTCACAGAAAAAGCGACAGTAATAGATGTTCACATCGCTATAACCAATATTTTATACATAAGGTTTAATCAAACGTTTTTGAATTAGGTTTTGAGTGAATATGTCATTTTCAAAAATGTAAAAAGTTTCAAAAGATTTCTTCATTTTGGTTTTGTGCCACTTAAAATTAAGTGTTAATTTCATTTAAAGCGAGTAAGAACCTCAGTTATATGACAAAAAGTGTTTTGACTTGTTAATGCAGAAAATGGCAAATGTCGCTTAGCATGTTCAGGCTACCATTATGGTACTGAAACTTCAGGAAAAGTTCATGGAGTGCCTCAGTGAGGCTGGGGTTGAGGACATGGGTGATCTTAAGTTTGAGACCTAAGAGGGCCTACAATCGGCCGATAAAACGTAAACGCAAGAGCTCTGATCTCTGCAAGGCTGCCATTTGGTATGTAACCTATGTATACTACATTTATCACAAAGAATTTACAAAATAACTTCATGAAATGCTCAAACTCATAGGCATTATTTACAGATTAATAAGTAGGCAAAATATGCATTTGTGGTAATCTAATTACTACTAGAGCTAGTGATTTTCTTCACACATTTCGTGTAAGCAATTATTATAATTATTATACAACTACTTTGAAGTTTCCCGTATAGTGTTTCAAAATGCATGGCAACAATTCATTTTATACAAAAAAATAAACAACTATTAGAATATAACAAAAGCTTCATGCAGGGTTGGCAAGTTCATTTACACTGATGTTATTTACACCTTGCTTAACGTAAATAAACTTCATGTAAAAAAAGTTTCACCCTTGTGTAAAAAAGAACCCTAAAAAATCTATGTAAGATCTGACATGAACAAGTTTAGCTACATAACAGTATTAAGTATAGCTCAGTAAGGTATATTAAGTTGCTTGTGCTCTGCAACCAAAAAATGAGTAGGAGTCCCCTTGTCTCCGATGTTACTCTACTAGCTGTGGTAATGGTATAAATGGGATGTATAATCTTTGCACCATCCTCAGCCATTAAATGTTTTTTTTTACTTATGGACAGGCTACTGGGTCACTTAAGCACAATACGTGGCTAAGACTGTTAAGAAGGGAGATTACTATTAGTTGTGTTGAAAGAGGTGCCTGTTGAAGGAGGATGCCAACATAACTTTGATCCAATGGAGAGATCTCCTGCCAGGCTGTCATTATTGTCTGTTTGTTACTTGTAACAGACCACACCAGTGGTGAATAAATAGAACGGCAAATCACTCTACCACCCCACATTAGTAAGAAACCAACTGATGGCAAGAAAACATTCAAATGTTGCATCATGAGGATGTGAGAGGAAACTCTTAAGATGGACAATTCATATAACTGCATTTGTATCAAAATCTATGCAGTGAATGACTGGATTGATTTCTTAGCAACTGTATAAACTAATATTTCATCCCATAGTGGTGAACATTAGGAAAAGATGACAGATCATATATTTATATGCAATCAGAAAAAAACCCATTTAGTTGCACAACAGTTTTATTTTGTTTCTTGACAGGTGAAACCTACCAAGTCTGTCCTATAGTTATATAACTATAACTTGCAAAGTCCACTATCCGTGAAAGTGTTCCGGAGGTCTGTGATGTCATCTACAACAGCTTTCAGGGAGCCTTTGAAAGGTGAGCCAAAATACATATAAACAATTATTAAAGAGTTTCATTTGCTACCAGTCTATACACGACAGATATATACTGACTGATATTATATATTTATAAAAATTTCTATTGATTAAATGAATGTGGATCTTCATAGGACTGAGAATTCTGTTCAGATGCAAGTGTGTTGGTATATGGCCGAAACATATTATTATTAACTGTTGTCCTAACATGGGTTGTTACAACTGCTTCAGTGTCTTTTTCGGCCAGCACTATATTCGTGACTTCCTGCATAAATCTCATCTGTGTGTTTCTCTTGCCCCTCTCATTCCTTATTTTATCCATCTTGGGTCCCAGTAGTTTCAAAATCTGCTCGTCTTCAGTTTCTGATTCTGCTTCTTCTGATGGTACAGGTTGCTGTTAGTTAAGGGCACTGATTGCTGTTATTAATAGCTGTTCCTCAAGGCTTACTTTTCTCTTCCGCTTGGGGGGTTTTCACAACGTCAGTGACACTGGTCTGACCAGCACAAACCTCAATGTCATTACATTCATCTGTTGATTGTGTCTGAAAGACAAACAAAAAAGACCATCTTAATATATTGTTATTAAAAGTTTATAATATACTTCTTATCTTGAAGGATGGGATGATATTGCAAAACAGTTTCAGCAAGTGTGGGTCTTTCCTTAACTGTATAGGGGCGCTGGATGGGAAACATGTTACGATGCAGGCACCAGAGCAAGTGGAAGCCTGTTCTTCAACTATTAAGTGAATGGTGATGCAAATTACAATTTCATATATATATAGATGTGGGCTGCAAAGGTAGAGTTGGCGATGGTGGAGTATTCCTTGACTGTACACTAAGGCAAGCCCTTGATAATGGGATTCTGAATAATTTCAACCCCGAAAGCTTTACCTGGACGCAAAATTGAGGTGCCTTCTGTGATAGTGACTGGTGATGCCTTCCCTTTAAAGGAGAATATACTAAAAAAACTGTTGGGGAAAAACTTGGATAACAAAGGTAGAATATTTAATAAAAGACTCTCCAGATCAAGGCGCGTGGGTGAGAAAGAGTTTGGCGTCACGTGTTACAGATAAAGCTTTTCTGGACTAATATTTTACTGGGTCCTGAAAAGGTTACCAAAATTGTCGTTGCTTCATGTGCTCTGCACAATTTTCTGTGTGCAAAGAACGCTACTTTTGTGGATTCAGTTGATACTGAAACTGATGAGCGTGACTTTGTGCTGGATGAATGGAGACAGGATCATGGCGCCCAAAATTTGTCCTCTCTCCGAGTCATCCGTAAAATATTAGAGTATTAACACAAATGGCCAAATTTCATGGCAGTCGAAGCACATATATGCTTAAATCAATATAATCAGATTTAATTCATTCATTTTTTAGTGTACATCATGTACTTACAAAGTTACTGTACGTTTTGTTGGTACAAATCTTGTTCCTCAAGAACCGGTCAAGGGTCAAGTAAGGCCACTTTGAGACATACACCTCATTTGTCCCGGCATCACTTTTCTTTCCAGCCTTCACTTTGTGCAGCTCCCAGGTAAAATATGTCCAAAGGTTACTGAACTTTTCGTGCACGTCATTTACTATATGAAATGATATTGTTGAATTAAATTTAATCCATATACAAATGTACAAAATTTTTGCATGAAAGCAATCATTGTTATTTAAAAGACCTGTTTAGAGCCGATGTGTATGTTTGGTACAAATATACAAATAATGCATACAATACATATCAGAAATAAGTGTATATATATGTGTGTATGTCTGTATGTGTATTACTGTTCCTTTTTTTTAAAAGATCTTCTACTGCTTATTTAAACAAATTCTTGTTAATGAAATGGGTCCATGTATGCATTTTGAGATGAAACAGCTGTGTATTTCAGGTTATGCATGTACACAATATTATAATGATGAAAATGCATACTCGTGAAATAAACTGACTTACTAGAACACTGTAGTTCAACTGCCACCTAAGCTGCCTTTTCTTCTCCCTGTTCCTATAATCCTTGCATCCTATGTCCCACAATGCATGGTTTGCCTCAATAAAGGAAAAATTTGAGGGGAAAATTGAGTTCTTCTTTATCTCATGCAGGTCTGTTTTTCATGTCGCGAGACATTGCAAGGAGTGAATCATGGATTATATATATACGTATACATCGTGGCTGGATGATCTTTTGAAATTTCCCTAATTTGTCAATTCAGGAGGCATCTTTTACATTTAATTCCTTGACAATATTCCATGCATTTAATGAACCATACTTCCAGTCTGGATTGTGTCGTTTCCCCTGTTCAGACAGCAGACCTGCGTCCACAGATTCATTAAAAATAACATTTAGGCCGATAACGAGCTTGCTTACGAGTCGTGCTGGAATAGAACCCTGCCCTATTCCTCCATGACATCTGCAAAGGTATCAGTTACATGCCTAGCGTGCGTCTTTGACCCGTTCATACAAGCAGATTTCTGTATGAAGACAGGTATTGGCTGACCAAAGTGTGAGCCGGGCCTAAAGGGGCCAGGAAAGCAGTATCAGTTAAATGAAGAGTGGTGGCAAGCTGACGCCAAGTGAGAGGCAGATTGTCAACAATGTCATATGGGTCCACCCTAGGCCTTACAGTTCATATTTGGAAGTGATGGCCAAGAAGTGCCTTAGGCTGTTCCCGTGTCTCTCTGACACAGTTGGTGGAACATCTATGTGTCCCTTCTCATCCAGCTTGTCAACAGAGCTGAAAGTCTTAGGGGGAGGCTCCTTTAGAGCTGCAAAACGTTTAGAGTCTAACTCGGACATTGAAGGGGAAACCAAGTAGATGTACAGTCACATAATACAGCAAATCAAAACAAAGGCATGTGAACCCTTTGCCTAAGGACACTGCTTGGCCCGTGTTTGATAATTACCAGCAAAGGCTCTTTATGATGAAGGGGGCCTGTCCTCGAGCTGAAAGACAAGAAGCCAGCAGTGATTACAAATTCCACTATTTGAAGAACATTTTCCAAACTAATGGGGATTAGCTGTGGAGACACAATAGTGGAGGGGTTCCATAGGAAAGGGGGAAACATAAGACCATGCCTGGATTCCACATGTAACACAGGCAAATCAAAAAGGATGAAAATGATGAGTTTCAGGATTAGGATTTCAAGAGAGGCAAGCGCGGACGTTGGGAATCAACCAGCCCCCATCAATCCCCTTGATCTTTGGGTAATTGGAGGAGGAAAGAGAACTGCTCTTCCGCTTTTTTGAGGTATGTATTCCTTTACGGTATCAGGTCACAAATAACTTAGCAAAAATAAATAAAGTACACTTATTTAACAGCATTATTATTACCAACTGGGCATGTTTCCATTTTTTTTTGTTCTTGCTAACAGGGTAGTTTCAGGGGGCTACAAAAGTGGGCCATGCCGCCCCCCCCCCCCCCCAATTTGGCTATGCATGCAATACATAATAGTATTTTAAAAAAACATGTTTTCATTCAAGTTTCATTACGCTTTCAAATTCAAACTGTTCCTCTTTTTAATCCTTAAAATTGTACAAGGATATTGAAGTAGGCTGATTCTATTACATTTATTTACTATTGGATAGTGGATGTGACGTAAGTCTCTTTCTACATAGGATGAGGTAGGATTATGTCTAGAGGAGAAACAAATCCAGTTTTTTGGCTATTGTATGCTTGTAGTCATTTGTTATTATTGTATTGAGTTTATATGGTTTATCCTGTTGTAAGTCTTGAGGGATTGTTCTATCAGAAAACTTTAACAGTAGGTGTGCTTGTGCGTGCTCTTAGTTCTGATGTTTTAGAGAAACTACCAACTCTTAAGGCTGCTCTGAGGGCTTTATCTGGTTGAACTTCTAGTTTATAAAAGTGTGTCTTAGCTGCATGCACTTAAAAAAGCTATGGATCCGTATATGCCTATAGGGCGAATCCGTTGTTTATATAAGTGTGTAGCCGTCTCCAGTTCAGGTATGTCCTTCTTATGGCACACAGCCTTTAGAGCATTAATACTACTCCAAATTCGTTGACTGATATGCTCTATGTGAGGGCGCCAAGTGTCTTTTTTTATTGTCAATAATAACACTTAGGAATCTTGCAGCGTCAGAATCTTTTAAATTCTCACCTAACTATTTAAAGGGATCAAACTATTTCGGTTAGACAAAACCGTTTGTGTTTTGGTTGGATTTAGTTTGATTCTCTAGGTGTTGCACCAGCTGCTTATGCAATTGAGCTGGGACTGCGTTCCGTGAATAGCAAACGTGTGGGCCAGATGGCTATGTCGTCGGCGTATTTGGAAACGCTGATCATTTGTCCCGTCTTCGGAGGGTCGTTAATATACAAGATAAAGAGTAAAGGGCTCAACGTTGAGCTATGGGGAGTACCCGCATCAAGCGTTATCTCCTCAGATTCTGTACCTTCATGATTAACCATACGGGATCTATCTGTCAGGAAAGAGGAGATTAATCTAACCAGTATATGTGGCAGATGGGATCTCGTAACATTAACGACCCTCAGACAACATTGCGTCAAATGCCTTTTCCACATCCAGGTATGTGCCTAAGATGCACTGTCTTTGCTTCACACCATTCACGGTTGCCGGAATATATGATCAAATATTTCTCTCCCGGAGCGAAAGCCTGAGTGGTTGTCATAAAAGCATGGGCCACCCAGCTCACCTAGTCTCTCAAAACGTAGTAATTCGTGTGCAGGTTTGCAGTTCTCCCCAGACGGGGGTCTGGGATTTTCTTTAGTATCTTTAATGTGAATTTTTCCAGACCAGGGGATGATGTTCCTTTAGATTTAGCAAGAGCCCTCTTTACCTCTAGAATTCCTACTGGTCTAGCTGCTACGCTTTCGTCATTTCTTTTGTGGTCGGGGTTTCTTGAGGGTTAAATAGTGTTCTATTTTCATCAATTATTTGTTTAGCAGTTTTCATGAAATAATTCTTGAAGTCAGGGTGTGTCATAGTTTTTTTTAAATATTCGCAAATAAATCTGCACGACACTTTGCTTTAGCAGAGACTGTGCCATCAGGGGGTATTCTGTTCAGCTTAGAGTTAGAGAAACGTTTGATTTGATAAATTTACATGGGTTTTGTTTTATGATATCGACTGTTGATATATTCTGACCATTGGATCGTTTTTGCACCAAGATAGCTCGGTCTACTAACTTAAATGCTCTATACTAACTGAAATGCTCTATTAAACAAACTTGCTTCCGTGGTACGTGTGCGTTGTTGATAGTGCCTTACTCGTCGCCTTAAGGCTAACATCTGTTTAATTTCTGGGGTTAGGTTGCACCTGTTTCTGTTTTTAACTTCTCTCTCTGGAGCGACCGCATTGACGTGTTATGTTTGTTGTGATGTAATCTAACTGAAAATTTGTAATTGTGTAAATTTTCAAAGCATCTAACATATTATTTATGAGGATTTCTTGAAAACGACCCCAATTAGCTTTAGGTGGATTTTGAAATTATTTGGGGGGGGGGGGGAACCTGTGGTTTTCAACCAATGTTTATAATTACTAATAACTACCTACCCCATGCCTATCTTGTTGTGGTTTCTATTCCTTTAATATATAAACTAGAAAACGGGGCCCCGTTGTAGAGGAAGGGTGTATTGCCGCTTATTGGGTGTCAAGACCCCGTAAGGTAGCGAATTGCCCAGACCTGTATTGATACAGTATTGTAAAAACAATGAATTTGCCTGATGACAAAAAATTGCGACCAAAAAAAAATTATCGATTCATAAAGACCACGTCCGCTTGTGATACTGCACTGGTTGATTTCGCCGTTTCATGTGCAGGACCATTTTTGTATTTGGTAACAGTCTAACACTTTAAAAAATAGTTCAGCAGGGGAAAACTCTTCGGATTGAATCGATTGATCCAAGCTCTGTTAAGCGGAGTAAGACGGACAGGGATTTGTTTACTTATTTTTTACTTTATTTCAGGTAATATCGCATACCATAAAGCGTTTTAATCCTCACGATCGAGGATTGTCAGCGCCCCATAAGGCTTTTTACTCACGTGGAGTCTTTACCTGCATTATCATCGAGTCGGACTTTTCACAGAAAAATATCAACAATCAACAAAAAGTGCTTGGAATCAACAAAGGAGAGTCAGGTGTCTGCGGTTTTTATGTTCCATTTTCATTTATTTTTAGTTAAGCATTTCCATGCGCATAAAGATTTAAAGGTCATAAATGACGTGAAGCTACTCATTTGACACTGCTATCATGCAGAGACGCAAAAAGAGAGATAACAAGATGTAAACTGTAGGTAACTAAGAAGAATACAAAAGTTTTGCAATTGCATTAATTAATTTATAAATTGTTTTCAGTAGAAAGCTTTCATTGTCTTAATGTCGGTAATCAGTTTAACCTGGATATGACCTTCTGTCCACTTTTAAAGCTTCACGTATGTATGTCTGTCTGTTCCTAAGTTGTTGTCAATTTCGTCCACGGCCTGTCTGACATTTAGCACTCTACAGGTCACGATTTGCAGCAATTACCATGAAACTTGCAGAGATAAAAAATAAAAATTCAAGGAAGCCTTTTGTTTTTAGTCAATATAGGTCAAAGGTCATGGTCATCGAAAACCTGGAAACGTTATTTTCCTCATAACTTTGCCAAAGATAATTGTATAAACCTCATTTGTTCGTCTTTCCATACCCCATATCATATGTGAGCAAACAGAACAAAAGATTTATAACCTAGATAAAACACAATTCAATTGTTAAAGGTAATGTCATCACATAGACGACACGTTTTAAAATTACGGGACAGGAAACACTCAAGTTGGTTATTTTGTCTGTGCAATTAATGTTTTTTTTGCATAATGGCAGTAAACACACAATAAATTGCAAAAAAGATGTCTTAATATATTCTAGGATGAATTCATGCTTTTTCTGTAGATAAAAGCATTTGCATAACTCTCAGAACTGTTATACCTAAAGGTTAAAAAAGTTTTCACTTAAGGCTCAGTTTCGTGACCTTAAGACCTTTGATGGCCTGATCAGTCGATCAATTTGCTTTTTGACCACTCATATATTAGAACAAGAACTTAAATCTACATTGAATTTTCATATAATTATGAAACAGCATCTCGGGTAAAGGTTAAACATGTGAAAATTTTCTGTACAAAATCCTTGAGGTCTGAGGTTTCCAAAGTCAAAATGAAACATGGCTAGAATGTACACAGTGATTGGTTCGGGTTCGATTCTAATTTGCTATAACTCATGAATACCAAAGGAACACAAGAAGCCATTTTATCATGTTTAACGTTATACATGTCAGTTTCTGTCGCTTTTTTTATAATTATTAATGTAACTGAAATTAATGCAACTTAAATGGAACCTCTGATTACTAGAAGCGTGTAATCCAAAATACGTAAGTGACCTTGGAAAGGAATATAGCTAACCAGATACAAAAAACGCCGGGTTTATCCATATTTATCTGATATAACTGACCATATGCAGTTTCTGACAAGTTTCCCCTTCCTGGATTAATAGACATTTTTTTTGTATGTTAACTAAGAAGTGTGGCTGAATATAAAACCACACAAATTATTTCTATGCAATTTTTGGCGGTTGGGTTGTGTATATTCGCAAATTGCCTGGAATATAATATAAGCTGTCTGGGTAGAATTTTAGAGGTAGAATTTCATTTTTTTTCAATCTATTCGCTAATGCAGCTATTCCTATTTTGTAAACAGCACGTGAGAAAAACTGGACCGAAATTCTTTGGGGGAAAATTCTTGTGGGGTAATTGTTTCTGGCAATAATACCACAACTCCCCTTCTCTGGCTCACATATGACTGCCCTGTGATCATTGCGTGGTTCAAGGAGTTGATCACCAATGCTTTAATAGAACCCCAGAAGGCTTTATATAAAAACAACCCTGTGCTATGCCCGTCTATGCCTGGACTCGTGTTTAATTATAGTCTGGTAGCAATTTTGGAACATTCTTCATAGAAAATAAACCTTCAGACGTGTTTAAATCTGCCTGTAGAAAACGCGGCACTGAGATATCTGAAATAAAGTTAAGAAACCCTACATTACTGAAACCGTCCACATTTTTATACAGCTTACTGTAAAAGGAATATATTTCTTGTGTAATGTCACTGTTATCTGTAAGCCTCTTACCCCTTTCTATATCTAGTCCTGTTATGTCGTTTCTTGCACTCCTGATCCGTTTGAGTGAAATCAAAAATATTTACTCGGTTTCTCCTCTAACTGTATGTTATAAAACATGTTGAATTAACACGAAAAATACCTTCTTCCTCTTAAAATAAATCTGTACATGCAAAAAAAAATGCCTTGAAACCGTAGCTCACTCTTGTAAACGAGTGTTAAAAACAGTGAATCGGGCGCGATCACAGGTGTCAACATAAACGCAGCGCGTAGAGTCGTATGCATCGTGGAGCCACAACACGTGTCAATCAGGAGATGCCCTAACTGAATTGGCCCAAAAATGTTATACATGATCCCACTGGCTGAAACACTGAGTGTTGCGGCTCAAAATCAGACCTCCAGTCACGCGGGCACATACGTGGACTGTGTTCACCAACAGACGGAGCCATAATAAGGTGTTAAAGAGCAGTAGGCGAGGTAATGAGACTGAAATCTGAACTGATAGTGTGAAGGAATAGGTATAATATTAGGCCTATTTATGTCCCTTTAAACATCTTTTGGATGTGACAGAAAATGTGGTATATCTTGACACTTTTATGGTGAACGTGCTTTATAGGTGATTGGCGCATAGATATTTATAACAGAATAATCTTTGCCATATTCTACCAACTACAGCGGGACCAAACCTTCGCTTTGTTTTGTACCAAAACTGCATTTAACGGAGATCCCCATTTTCCTTCCTGACTTTACATTAGAGTCAGTTATGCTACGGTCACAAATCACTAAATGCCGCCTGCCGGCGTGGTAACTGCCAGTTTTCACTAAAATTCGTCAGGTGGCAGCTCGGTGGCAGGCACAATCGGCAGGCGGCAGTCAGCATTTTAGACGCCGCTAGGACGCCGCTGAAATTTTAAGAAAAAATTAAAATTCTGTCAGCCACCGGCCGATTTTTTCCAATTATGCGAGTCGTCAGGTCGCCGGCCGGGCGCATTTCGAAGTCGCGCGGTGGCTATCAAGCGGCAGGCGGGCAGCAGCGCGATTTTTATCTTCAAACTTCGGCCGGCAATCGGTAGGATCTAACTTCCACTCTCTAGCATCCGGCCTGCTGCCGTTATGCTACCGACATGCCACCGTACGATTTCAAAATATCTGCCGGCGGCAGGGCGGAGATTGAAAGGCAGCTGGGAGGCGGCTGTCGGTGTTGGTAGGTGGCAGGACGACGATCTGCCGATTGCAGACTCCCGGACCCCTGAATATAATTCCGAGGCCATCCACCATACAACATACTCGCTTTGGGGCTGGCGCCTTGTCCTTTCCCTTGCCTTTAGGGGGCATCTTGTTGGAAGGAAATGGTTGATAATAATGGTTGATGGAAAATGGTTGATAATAAATGGTTGATGGTACACTTTGTAGTGATACGAGAGCAATCTAGGTTTATATATCCAACCGGGAACAAGACTGCCGCCGTCAGATCATCGGTTCTCATAATTTATTTTATAGTAATTCAGTAATAAGCATAGCCCTGAATATTCCATGTCAAAATGTACGCGGTAATCGCTAAGACCGGGACACCCGGGACTCATGAATATTGATGTGGGATCGCCATGTTCCTTGAGCGAATACATTCTTCTGTTTCTGTTAAACTGGTGTTCCATTCTTTATTGTTTGCGTGTCTGACGAACACGACATGGTGTCAGAATTGAGATAAACTGAATATCCACGCTTTGGAACTGAAGATGGCACAGTATCAGGTACCGGCCCCGGCGGCGTTCAGCTTTACTCCGGACGAATGGCCCAGTTGGAGCCGACGGTTCGAGAGATTTCGGAAAGCAAGCGGGCTCGCAGAAAAAACAGACGAGGGACAGGTAAATACGTTCATCTATCTAATGGGCGATAAAGCAGACGATATCATGAACACATTTACGCTATCAGCCCTGGATAAGATAATATATCAGAAAGTGCATGATGAATTTCAAACTTATTTTACTGGCAAACGAAATCACGTGTTTGAGCGCAGCAAGTTTAGTGTCCGGGTACAAAATGATGGTGAATCCGTGGATGATTTCATCACGGCGCTATATAGCTTGGCTGACCACTGTGACTTTGGTACATTGCGGGATGAGATGATACGGGACCGTGTTGTTGTAGGTGTCAAAGACCCCATCTTGTCAAAGAAACTACAGTTTGATTCTAGGTTAACATTAGAGAGTGCAGTGGCACAGGCTCGCCTTAATGAAAGCGTTATGCAACAGCAGCCGATAGTCAGGCAGAGTCAAAACCAAAACTTAAATGTTGATGCCGTCAAGACCTACCGCCAGAGGTCGCAGTTTCGATCGCAGGGAAACCCGGCACCAAGACCACCCCACCAACAAAAGCCACCACCCAGATACAGCCAAAAAAGTCCAAACAAATCAAAATGTGGTAGGTGTGCTAAAACATCTTGGCACCCAAGATCAGAATTTCCTGCAAGGGATGTTTCTTGTCATAAATGTTCAAAAAGGGGACATTATGCTCGTGCATGTAGAGCAGCCACATCTGGTAAGCGCGTCGGTGAAATTGAAACAGCACCAGTTGATCCCTTTTTGGGTGAAGTCTACACAGATGACCAGACAGCGTGGTGTGTTAAGGTACATATGGGGGACTTTCAAGTGATATTTAAAATTGATACAGGTGCTGATGTATCAGTTATACCCGAGAAACTGTACCAAGAGAAAGTACATGGACAAATGCTCGATACAGACAGGGTATTGTATGGACCAGGCAATATAAAGTTACCAGTGGTAGGTAAAGTGAATACTACGCTAAAAACAGACACTGCCACAACCAAACAAGATGTATACATTTTAAAGGGTACTAGTCAACCGCTGCTTGGCCGACCAGCAATTTGTGCACTCAAAGTACTCACCAGATGATAAGACTAAATACAAAGCGAAATTCCCTGAACTATTTGATGGCCTGGGGGAAGTTTCGGGTGAATACAGTATCAAACTTCAGCCAGATGCAAAGCCGTATTCTCTGAATGTTCCAAGACGTATTCCGTTACCGCTGATGGATCGCGTAAAAGCAGAACTCGATCGAATGCAAGATTCAAATGTCATTACTCCAGTGACTAGTGCAACTGACTGGTGTTCGCCAATGGTAGTTGTACCCAAGGAAAGTGGTGAATTGCGTATTTGTGCGGACTTGACAAAGCTAAACAACAGCGGAGTTCGCGAGCAATACATGCTACCTACCGTTGAGCAAGTTCTCGGACAAATCAAAGATTCGAAATATTTTACGAAGCTCGATGCCAATTCCGGGTTCTGGCAACTGAAACTCGACCATGAATCATCTTTGATGACCACATTTATAACACCGTTCGGGCGATACAGGTATTTGCGCTTGCCCTACGGAATCTCTTCCGCCCCAGAACATTTTACACGTCGCGTTACGGAAATCCTCAACGGGTTAGAAGGCGTAGTGTGCCTCATTGATGATATCGTAGTATACGGAGCTACTCAGAATGAACACGATCGGCGTCTCGAGGCAGTGTTACAACGTCTCAAAGAGAATCGCGTTACGCTCAATCTCCGAAAGTGTCAGTTTTCGCAGAATAGGATCCGCTTCTTGGGTCAATTAGTCGATAGTGATGGAATACATCCTGATCCACAGAAGGTCCAGGCTGTAGTCGATATGGACGCACCACAGAACGTATCGGAACTTCGGCGTTTCCTTGGCATGGTTAACCACCAAAGCAAGTTCCTGCCAGATCTGGCCTCTGTGACACAACCACTACGAGATCTCTTAAGTACGCGAAATGAGTGGATTTGGACTTCGATACAGGAATCGGCGTTTCAGCGGGTAAAACAAATCTTGACAAGTTCGCCGACATTGGCATTCTACAGTCCCACACGTGATACCGTACTCTCCGCAGATGCGTCTTCGTATGGATTGGGAGCCCATTTGTCGCAGAAACAAACGGATGGGTCCATGAAGCCATCGCATATGCCTCGCGTTCGCTTAGTGATGCCGAAAAACGTTATGCGCAGATTGAAAAGGAAGCCTTAGCCGTCACATGGGCTTGTGAGCGTTTTCATGAATTCCTGTTTGGGTTGCCGACATTCCATTTAGATACTGATCATAAACCTCTGGTGCCTTTACTCAGTACTAAGGATTTAACAGAGATGATACCGCGTATCCAACGCTTCCGGATGCGACTGATGCGATACAGTTTCACAAATTCACATGTGCCAGGTAAAACTCTGGTCACAGCTGACACGTTATCGAGAAAGCCAATTGCAAGTGTTGACGTCCGTGCAGAATTGGAACATGCTACAGAAGCCTATGTGAGCATAATTATGGACAGTCTACCGGTTACAGAAAATCGCCTCGCGCAGATCAAAACTCTATAAACAGATGATGAAATTTGTGCTCAGTTGATGAAATATGTGGATAGTGGATGGCCAGCTAGAGCAAATTTGCCTGAGTCACTGATACCGTATTGGGCCTACAAAACTGAATTCTCAGTCATTGATGGTTTGCTACTGAAGGACAATCGTATTGTGATTCCAGCAGTTTTGAGATTAGAAATTTTGGATAAACTGCATGAAGGACATTTGGGAATAGCAAAGTGTAGAGACAGAGCTCTTACCTCAGTCTGGTGGCCAGGACTGAGTCGGCAGTTACATGATAAAGTGTTCATGTGCAAGTTATGTACGCCAGAGAGAGTAAACAGACCGGAGCCACTGATGACTAGCAGATTTCCTGACCGACCGTGGCAAGTCGTTGGGACAGATTTATTTGAACTGAAAGGAAAACACTATGTGATCGCTGTTGATTACTACTCCAGATTTTTCGAGATAGCTGTGTTAACGCAGACAACAGCTAAACATGTGATAGAGAAACTGAAACAGTTCTTTGCTTGTCATGGGAGCCTAGAGCAGGTTTATTCAGATAATGGGCCGCAGTACGCTTGTGCGGAGTTTCAGGGGTTTGCTACAGCTTGGAGTTTTGCGCATATCACATCCAGCCCGAGGTATCGTCAGAGCAACGGTGAGAGTGAACGGGCCGTGCAAACTGCCAAAGCTATACTGAAAAAATCCAAAGATCCATGGCTTGGTATCCAGGCATATCGTGCTACTCGACTGGCCAATGGATACTCGCCTAGCCAACTCCTTGGTAGTCGCCAAATTCGCACCCCAGTTCCGACTTTACCCTCACTACTAGAGACAAAGAGCGTAAATATTCGTGAACTGAGAGCAAGTGAAGAAACTGCCCGTGCAAAGCAAGCAGATAACTTCAATAAGCGTCGTCGCACAAAATCTCTCGGTGATCTAGCAATGGGAGATCACGTGTGGGTAAAAGGGGTAGGTGAAGGTACAGTACAGAAACCAGCAGATACCCCAAGATCGTATATTGTTGAAACTGATTCCGGGTTACTTCGCCGAAATCGCAGACATCTCTCACAGCAGGATCCTGAACATGAGGGTCCCGAGCAAGCACAGAAAACCGAGTCTGATCTAGATGTACCAGACTTTGCGGCAACGGAACCCAGAGTGTCAAAGAGACTCAGAAAGAGACCTGAGTACTTGAAAGATTATGTTGTTCCGTAATCACGTTGTTTTGAGATGTTCATATGACTGGTAAGGTATGAATAACCATACATAAGTCTTAGACGGGTTCAATTCCTTTTATCATTTTGAGATATTCTGATACCAGATTCATAAGAGGGATTTAACTTACCTATTTCCTTTGAGTAATTGTATTTACCAGTTTAAGTACTCAGGAAGGGAGGTGTGGAGATAGTTCTCATAATTTATTTTATAGTAATTCAGTAATAAGCATAGCCCTGAATATTTCATGTCAAAATGTACGCGGTAATCGCTAAGACCGGGACACCCGGGACTCATGAATATTGATGTGGGATCGCCATGTTCCTTGAGCGAATACATTCTTCTGTTTCTGTTAAACTGGTGTTCCATTCTTTATTGTTTGCGTGTCTGACGAACACGACAGGTGGCAATTAGAACGCCCGATCGTTGGCCGGTGGCAGGTGTAAATGGCCGGTGTCCGCCAGGTCACCGGGAGGTGGCAGGTAAATCTGACGGCTGCCGGCCTGTCGCCTAACTGCCACCGGCCAACACCCTGATGACGTCACACACACCCTCGAACTTAGACACTGCCTTGGGCCGCCCGGAGCCCGTCAGGCGGCCTTTTACTGGCAGTTATTTATGACCACTCGCACCGATTTGCAAAAAATCGGCCGGCGGCATGTAACTTTAAGAATCCGCCGATGTCTAAAAATCGGCAGGCGGCAGTTTCACATTGTGACCGTAGCATTACATGCGTTTCTTGTAAGAGTTCAACTCTAATTTCCCCTCACGTAAATAACTCAATAAAAGTTTCTGAACATTCCGTAGTCCTCGTACACTTATGGTTCCAAAACACAGTCGCATAATTCAGGCAAAATTAATATAATTTTCAACTTGCCCGTTTGCATTTTAACCAATGTGACAGGGTACTGTACCTTCAGTCCGGTTTTTCTGCACTAGGTAGGGTGAACTGTATAGTATACTTAAAATTCTCCCTTCGGAGTCCACCCGCGTCTGTTTTATATATTAAAATTAGGTCCCTCTGCTAGCCATAATGACGATCAACGCATACGCAACAAATGAATTTCCCTCCCCATTTTAACTCAGCTGACTAAAAGTAAACTGAGGTATGTTGGCGCTTTGTCCGTCGGCCGTCCGTTAGAAGGGCACAAATCGTAACCGCTTATCCTAAAACCTTCTGAGAGAACATCCAGGGAGTCGAAGCCTAAATGCTGTAAACAAAAAAACAAATCTATTTTCAAATGAGCATTAACTAAATTTAATGGGCAAGTTAAAACAAGCCAGTCAGGTATAGATTACATCTGCATTGTGTAATAGATAAAACTTGTGGCCTGATGCCAAGATGCATGATGCGAAATTGAACAAAAAATAGTAATAGGCCTAAGTGTTAAATGGCAGGTTTATTATATAACAAACGGTGTGTACATATAATATTTCTATTTTCCTGATAAATTGAGTGTACCAGTGTTTTTCATAGCAAGGCAAACAAAATTTAAAAGATAAGAATGGAATGCAACAAAGTATTTACACCTAAATATATATTGAGACATGTCACTGAGCACTTTAATAGCTTCTAATATTTATTCATATTGTAAAATATAAAAAAAAAATAATTAATAACATGATTTGCAGTATGCAGAGCTTGGGATCAAAATCCTGAAAAAATTATTCTTTTAAGTGAAATTCTGAAAAAAAAATTAATTCTCAAATACACAATATAATACATTACAATATTACCGACTATATTTAATTATATTTTATATTATAATATTTTTCCTGTATATTCAGCCTGTCTTTTGTTACATAAACAGCCTCAGGTTGCCACACCACCTAATGGCTTAGGCTATGCCTGATATGAACAGCAGTTTCTATAACGACATGGTCTTCAGTACTTGGAAAAACGCTAGAACTTTGATCAATTGCTTTCAAATGTAAGACCATAACAGCTTAAATCCATTGATTTGCAAAGTGAGCCATGAGTGAAGGGCATTATTTAGTAGCTTCGGGAGGCCAGGGCTATAGCATAAACTGTGCATACCACCCTGTACTGGGCTGGCCTGATGTTTATAATAATTTTTTAAAAATATTTTATTGCTAAAAATCATACAATACACATTACGTACATCTTTGTACATAAACCCATCAAATACAATGTATATAATTTATACAAGGCACATCATCTGGATATTAATTCAACCATACTTCAAAATTTAACGCTTGTAATTATAACATGCAGTATAAATATATTCTAGTGGTCCTCACACCATACAATTTTCCCCCAATGTTTGCTTTCCAATTCTTAAACTACAAAAATACTGTGTTAATTTTTTTATATACCTTAAAAAATGTACAAAATTTGATTTCTGTGGTATACAGTTGAAACTAATTTGCATATAGATATATGCTTGAACTGAGCTCTCGAGCTGAAAAAAACTGTCATGTTTAGTGAGTAAATAGATTTCCAAATTTTTGACTAAGTGTATGAACATTTAAATGGAAGCTACCCCTTTTCAACTTACCCCTTTCAACCTTGAATGTATTAGTTTAACCCTTATTTGGCCAGAATAGGATAATAAAAACGAATTTACATATATTGAAGAAAGGTGAGTCAAGTTAGGCAAAATTTAAGGTAATGATTTGACATAAATGCCTATAATTTAGAAAATGTTGACCTAATTAATTATATGAAAATAAGTTGAATACGAATATATGCTTGAAATAAGCTCTCTAGCTGAACAAATTATATATCATGTAAAGTGAGTAAATATATTTCCTGATTTATGACACAGTGCATTATGTTTGGGCTCATAACTTCAAAGATTTCTGCAATATTTACCTAATTTCAGGCATGTACATAGGCAATATTAGCGACAGCCTGTCACCCCAAACGTCGATTTTAGATGAACTGAAGAACGATGGAGTGACAGTACAAGCTATTGGGTTCGCATCAATTCTAGTATGTGCTGATGTGCACGCCATTTCTGAAACTACTTTTTAATTTTCATCTACTTCTAGAACTGTCATTTTCCTGAGTTAAGACAAAAAGTGACGTTATTCTATTGGGAAAAATAATAATTATTACTTCCACGGTTGACTTGCGTGTATTCGTGCAGCAGTTTTTAATACCGAGGCTGAATTCACTCGAAAAAACTCGTCTACATGGCTTAAGCGGGAGAATCATAACATCCGGTAGGGGATTCCCAGACGGCTATGTGTAAAACTCGGAAGTCCGAAGTCGGAAGCAAGGATTTTTAAGCGAAATAAAGCAATGATCGAAGCATAATTAAAATGCTACCACATCAATGGAAAGTAGCATTTAATTTTTATTGATAGAATAAGGTCTATTCTATCATTATGTAAAAAAAAATCAAGGTCATCCATTCGAAGTAACAGACTATATTTTTTTGCTATGAAATGCTCGGTTATAGTCCAAATGTGTAAAACTCGGAAGCCAGTAATGGCTAATGCAGTGGTCATCATATCGTCAGCATTTTCAATATATTCAATATGACATATTTTTAATAAACTCAATCTGTTTTGTAACATTCATGATGCTGTTTTTTATAATATATTATATTGACATTTTATTTCATTTTGTAAAACAAGATTATATTAACTCCTCAATATTTTACGCTGTTACCGTATTTTATGATGGTGGAAACATGAAAAAATTTTGGAAAAAGGTTTTGATAATATTTTATTCACATTACAAATGTGTTTCTATAAAAATTACCCTGATAATATCATAGAGACATAAACAGAAAATTTGACAGAACTTCAAATCGTCTAGCCAATATTTTTACAAGGTTGTTTTGAATACAATATTTATTTTCCTCTTCCAATGACCACAATATTTCATCAGGATAATGAATCTCTGAAGCTCTTATCTATAATGTTATACTTTTTATGCCAATTTATATTTTACATAACAAGGTTGCACACAATGATATATATATATATATATATTTATATATATATATAAAATCAAAATGTGATATTTTCCCCTATATGTTCCTGCTGTAAATGGAACCTGTTTCAATTCATGTTTTGAAATTTTGCCAAAATAGCATAATATACATGAGGCTTTACAATAATTTGTTTGATAATGATTTCATCAGACGTATCCTGCAAATTTAAAAAGAAAACACAAACATTAACAATACCCTGCCAGAGAGAAAATACACAATGCATGTGAAAATAGATATGATGCCGATTGTTTTTAAAATAAAAACTATAGTTTCTGTTTTTGCAGAACGATTCAATATTTAATCGATATTTTTTATGCTGTTAGGTACAATAGTCATCAAATTTATGTTGTAAATTTGTAAAACCGCAGGGCACAAACATCAATACTTTTAATAGATATATTGTAAAATACGTCAGTTGAAAAAAATAAACAACAAATCAATAAAACATAAAACAAAACATTTGGCATAGCCAGAAAAGTTCAGTAAATGTTTAAAAATAAATGAGCAAAGAGCAAAGGTTATAGATATAAAAAACATTCTGTTTAATAATAGAAACTGATACCAGCAACGATCAAGTCCGAAGGGAAGGAGGTCCGAAAGCGCACGGTACTACTGTATCGAGAATTTCGACTATAGACCGATGATTACCAGGCTAAGAAAAAGCATCCTATCTGTTAATTTTGTTTCCGAGGATTTAAATATAGGAATCAAATAAAAAAAGTGAGTATGCACGGAATATTCAGATGGATTATATAAAGATATTCTATATGTTTTTTTATCAAAGATTTTACATTCAACGATCTCCTCTGTACTCAAAATTGGAATTTTTATCGAGATCGTTGTAATCGTATAGTAATCCGAAGTTGAAGGGAGCACATTCTGTTTTGATGCTCTTATCATGCATATATTATAACGCTTGAGAGTGAAATCAGTTGCACCTATACTTTAAAATATTATTAAATATCCATTTATTTGAAGTTGAAATGTTATGTTGAAACATCAGGAGTAAAATTATTAGAATATAAATACAAGATTGAAAACGTTTGAAGGAAGTGTTAAAAACTTGAACAAGAATTAATTTGAGTTTGCTTTCCAGTTCATAAGTTGGCGATATTAATGAACAAGTCTGTGATTTACTCCACTTAGAGAGCATCCAATACTAGTATATTGAGAGATGGTGTCTTTCCGTCATCACATGTCACTTTTCTCGGTCATAACACGGCTCCTCGGTTGATACTCAGACACTGTGCTCTGCTGTCAGAGCCTGCGCGATAGCTCACAGATCACAAAAGTCGGTAAAATGCAAAGATTGTTATAAGATTTAAACATATCAATTATTTTACAACGAGACATTTTGCAAGTTATAAATGTATAGACGCGTATTTCATCATTGACATTAACATGTTACAAACTATTGGATATTTGGATTTTCCAGTTTATACCGTAATTTTAAAGAATTATAAATATTAAAGCCCAACAACCTAAAGGTTGAATACATTTTTCAAAAACATGTAGGAGAAAAGTTGCGGAACAGAAAATCCTCATAATATTTTGTTTAAGGTGCCTAAAAATGTCCTCTTTACATTGTATATTTATGAATTAAAATCATCCCCTGCCCTGCCGATGTAAATATAAATATCTTTAACAAAAATATGGCTGTAGATTTTATTAATATATTTCATGGTGTGAAATATATTACGTGAAAATACACCCACATATCTGTATACATTTATATTAAATTTACAAAACAAAAAATTTAGAACATAGTTTTCCGATTTTGTATCATGTATTGTATTTTACACTCATTAAAAGCAGAGTCATGCATAAGCAATTTAAATATATGCATGCAACTATAATTATAATGAAACTGCATTTGGGCTGTGGCTCCTAACTGACCACAAGTTAACCAGTGCGTCTCTGTGACTTCCGAGTTGGCTTCCGAGCACAAAATCGTCCATAACTTTCAGATCAAAGAATGAATAACTAAAATTATTCACAGAATGATAGTAAAGATCTTATTCTATCGGGAAAAAGCAAAACGGTATTGAAACGTTAGCATTTTGTATATGCTTTTAAACTGTACTATTTATAAAACAATTCCTCGGTTTCCGGCTTCGGACTTCCAAGTTTATATACACGACCCCGTCATGACACTTCATTTTCGAACGAGAAGTACCGCCTCACGTGAATCGATGCCACAGTGACGAAAGGAGGTAATAAATGTAATAATTTTTTGTGTAACAATCCTTTTTCTTCGATATTTAAGACATAATACGACCATATAAGCCTGTGATGCAATATAATACCAGACAGGAAATATTTTGATCCGACCCTTAAAATGGGCGTTCTGTTGTGACTGCCATCATGACTCCAGGCCCTATCAGTTTATTTCTGAAGGCCTGAGTGTCATGTTGTCATGGCTAAAGCAATATAGGAATAGTAATATCGAATAAAAAATGGATTAACAACAGCGGTTTCATGTTGTGCATTTCTGAGGTTTAGCAATAAGTTATAAGGGGGAAAAAAGGAGTTTTTTTTTCATCGCAGTCCATATATGTTACACCACCATTAGTCAGCATGAAAATGTAGATCGTAGTTATAACGAAAGCCAGTTTAGCAGTGAAACGCAACACTCATGAAAGGATGTACTAGTCATGTGCATATTTATGACAGTGAACTACTTCGCTTTTCAGAGCCGGTTTGACAGTTCCTATGGACATTTGCAGACACATATGGCACCTCACCATCCATGCTGCTTGTATCTCTGCTAAATAGTACTTTTGCCTGCCTAGGGACTCGAACCGTGTATCAGAGATATGATGATCAAGATGATTACAAGCACCATGCTAACATGTCCCTCATTGGTAAGATAAAAAAAATTCTGTGTGAATAAATGAAGGCTTGCGAGCTCGTGTAATATCTTACTGCTGTTTTACTCTGGAATCTACCAATCTTATCTGAAGCTGGCAGTGTGACTGAGATGAAATGAATTACAAGTGGTTTTCTTATGAGGGTAAGTTTGATTGGAACCTGTACATACTGGATAAAGCGGGAAATATTTGAGCATTTATTGAAACAGATGACCAAGAGTTAATCATAATAATATGTACCATCAAAACAGTGTATGGTAGTGTTGGGAATAGGTGGTCATTTCATGTTCAACCCCATTGTATTGGCTCAAGCAGAGGAAAATCTGGTATAGTCAGTTGTTGCATGGTTTGCATTATACAGCTGATTGTAAATATTGATGTTTGTCATTGTTTATATAGAACTTCCTTGCCAGAAGATGCAATGAATAAACAATTTCCATTGATTGTTACAATAAACAATTTCCATTGATTGTTACAACTGACCAGTTTCATACATCATGATTTTAGGATGTTGATATAAAAGTTCATTATTTTGTATCAGGTGCTACTTAGCCTGGAGGTGGGTGGGCGGCTTACTAGCATGAAATCGAGGCTCCATTGCGCTATGTGGAGCAGCAGCATGACGTACAGTTACTCTTGACCCAATTCACCTCTTCTGCCATGCTGAAGTTCCTTGAGGAGATTAATGGGGGAGGGCCTAATTGTTAACAAGGAGTTCTTCTAAACCCTGATCGGCAGGCTCAATAGATCAGGAGGGAGAAATGGGTCAATCCTGCTGTCAACCTGGAAAAGGGGGTGAGATACCATGAAGTGAACGACCAAGGAGTCCCTGTATGTTCCCGTGTCAACAGTCTCCCCAGAAGCCTCAGCAAGCCTGACAGAATGTTTGAATTATTAAGTAAATTCAGTACGTCAGGTTATGGCTTGTTGGAGCGTATGCTACTCTGGCCCCGATCGCGTATAGGAATGAAGACATATGCAGGCCATGTTGAATCTGAAAGGACACAAAACTCTTATTTCCCTGGGGCAACTGATGGCTCTAATCTACGATACAGCCCACAAAGCAGAACCCCTTGTGTTCACTTTTAACCAGGCTTCAGAGAGACTGCTTGCTGACCTGTGCAACAAAGCAAACTAAGTCATGCAACTGACTGACGCCCGCCCAAAAATTTCTACCCTTGCAGGAGCAAATTTTGTGGACCATGTAGTGAAGGTGAGAATTAGCACAATCAAACAATAAACAATGAAATGTAACACACATTTTAAATCTCACACTGCAGTCACTGAGAGCGGGCATGCTGATGCCCATGCCAGCAGCAGAGGACACCGGGGAAATGAGGCACCACCAACCAGCCAGGGAGATGCTATGCTAGGGACAGTATGTCTGCAAGCTCAGGGCACCATGTACCAAACAAATAGGTCCAGAAGGTATTGATGATGAAAGGCTATGCAGCGACCAGGTGGCATATGTAGGATAAATTTACTTGGATTCAGCCGAAATCTTGATAATCATGAATATGACGAGTCAAAAGGCCTTGGCACGCTGGTAAAATCTGGAGTCTGCCATATTTTCTTTAAGGAAGTGCTAACAATCCAGCATGTCAAAGATCAGTTAAACTGTTTGGGGATCTCAACAGGCAGGTACGTGGACACTTTAATCATCTTCTGCCAAGGGATTCCGTGGATACTGCAAGACTGTGGAGAGTGCATCCTTTAGCGGAAAGGGCCAAGGCCTTCCTCAGTGAGAATGAGGAACAGTGACAGGGTCCTGAAACCATAGCAAATGAGGGTGTATATAAAAGTCGGAGAATCCCCGGAAAACGGAACAAGTATGCGGTCTCCCTTTAAAAAAACATAACAGATAGTTATCATATACTTGAAGCACAAAAATCAATTGAAATGCATATAAATAAAGGTAAAAATAAAATATAATTTGACTCAGCTAAGAAAAAAAAACAAAGGAAAAGGGGTGATAAAAAATCTGGACGCCAAAAACCAAGGCTGAATGATTATGAAGTCGAACCGGCACCCGATTCCTTTTTGTCTACAGACACAGTTGCAGACCAGTTATCTACATCTACACCTAAACAATGTTCCATAAATACAATGCCAAATTCAGGATTAAAGATACCAAAAAGTAAAATTATCAAGAAATAACGGTTCAAAATTCAAGATGAACAGACCAAAAAATTGAGAAATGCTCAGCTGTTAATGAGGATGATTTATTGGATATTTTGCCAATACATTTGTGAAAGTTTCCCTTAATATTTCTTTAGAGAGGGAAAAACAAGAGTCTCAGCCAGCCTTTTCTGGAAATGCTGCTACTTGTCTCTCCCCTACTGTAGCCATCCCGGAAATTTCCTTTAACAGTTCCATTGAAATAAAACCTGTTCTTGAAAATGACCATGAAATGCTTTCAGAGGATAATTTGGACAATTTGGACAAGTGATCAAAGAAATGATCTTGATGATGTCATATTGTGGCATAGTCATACTTTTTCAGTTTTTGAAATGATATTGTTTGGACAAATTATGTTCATGTAAATTTACATATTACATTTTGTGAATGAAAAATAAGGGACCTGTGGGTGATGGCGCTCAGCTGAAATCGATCCTGAGAATATTTGTATAAAATCCTAGGGACTTTGTTTCCTGTGCACTACATGAAAGATGCAGGAGCCTCTCATGATCACAAAAAAAAACAGTATTTAAATTATGTGACTGTAATATGCATGTAAATATATCGAAACTCTGTAAATTATGAAATAATTGATGTGAAAGAAGCAAATTAATTCGCTTTTAATTTATTAACTGAAACAAAATGCTGTAAAAGATTTAAAAATTTCAATTTTAAAGGAAAATAATCTCAATTTGATAAGCATATTAATATTAAAAAATAATATTTTAAAAAATCTGTCAAATTCCTGGTTAGTTACCAATGCGGCACTCAAAACTAGCACAGACGGACAGATTGACGGAGTGTTGGTACACCATATGACGTCACATGATGGTCATGCTTATAATACAGATACCAACTAGAGAACATATGTCAAACGCTTGTCCGAAATTGACATTGATAGACAGACAGAAATATAAGCATGTATAAATCATCAAATGAATAACTCCTGCTGGAAATAGTACGATAACAACTCCTGCAGGAAATCGAACAATAACAAAATATAACTATGCTAACTGCAAAATTTGGAAGTTTAACCCCAGGGCCAAAAGGCCATGAAATCTTGAATGAAATGAGATAATTAACAATTGATTCTGATATGGCGTTGGGACCATGTTGCCCAGGCAGACTGTCACTACATTCACTACCATACAGGTACCTCATACAACTATATATTTAAGTTGACCAGAATGGGCAGGCGGGCACAATTTTTACCATAAAATTTGCAGCCATGGTACAGGTAAGAAAAGGGAGCCAGAGTAAAGACAGAGTAAGACCGCATTACCACATAGTAAGGGCTGTAGATCTTGGTTTAAGATACTGTGAGAACAATTTTGGTTTGATAAGTAATTTCAGAGACATGGCAGGAATACGATATGATGAAGTGTTCCAGGCGAAACACCCCCTGGTCGTCTTTTCCTATGGTGTAAAACTTGTTTCGAGAGATCAATGCAAAACATAAAATATATAAGTTTCAACGTGATAAAAGAGGAGTCTAGCTGACCATTAAGTGATATCTCACTAAATCTCATTTGATGAGATACTGTGCAAGATATTGCAAAACTTTAAATAAAACCTATCTCTAATTAATTGTGACCTGATAAAAACAAATAGACCTCTCTAATTTTACAAATGGAAAAGTTACAAAAAGTTTAGGCAAAAATGCCAGATAGTTTAGTGAACATAGGTAACCTAGGAACCGCAGTATCAGGTAAAGTGTACCTAGAAATTAGCCCATTCAGATCTAGTAATAAAAATGGACACATTCTTTATAGTTGTGAAGCTTTGGGAAAAAAACTTTACTTTGAAGTGCTTCCGCTGGTGACTATATTCAAACAATGAAAAATCATTATTGAGATTTTTATGTATAATATATTATGTGGCCCTTTTGAAGCAATGACTTTAAAATTTGGGCCTCTTGAATTAAAATAGTGTAAAACTAATCAAAGTCTATACATCATACAAAAAAAAACTTGAACTCTCTAGCTTTAAAAATGGCCAAGATACAAAAATGGGGTAAACTATTTTGAATTTTCAAGAATTTCCCAACCATGGTAACAGCAACATGAGGCCGCTATGCATAAAAGTGAAAGGCTATTTAATGACAAAAGAAAAGAGCTACACATTGTGCGGCTACGATCATTCTTGACAAAGATATGACGAAAAAAAAAACATTCTTAGGGTCTTGATGACCTTGACCGATTACGACCAAAAACAATAGGCTTCTGTTGGGAACAATTACATACAATAAACATACAAGTTTCAAGGGCAATTGCAGCAAACACTGTTACCTGTAGAATCTAGTCAAACAACAGACAAACATTGTTACAGACTAACAAACATACCCGGCTGACTAACATACTTGTCGAAATATCTGATTCCAGCAAGAAATAAACAGACATCATGGAATGACGTACCCCCTACTGCATGGGAATCTGATTACCCCAATGCATCGGAGAACCAAATTCCATTTGGAAAAACCCGTTCCAGGGGCAACCTGTTCATGGTTGAATGGGGGAATATATTTTCGGAGAAAGTCAAGTGTTCTGAACACCTACCTTAGCCATAAGTTCTGACAGAGTGGAAGACAATGTTGCACACATTGTACCGCTGATTGTAAATATTGATATATATCATTTTTCATATAAAACTTCGATGCCAGAAGATGCAATGAATAAGCAATACCCATTGATTGTTACAAGTGACCTGTTTCATACATCATGATTTCAGGATGTTGATATAAAAGTGTTCATTATTTTGTTTCAGGTGTTACTTAGCATGGAGGTGGGAAAAGCGCGGCTTACAAACACGGAACCGAGGCTCTTTTGCGCTATGTGGAGCAGCAGCATGACGTACAGTAACTCTTGACCCAATTCACCTCTTCTGCCATGCTGAAGTTCCTTGAGGAGATTTAATGGGGGAGGGCCTAATTGTTAACAACCAGCTCTTCCAAACCCTGATCGGCATGCTCAATAGATCAGGAGGGAGAGATGGGTCATGGGAGAGGTCCATCCTGCTGTCAACCTGGAAAAGGGGGTGAGATAACCATGTACTGACCGAACAAGGAGTCCCTGTATGTTCCCGTGTCAACAGTTTCCCTAGAAGCCTCAGCAAACCCGACAGAATGTTTGAATTATCAAGTAAATTCAGTACGTGAGGTGATGGCTTGTTGGAGCGTATGCTACTCTGGCCCCGATCGCGTATAGGAATGAAGACATATGCAGGCCATGTTGAATCTGAAAGGACACAAAACTCTTATTTCCCTGGGGCCACTGATGGTTCTAATCTACGATGCAGCCCACAAGGCAGAACCCCTTGTGTTCACTTATGACCAGGCTTCAGAGAGACTGCTTGCAGACCCGTGCAACAGAGCAAACTAAGTCATTCAACTGACTGACGCCCGCCCAAAAATTTCTACCCCTGCAGGAGCAAATTTTGTGGATCATGTAGTGAAGGTGAGAATTAGCACAATCAAACAATAAACAATGAAATGCAACACATTTTAAATCTCACACTGCAGTCACTGAGAGCGGGCATGCTGATGCCCATGCCAGCTGCAGAGGAAACCGGGGAAATGGAGGATGAGGCACCACCAACCAGTCAGGGAGATGCTATGCTAGGGGCAGTATGTCTGCCAGCACAAGGCACCATGTACCAAACAAATGGGTCCAGAAGGTATTGATGATGAAAGGCTATGCAGCAACCAGGTTGCATATAAAGAGATAAATTAACTTGGATTCAGCCTAAATCTTGACAGTCATGAATATGACGAAGCAAGAGCCCTTGGCACGCTGGTAAAATCTGGAGTCAGCTAGATTTTCTTTAAGGAAGTGCTAACAATCCAGCATGTCAAAGATCAGTTAAACTGTTTGGGGATCTCAACAGGCAGGTACGTGGACACTTAAATCATCTTCTGCCAAGGGAATCCGTGGATACTGCAAGACTGTGGAGAGTGCATCCTTTAGCGGAAGGGGCCAAGGCCTTCCTCAGTGAGAATGAGGAACAGTGACAGGGTCCTGAAACCATAGCAAATGAGGGTGTATATAAAAGTCGGAGAATCCACGGAAAACGGAACAAGTAAGCGGGCTCCCTTTATAAAAAACATAACAGATAGTTATCATATACTTGAAGCACAAAAATCAATTGAAATGCATATAAATAAAGGTAAAAATAAAATATAATTTGACTCGGCTAAGAAAAAAAAAACAAAGGAAAAGAGCTGATAAAAAATCTGGACGCCAAAAACCAAGGCTGAATGATTATGAAGTCGAACCGGCACCCGATTCCTTTTTGGCTACAGACACAGTTCCAGACCAATTATCTACATCTACACCTAAACAATATTCCATAAATACAATGCCAAATTCAGGATTAAAGATACCAAAAAGTAAAATTGTCAAGAAATAACGGTTCAAAATTCAAGATGAACAGACCAAAAAATTGAGAATTGCTCAGCTGTTAATGAGGATGATTTATTGGATATTTTGCCAATACATTTGTGAAGGTTTCCCTTAATATTTCTTTAGAGAGGGAAAAACAAGAGTCTCAGCCAGCCTTTTCTGGAAATGCTGCTACTTGTCTCTCCCCTACTGTAGCCATCCCGGAAATTTCCTTTTACAGTTCCATTGAAATAAAACCTGTTCTTGAAAATGACCATGAAATGCTTTCGGAGGATAATTTGGACAATTTGGACGAGTGATCAAAGAAATGATCTTGATGATGTCATATTGTGGCATAGTCATACTTTTTCAGTTTTTGAACTGATATTGTTTGGACAAATTATGTTCATGTAAATTTACATATTTCATTTTGTGAATGAAAAATAAGGGACCTGTGGGTGATGGCGCTCAGCTGAAATCGATCCTGAGAATATTTGTATAAAATCCTAGGGACTTTGTTTCCTGTGCACTACATGAAAGATGCAGGAGCCTCTCATGATCACAAAAAATCAGTATTTCAATTATGTGACTTGTAATATGCATGTAAATATATCGAAACCCTGTTAATTATGAAATAATTGATGTGAAAGAAGCAAATTAATTCGCTTTTAATTTATTAACTGAAACAAAATGCTGTAAAAGATTTAAAAATTTCCATTTTAAAGGAACATAATCTCAATTTGATAAGCATATTAATAGTAAATCAGGTATGATTTGCATCCGAACTGTGTAATATATATTTATGAAACTTGTAGCCTGAAACCATTCAATGATTCAATGAGTGAGTAATTTTTTTAGGATAAGTTTCAATTTTCAAAATTTTCATTTCAACTTTTGGAAAATTAATTCAGATTGTAAGTTGAGTCAAGGGAGATGCCTCGATTGAAGCAATTACATATCATAGGTGATCGCTGCATTTCTCTAACTGCAGACAACTGGACTGGTTTGATATAAACAACACTTGACATGGTGTATGAAAATTTAATGAAAGCTACCCCTGTTCAACCAAATCCTTTCAACCTTCAGAATGTATTAGTTTGTTTAACTGTTAGTTGGTCAGAATGTGATAATAAAAGCGAATGTACATATATAGAAGAAAGGTGCAATAGTCAAGTTAGGGTAATTTAAGGTAATGATTTGACATAAATGTCTAATATTAAAAAAAGGTTTATCTAATTTATAATACAACTAAGTTGAATGCAGATGTATACTTGAAATAAGGGCGCTCTAGCTAAACAGTATCATGTGTATTAAGTAAATGTCTTTCATGATTTTTGACAAAGTACATTATGTTTTGGCACATAACTTCAACGATCTCTGCAATATTGACCTAATTTCTGACATGTACATAGGCAGTATAGGAATAGGCATGTCAAATATGAATAGATTAACTACAGGGGTTTCGAAGTGTGCAGTTTTGATGTGTAGCAATACGGGAAAATAGGAGTTTTTTTCATCAGAGGTACATAAGTGACACCATCATTATTCAGCATGAAACTGTCGATCGTAGTTATAATGAAAGCAAGTACGGCAGTGAAACTAAACACTCCTGGAAGGATGTACTGGTTATGTGCATGTGTTTTGATATAATTTCTGACTGTGAACTACTTTGCTTTTCAGAGCCGGTGGGACAGTTCCTATAGACATCTGCAGACACATATGGCACCTCACTATCGATAATGCTTGTATCTCTGCTAAAAAGTACTTCTGCCTGCCTGGGGACTCGAACCGTGTACCAGAGATATGATGATTCAGATGACTACAAGCACCATGCAAACATGTCCCTCATTGGTAAGATCTGTGTGAATCAGTGAAACAGGCTTGTGAGCTCTTGTAATATCTAACTGGTCTTTTGCTCTGGCACCTACCAATCGTATCTGAACCTGGCAGTGTGACTGAGGTGGAATGAAGTACAGGTGGTGTTCTCAAGAGGGGAAGTTTAAATGGAACCTGTACATACTGGATAAAGCGGGAAATATTTGAGCATTTATTGTAACAGATAATCATGAAGTTTAGCCTTAATTACATGTAGAAACAAAATGATGTATGATAGTGTTGGGAAAATGTCATTTCATGTTCAACCCCATTGTATTTGGTTGTGCTCAAGCAGAGGAAAATCGGGTATAGTAAGTTGTTTGGTTATATGAACTCTCATACCATACATATAGACTGAACACATCTCTAAGGATAATAAGACCTACGTTCAGGCTAATCATTTCTTGATTCTATAGCTGACATGTCTATATGGTAATTTTGGAACTAATTTTTAATAGAAAATGCAAACCCCTTTGTGTAGTGTACCAACAAAATGTCTAAACAAGCACACCATTGCCACCCACTAAGCCTTAATGACATGCAGGTATCGCGAGTTTTGTAAAAAAAAAATCTGTCAAATTCCTGGTTAGTTATCAATGCGGCACTCAAACTAGCACAGACGGACAGATTGACGGAGTGTTGGTACACCATATGACATCATATGATGGTCATGCTTATTACAAACTTTATTACAGTTACAAACTAGAGAACATATGTCAAACGCTTGTCGGAAATTGACATTGATAGACAGAAATATAAGCATGTATAAATCATCAAATGAATATCTCCTGCAGGAAATAGAACAAATAACAAAATATAACTATGCTAACTGCAAAATTTGGAAGTTTAACCCCAGGGCCAAAAGGCCATGAAATCTGGAATGAAATGAGATAATTAACAATTGATTCTGATATGGCGTTGGGACTATGTTGCCCAGGCAGACTGTCACTACATTCACTACCATACAGGTACCTCATACATTTATATATTTGATTAAGTTGACCAGAATGGGCCAGGGGGCACAATTTTTACCCTTAAATTTGCAGCCATGGTACAGTTAAGAAAAGGCCATATGCTTAAAAATTGAGGCCATGCACCCTATTTTCAGAAGCCGCGATTAAAATTGTGATATGGTTAGTAATTGTAGCAGAAAAGTGATATGTTGAAGTGTTTCCTGTGCTACGCCCCCTGGTTGCGATCTTCTTTAATTTAAAAAAACTTTTCCAGATATTATTGCCTAACGTAAAATATATATTAGTGATATCTCCCAAAATTTTTAACTATTACCCTCAGTTAGGGAGCCATAGTAAAGACAGAGTAAGACCGCATGACCACATAGTAAGGGCTGTAGATCTTGGTTTAAGATACTGCGAGAACAATTTTGGTATGATTAGTAATTTCAATGATATCGCAGGAATACGATATGATGAAGTGTTTCATGCGAAACATCCCCTGGTCGTCTTTTCCGATAGGGTAGATATTGTTTCGAGATATCAATGCAAAACATAAAATATATGTTTCAACGTGAAAAAAGGTTTTATTTCAACGTGAAAAAAGGGGAGTCTAGCTGACCATTAAGTGATATCTCACTAAATCTCATTTGATGAGGTATTGTCCAAGATATTGCAAAACTTTGAATAAAACCTATTATCTCTAATTAATTGTGACCTGATGAAAACAAATAGACCTCTCTAATTTTACAAATGGAAAAGTTACAAAAAATTTAGGCAAAAATGCCAGATAGTTTAGTTAACATAGGTCACCTAGGAACCGCAGTATCAGGTAAAGTGTACCTAGAAATTAGCCTATTCAGATCTTGTAATCAAAGTGGACACATTGTTTATAGTTGTGAAGCTTTGGGACAAAAACGTAATTTTGAAGTGCTTCCCCTGGTGGCTATATTCAAACAATGAAAAATCATTATCGTGATTTTTATGTATAATAAATTGTGTCAGTTTTGAAGCAATGACTTTAAAATTAGGGCCTCTTGAAATAAAATAATGTAAAACTAATAAAACTCTACATCATACAAAAAAAACTTGAAATCTCTAGCTTTAAAATGTCAAAAATACAAAAATAGTGTAAACTATTTTGAAATTTCATGAATTTTCCCAAATAAACGTAACCATGGTCACTGAAACACGAGGCAGTTAACATCAAAGTGAAAGGCCATTTAATGACAAGAAAAAAAGAGCTACAGTTTGTGCTGCTACGATCGTTATTTACAAAGATATGAAGAAAAAAATTTTTTTAAGGTCTTGATGACCCTGACCGATAATGACAAAAAAACAATAGGCTTCTGTTGGGGACAATAACAACCTATATTCATACAAGTTTCAAGGGCAATTGCAGCAAAAACTTTGATCTGTAGAGTCTAGTCAAACAACAGACAAACACCGTTACAGAAGTACAGACATACACGACTGACTAACATACTTGTCGAAATATCTGATTCCGGAAGAAATAAACAGACATCATGGAATGACTGATCCCCTACTGCATGGGAATCTGATTACCCTAATGCAGCAGAAAACCAAATTCCATTTTGGAAAAAAACAGTTCTAGGGGCAACCTGTTCAGGGCTGAATGGGGGGGGGGGGGATATATTTTCGAAGAAAGTCAAGTCAAAATGGAAGCCAATGTTGCGCACATTGTACAGCTGATTGTAAATATTGATGTATGTCATTGTTCATATAGAACTTCCATGCCAAAAGATGCAATGAATAAACAATATCCATTGATTGTTACAAGTGACCTGTTTCATACATCATGATTTCAGGATAATGATATAAAAGTGGTCATTGTTTTGTTTCAGGTGCTACTTATCCTGGAGGTGGGGAAAGCGTGGTTTACAAACACGGAACCGAGGCTCCTTTGCGCTATGTGGGGCAGCAGCATGACGTACAGTTGTTACGTGCCCTATTGTAATAACGTCCCCTATTGTAATAATTTTTACATTAGGGGTTACAATTGAGCTGTTTCTCGTAACCCCTATTGTAATAACATGCACTATTGTTATAATTATTACATTAGTGGTTGTATTTGCAACCCCTATTGTAATAACATTTTTATTACATTAGGGGTTGCGGTTGCAATGATTTTGCACACCAGCTTTGGTAAAAAAATAAAAGCGAATCCAGTGGAACAACGTATATATCGATACCTTTGATCGTGATAATATAAATAATTTGTTTTCAGCAAAGTATATCCGTATTTTAGTGCGATATTGTAATGGTACGTTTTTATTATTTGTTTTTAAATTATACAATATAAATGACTATTGTATTTTAAATTGATGATCATTTATTTATTATATTGATTTTAAACGGGGTTATGTATAAATTGCATGTATGTAGTACACATAATAGTGACTGACCCTTCATTCATTACAACAGGCAACATTATTTTAATTATTTATTAATGACTGTACTATTTTGTTCTACATTATCTAGAAATAACAATTATTAAGACACTTTTTAAGTATATGTTTACACTAAATAATCAACGTAACATAATCAAATAACTGTAAGTTCCTCAATTATTATTTATTTCATCACAATAGGCAATGTTATTTCAAAAGTAGTTTGATAACCATTCAATAACTGAGGTCATTTACAATATAAAAAGGGTATTTTAATATTTTCTTAAATGAAACGGTTTTTAGGTGTGCTACTACCAATATGTCTATAAATCATAACTGTTCATATAGTATCACCCATGTACTTAAAAATATCTTTAATATTTTTTGGCTTTTATCATTATTACAATAGGCAACGTTTTTACAATAGTGGTGATCCGAGTAACCCCTATTGTAATAAAGTTCTTTAATGTAATAACCACTTAATTACCTATGTCATTTACGGTATAAAATTTGTTTAAATATCTATTAAATGCCACAGTTGTGTTGTTTACAAATGCTAAAATGTCTGTAAATTATAACTGTTCATAATGTATCTCTATGTACTGCAAAAATAACCATAAGATTTTCTTGGCACAAATTGTATTACAGTAGCCAAAGTTATTACAATAGTGGTGGGGTCAGAGCAACCCCTATTGTAATAAAGTTCCTCAATGTAATAACCACTTAATTACCTGTGTCATTAACGGTATAAAAGGTGTTTAAATATTCATAAAAATGTCACAATTGTATGGTTTACAAATGCTAAAATGTCTGTAAATTATAACTGTTCTTAATGTATCTCCATGTACTGCAAAAAATATCCATAAGGTTTTTCTTGCATACATTTTATTACAATAGGCAACGTTATTACAAAAGTGGTGGGGTCCGAGTAACCCCTTTTGTAATAAAGTTCCTTAATGTAATAACCACTCAATCATTCATGCTATTAACTGTAATTTAAAGGTTCTCTTAACGGTACCCATATTGAGAAATAAAGGAGGTGAGATTCCTCGCGATCGTTATGTGTTGCGATTATTTTAAGTTTCCGGATTGTACCGAGGAGTAACACATAGAAGAAATTGCATGCCGCCGTGCAGGTTTATAGGAAATCTCTCCACACGCCTTCGATATTTCATACATAAGGAATCCTACACGTGACTTCTGAGGAAATAAGCCCTCAAAAATTGTCAAAGTCCGGTTTTTGGGCCCATCTCCCATGGTAGTTGGGGGAGCTTAATTCATTTACTTTCTTATAACAACAGCGCCAAGGAATATATATATATATATATATATATATATATATATATATTAAATCAACAATTGTTTAACGTACAATATTTCAAGTATATTTTAAGTAATGGGAATAATTAAAGGAACAGAGCCATGGTAATAGTAAAAGAACGCCGTAAATGAACAGTAAGCGTGCCTGAGAGGTAAGAATATTTTTGTTCGGGCCATTTTGAATTTTTAGAAGATGACATTAAATATGTTGATGTGAATGCATATCTGTAAAAAAAAAGTTAAACGTATGATAAAGCAACTTTATTTGAAAAAGAAAATGTGTTTACTGTTTAATCAGCAGATACTTGCTTTCACGTTGGTCGATGGTCTTGAAGTGGAAGATTCGGTTTAAAGGATATATATATATATATATATATATATATATATATATATATATATATACAGACATACATGGAAAAAATTTACCTTTTCAGACACAGACACACTAAAAATATTGTGTTTAATATATATATATATTTGTATATAATATATATAGTGTCTGTGTCTGAAAAGTTTTATTACCATGTTTTCACGTTAATCTCGAGTAATTTGACACCATAGGAGAAATTAAGCGACGGGTCTGTCGCATATATTAGAAACAACACCAGGGTATGCACAGGATGAACTCGGTCCATGGGAACCTATACGCCGACCTCCTGTCGAACTCGAGCGCAACTTTCAAATTCCAAGAGGGAAAAATATTTCAATCTCAATAACCTAACAATCTGTATAGTTATCACTCAGAACAGGGGTGTTACAGTGAAATGTATGAACACCTGTTTGTTACTACCCTATAAATGACACACAACAATAGTCTGATACCGTGGTTATTACATTATTGGACGTTATTACAATTTGGGCTGCTCGGTCCAACCTGTATTGAAATAACGCTGCCTATTGTAATAATTGATCATAATACTATTGTCCACAAATAACAAAATAGTTCTTAATTGGAATAAAATGAAAATAAATAATAATTTCCAGAATAAATCAATAATTGTCTTAAAATAATCCGTTCATAATATCCGGCTTATTTTTATTTAGATATATTACTTATATGATATATAATATTAATTATAGTATAATTTATATATAACATAATATTATATTAATAATAATTTAATTGACGGTTAAATGCGGCGATTCACTAGCCGTCTAAACAGTATTTAACAGTTAATCACTGTAACATTAAGTGTTTGTTAAAATCACAAATTACATGTCTACAGGTATCGATTTATGTGTGGTATTACAGTATTTACATTTTTTTACCAAATCTGGTGTGCAAAAACCATTGCAACCGCAACCCCATATTGTAATAATAATAACAATAAAGCACGTTATTACAATAGGGGTTGTGAGAAACAGCTCACTTGTAACCCCTAATGTAATAATTATTACATTAGGGGACGTTATAACAATAGGGGACGTAACATACAGTTACTCTTGACCCAATTCACCTCTTCTGCCATGCTGAAGTTCCTTGAGGAGATTAATGGGGGAGGGCCTAATTGTTAACAACGAGCTCTTCCAAACCCTGATCGGCAGGCTCAATAGATCAGGAGGGAGAAATGGGTCATGGGAGAGGTCCATCCTGCTGTCAACCTGGAAAAGGGGGTGAGATACCATGAACTGGCCGACCAAGGAGTCCCTGTATGTTCCCGTGTCAACAGTCTCCCCAGAAGCCTCAGCAAGCCCGACAGAATGTTTGAATTATTAAGTAAATTCAGTACGTCAGGTTATGGCTTGTTGAAGCGTATGCTACTCTGGCCCCGATCGCGTATAGGAATGAAGACATATGCAGGCCATGTTGAATCTGAAAGGACACAAAACTCTTATTTCACTGGGGCCACTGATGGCTCTAATCTACGATGCAGCCCACAAAGCAGAACCCCTTGTGTTCACTTTTGACCAGGCTTCAGAGAGACTGCTTGCTGACCTGTGCAACAAAGCAAACTAAGTCATGCAACTGACTGACGCCCGCCCAAAAATTTCTACCCCTGCAGGAGCAAATTTTGTGGACCATGTAGTGAAGGTGAGAATTAGCACAATCAAACAATAAACAATGAAATGCAACACACATTTTAAATCTCACACTGCAGTCACTGAGAGCGGGCATGCTGATCCCCATACCAGCTGAGGAGACCGGGGAAATGGAGAATGAGGCACCACTAACCAGTCAGGAAGATGTTGTGCTAGGGGCAGTATGTGTGCCAGCACAAGGCATCATGTACCAAACAAATGGGTCCAGAAGGTATTGATGATGAAAGGCTATGTAGTGACCAGGTGGCATATAAAGATATAAATTTACTTGGATTCAGCCGAAATCTTGACAGTCATGAATATGACGAGTCAAGAGGCCTTGGCACGCTGGTAAAATCTGGAGTCAGCCACATTTTCTTTAAGGAAGTGCTAACAATCCAGCATGTCAAAGATCAGTTAAACTGTTTGGGGATCTCAACAGGCAGGTACGTGGACATTTAAATCATCCTCTGCCAAGGGATTCCGTGGATACTGCAAGACTGTGGAGAGTGCATCCTTTATCGGAAAGGGCCAAGGCCTTCCTCAGTGAGAATGAGGGACAGTGACAGGGTCTTGAAACCATAGCATATGAGGGTGTATATAAAAGTCGGAGAATCCCCGGAAAACGGAACAAGTAGCGGGCTCCCTTTATAAAAAACATAACAGATAGTTATCATATACTTGAAGCACAAAAATCAATTGAAATGCATATAAGTAAAGGTAAAAATAATATTATTTGACTCAGCTAAGAAGAAAAAACAAAGGAAAAGGGCTGATAAAAAATCTGGACGCCAAAAACCAAGGCTGAATGATTATGAAGTCGAACCGGCACCCGATTCCTTTTTGGCTACAGACACAGTTGCAGACCAATTATCTGCATCTACACCTAAACAATGTTCCATAAATACAATGCCAAATTCAGGATTAAAAATACCAAAAAGTAAAATTGTCAAGAAATAACGGTTCAAAATTCAAGATGAACAGACCAAAAAATTGAGAATTGCTCAGCTGTTAATGAGGATGATTTATTGGATATTTTGCCAATACATTTGTGAAAGTTTCCCTTAATATTTCTTTAGAGAGGGAAAAACAAGAGTCTCAGCCAGCCTTTTCTGGAAATGCTGCTACTTGTCTCTCCCCTACTGTAGCCATCCCTGAAATTTCCTTTTACAGTTCCATTGAAATAAAACCTGTTCTTGAAAATGACCATGAAATGCTTTCGGAGGATAATTTTTACAATTTGGACGAGTGATCAAAGAAATGATCTTGATGATGTCATATTGTGGCATAGTCATACTTTTTCAGTTTTTGAACTGATATTGTTTGGACAAATTATGTTCATGTAAATTTACATATTACATTTTGTGAATGAAAAATAGGGGCCCTGTGGGTGATGGCGCTCAGCTGAAATCGATCCTGAGAATATTTATATAAAATCCTAGTGACTTTGTTTCCTGTGCACTACATGAAAGATGCAGGAGCCTCTCATGATCACAAAAAAATCAGTATTTCAATTATGTGACTTGTAATATGCATGTAAATATATCGAAACCCTGTTAATTATGAAATAATTGATGTGAAAGATGCAAATTAATTCGCTTTAAATTCATTAACTGAAACAAAATGCTGTAAAAGATTTAAAAATTTCCATTTTAAAGGAACATAATCTCTGATAAGCATATTAATAGTAAATCAGGTATGATTTGCATCCGAACTGTGTAATATATATTTATGAAACTTGTAGCCTGAAACCATTCAATGATTCAATGAGTGAGTAATTTTTTTAGGATAAGTTTCAATTTCCAAAATTTTCATTTCAACTTTTGGAAAATTAATTCAGATTGTAAGTTGAGTCAAGGGAGATGCCTCGATTGAAGCAATTACATATAGGTGATCGCTGCATTTCTCTAACTGCAGACAACTGGACTGGTTTGGTTTGATATAAACAACACTTGACATGGTGTATGAAAATTTAATGAAAGCTACCCCTGTTCAACCAAATCCTTTCAACCTTCAGAATGTATTAGTTTGTTTAACTGTTAGTTGGTCAGAATGTGATAATAAAAGCGAATGTACATATATAGAAGAAAGGTGCAATAGTCAAGTTAGGGTAATTTAAGGTAATGATTTGACATAAATGTCTAATATTAGAAAATGTTTATCTAATTTATAATACAACTAAGTTGAATGCAGATGTATACTTGAAATAAGGGCGCTCTAGCTAAACAGTATCATGTGAATTAAGTAAATGTCTTTCATGATTTTTGACAAAGTACATTATGTTTTGGCACATAACTTCAACGATCTCTGCAATATTGACCTAATTTCTGACATGTACATAGGCAGTATAGGAATAGGCATGTCAAATATGAATAGATTAACTACAGGGGTTTCGAAGTGTGCAGTTTTGATGTGTAGCAATACGGGAAAATAGGAGTTTTTTTCATCAGAGGTACATAAGTGACACCATCATTATTCAGCATGAAACTGTCGATCGTAGTTATAATGAAAGCAAGTACGGCAGTGAAACTAAACACTCCTGGAAGGATGTACTGGTTATGTGCATGTGTTTTGATATAATTTCTGACTGTGAACTACTTTGCTTTTCAGAGCCGGTGGGACAGTTCCTATAGACATCTGCAGACACATATGGCACCTCACTATCGATAATGCTTGTATCTCTGCTAAAAAGTACTTCTGCCTGCCTGGGGACTCGAACCGTGTACCAGAGATATGATGATTCAGATGACTACAAGCACCATGGAAAAATGTCCCTCATTGGTAAGATCTGTGTGAATCAGTGAAACAGGCTTGTGAGCTCTTGTAATATCTAACTGGTCTTTTGCTCTGGCATCTACCAATCGTATCTGAACCTGGCAGTGTGACTGAGGTGGAATGAAGTACAGGTGGTGTTCTCAAGAGGGGAAGTTTAAATGGAACCTGTACATACTGGATAAAGCGGGAAATATTTGAGCATTTATTGTAACAGATAATCATGAAGTTTAGCCTTAATTACATGTAGAAACAAAATGGTGTATGACAGTGTTGGGAAAATGTCATTTCATGTTCAACCCCATTGTATTTGGTTGTGCTCAAGCAGAGGAAAATCGGGTATAGTAAGTTGTTTGGTTATATGAACTCTCATACCATACATATAGACTGAACACATCTCTAAGGATAATAAGACCTACGTTCAGGCTAATCATTTCTTGATTCTATAGCTGACATGTCTATATGGTAATTTTGGAACTAATTTTTAATAGAAAATGCAAACCCCTTTGTGTAGTGTACCAACAAAATGTCTAAACAAGCACACCATTGCCACCCACTAAGCCTTAATGACATGCAGGTATCGCGAGTTTTGTAAAAAAAAAATCTGTCAAATTCCTGGTTAGTTATCAATGCGGCACTCAAACTAGCACAGACGGACAGATTGACGGAGTGTTGGTACACCATATGACATCATATGATGGTCATGCTTATTACAAACTTTATTACAGTTACAAACTAGAGAACATATGTCAAACGCTTGTCGGAAATTGACATTGATAGACAGAAATATAAGCATGTATAAATCATCAAATGAATATCTCCTGCAGGAAATAGAACAAATAACAAAATATAACTATGCTAACTGCAAAATTTGGAAGTTTAACCCCAGGGTCAAAAGGCCATGAAATCTGGAATGAAATGAGATAATTAACAATTGATTCTGATATGGCGTTGGGACTATGTTGCCCAGGCAGACTGTCACTACATTCACTACCATACAGGTACCTCATACATTTATATATTTGATTAAGTTGACCAGAATGGGCCAGGGGGCACAATTTTTACCCTTAAATTTGCAGCCATGGTACAGTTAAGAAAAGGCCATATGCTTAAAAATTGAGGCCATGCACCCTATTTTCAGAAGCCGCGATTAAAATTGTGATATGGTTAGTAATTGTAGCAGAAAAGTGATATGTTGAAGTGTTTCCTGTGCTACGCCCCCTGGTTGCGATCTTCTTTAATTTAAAAAAACTTTTCCAGATATTATTGCCTAACGTAAAATATATATTAGTGATATCTCCCAAAATTTTTAACTATTACCCTCAGTTAGGGAGCCATAGTAAAGACAGAGTAAGACCGCATGACCACATAGTAAGGGCTGTAGATCTTGGTTTAAGATACTGCGAGAACAATTTTGGTATGATTAGTAATTTCAATGATATCGCAGGAATACGATATGATGAAGTGTTTCATGCGAAACATCCCCTGGTCGTCTTTTCCGATAGGGTAGATATTGTTTCGAGATATCAATGCAAAACATAAAATATATGTTTCAACGTGAAAAAAGGTTTTATTTCAACGTGAAAAAAGGGGAGTCTAGCTGACCATTAAGTGATATCTCACTAAATCTCATTTGATGAGGAATTGTCCAAGATATTGCAAAACTTTGAATAAAACCTATTATCTCTAATTAATTGTGACCTGATGAAAACAAATAGACCTCTCTAATTTTACAAATGGAAAAGTTACAAAAAATTTAGGCAAAAATGCCAGATAGTTTAGTTAACATAGGTCACCTAGGAACCGCAGTATCAGGTAAAGTGTACCTAGAAATTAGCCTATTCAGATCTTGTAATCAAAGTGGACACATTGTTTATAGTTGTGAAGCTTTGGGACAAAAACGTAATTTTGAAGTGCTTCCCCTGGTGGCTATATTCAAACAATGAAAAATCATTATCGTGATTTTTATGTATAATAAATTGTGTCAGTTTTGAAGCAATGACTTTAAAATTAGGGCCTCTTGAAATAAAATAATGTAAAACTAATAAAACTCTACATCATACAAAAAAAACTTGAAATCTCTAGCTTTAAAATGTCAAAAATACAAAAATAGTGTAAACTATTTTGAAATTTCATGAATTTTCCCAAATAAACGTAACCATGGTCACTGAAACACGAGGCAGTTAACATCAAAGTGAAAGGCCATTTAATGACAAGAAAAAAAGAGCTACAGTTTGTGCTGCTACGATCGTTATTTACAAAGATATGAAGAAAAAAAAATTTTTAAGGTCTTGATGACCCTGACCGATAATGACAAAAAAACAATAGGCTTCTGTTGGGGACAATAACAACCTATATTCATACAAGTTTCAAGGGCAATTGCAGCAAAAACTTTGATCTGTAGAGTCTAGTCAAACAACAGACAAACACCGTTACAGAAGTACAGACATACACGACTGACTAACATACTTGTCGAAATATCTGATTCCGGAAGAAATAAACAGACATCATGGAATGACTGATCCCCTACTGCATGGGAATCTGATTACCCTAATGCAGCAGAAAACCAAATTCCATTTTGGAAAAAAACAGTTCTAGGGGCAACCTGTTCAGGGCTGAATGGGGGGGGGGGGGGGGGGATATATTTTCGAAGAAAGTCAAGTCAAAATGGAAGCCAATGTTGCGCACATTGTATGGCTGATTGTAAATATTGATGTATGTCATTGTTCATATAGAACTTCCATGCCAAAAGATGCAATGAATAAACAATATCCATTGATTGTTACAAGTGACCTGTTTCATACATCATGATTTCAGGATAATGATATAAAAGTGGTCATTGTTTTGTTTCAGGTGCTACTTATCCTGGAGGTGGGGAAAGCGTGGTTTACAAACACGGAACCGAGGCTCCTTTGCGCTATGTGGGGCAGCAGCATGACGTACAGTTGTTACGTGCCCTATTGTAATAACGTCCCCTATTGTAATAATTTTTACATTAGGGGTTACAATTGAGCTGTTTCTCGTAACCCCTATTGTAATAACATGCACTATTGTTATAATTATTACATTAGGGGTTGTATTTGCAACCCCTATTGTAATAACATTTTTATTACATTAGGGGTTGCGGTTGCAATGATTTTGCACACCAGCTTTGGTAAAAAAATAAAAGCGAATCCAGTGGAACAACGTATATATCGATACCTTTGATCGTGATAATATAAATAATTTGTTTTCAGCAAAGTATATCCGTATTTTAGTGCGATATTGTAATGGTACGTTTTTATTATTTGTTTTTAAATTATACAATATGAATGACTTTTGTATTTTAAATTGATGATCATTTATTTATTATATTGATTTTAAACGGGGTTATGTATAAATTGCATGTATGTAGTACACATAATAGTGACTGACCCTTCATTCATTACAACAGGCAACATTATTTTAATTATTTATTAATGACTGTACTATTTTGTTCTACATTATCTAGAAATAACAATTATTAAGACACTTTTTAAGTATATGTTTACACTAAATAATCAACGTAACATAATCAAATAACTGTAAGTTCCTCAATTATTATTTATTTCATCACAATAGGCAATGTTATTTCAAAAGTAGTTTGATAACCATTCAATAACTGAGGTCATTTACAATATAAAAAGGGTATTTTAATATTTTCTTAAATGAAAAGGTTTTTAGGTGTGCTACTACCAATATGTCTATAAATCATAACTGTTCATATAGTATCACCCATGTACTTAAAAATATCTTTAATATTTTTTGGCTTTTATCATTATTACAATAGGCAACGTTTTTACAATAGTGGTGATCCGAGTAACCCCTATTGTAATAAAGTTCTTTAATGTAATAACCACTTAATTACCTATGTCATTTACGGTATAAAATTTGTTTAAATATCTATTAAATGCCACAGTTGTGTTGTTTACAAATGCTAAAATGTCTGTAAATTATAACTGTTCATAATGTATCTCTATGTACTGCAAAAATAACCATAAGATTTTCTTGGCACAAATTGTATTACAGTAGGCAAAGTTATTACAATAGTGGTGGGGTCAGAGCAACCCCTATTGTAATAAAGTTCCTCAATGTAATAACCACTTAATTACCTGTGTCATTAACGGTATAAAAGGTGTTTAAATATTCATAAAAATGTCACAATTGTATGGTTTACAAATGCTAAAATGTCTGTAAATTATAACTGTTCTTAATGTATCTCCATGTACTGCAAAAAATATCCATAAGGTTTTTCTTGCATACATTTTATTACAATAGGCAACGTTATTACAAAAGTGGTGGGGTCCGAGTAACCCCTTTTGTAATAAAGTTCCTTAATGTAATAACCACTCAATCATTCATGCTATTAACTGTAATTTAAAGGTTCTCTTAACGGTACCCATATTGAGAAATAAAGGAGGTGAGATTCCTCGCGATCGTTATGTGTTGCGATTATTTTAAGTTTCCGGATTGTACCGAGGAGTAACACATAGAAGAAATTGCATGCCGCCGTGCAGGTTTATAGGAAATCTCTCCACACGCCTTCGATATTTCATACATAAGGAATCCTACACGTGACTTCTGAGGAAATAAGCCCTCAAAAATTGTCAAAGTCCGGTTTTTGGGCCCATCTCCCATGGTAGTTGGGGGAGCTTAATTCATTTACTTTCTTATAACAACAGCGCCAAGGAATATATATATATATATATATATATATATATATATATATATATATATATTAAATCAACAATTGTTTAACGTACAATATTTCAAGTATATTTTAAGTAATGGGAATAATTAAAGGAACAGAGCCATGGTAATAGTAAAAGAACGCCGTAAATGAACAGTAAGCGTGCCTGAGAGGTAAGAATATTTTTGTTCGGGCCATTTTGAATTTTTAGAAGATGACATTAAATATGTTGATGTGAATGCATATCTGTAAAAAAAAAGTTAAACGTATGATAAAGCAACTTTATTTGAAAAAGAAAATGTGTTTACTGTTTAATCAGCAGATACTTGCTTTCACGTTGGTCGATGGTCTTGAAGTGGAAGATTCGGTTTAAAGGATATATATATATATATATATATATATATATATATATATATATATATATATACAGACATACATGGAAAAAATTTACCTTTTCAGACACAGACACACTAAAAATATTGTGTTTAATATATATATATATTTGTATATAATATATATAGTGTCTGTGTCTGAAAAGTTTTATTACCATGTTTTCACGTTAATCTCGAGTAATTTGACACCATAGGAGAAATTAAGCGACGGGTCTGTCGCATATATTAGAAACAACACCAGGGTATGCACAGGATGAACTCGGTCCATGGGAACCTATACGCCGACCTCCTGTCGAACTCGAGCGCAACTTTCAAGTTCCAAGAGGGAAAAATATTTCAATCTCAATAACCTAACAATCTGTATAGTTATCACTCAGAACAGGGGTGTTACAGTGAAATGTATGAACACCTGTTTGTTACTACCCTATAAATGACACACAACAATAGTCTGATACCGTGGTTATTACATTATTGGACGTTATTACAATTTGGGCTGCTCGGTCCAACCTGTATTGAAATAACGCTGCCTATTGTAATAATTGATCATAATACTATTGTCCACAAATAACAAAATAGTTCTTAATTGGAATAAAATGAAAATAAATAATAATTTCCAGAATAAAGCAATAATTGTCTTAAAATAATCCGTTCATAATATCCGGCTTATTTTTATTTAGATATATTACTTATATGATATATAATATTAATTATAGTATAATTTATATATAACATAATATTATATTAATAATAATTTAATTGACGGTTAAATGCGGCGATTCACTAGCCGTCTAAACAGTATTTAACAGTTAATCACTGTAACATTAAGTGTTTGTTTAAATCACAAATTACATGTCTACAGGTATCGATTTATGTGTGGTATTACAGTATTTACATTTTTTTACCAAATCTGGTGTGCAAAAACCATTGCAACCGCAACCCCATATTGTAATAATAATAACAATAAAGCACGTTATTACAATAGGGGTTGTGAGAAACAGCTCACTTGTAACCCCTAATGTAATAATTATTACATTAGGGGACGTTATAAAAATAGGGGACGTAACATACAGTTACTCTTGACCCAATTCACCTCTTCTGCCATGCTGAAGTTCCTTGAGGAGATTAATTGGGGAGGGCCTAATTGTTAACAACGAGCTCTTCCAAACCCTGATCGGCAGGCTCAATAGATCAGGAGGGAGAAATGGGTCATGGGAGAGGTCCATCCTGCTGTCAACCTGGAAAAGGGGGTGAGATACCATGAACTGGCCGACCAAGGAGTCCCTGTATGTTCCCGTGTCAACAGTCTCCCCAGAAGCCTCAGCAAGCCCGACAGAATGTTTGAATTATTAAGTAAATTCAGTACGTCAGGTTATGGCTTGTTGAAGCGTATGCTACTCTGGCCCCGATCGCGTATAGGAATGAAGACATATGCAGGCCATGTTGAATCTGAAAGGACACAAAACTCTTATTTCACTGGGGCCACTGATGGCTCTAATCTACGATGCAGCCCACAAAGCAGAACCCCTTGTGTTCACTTTTGACCAGGCTTCAGAGAGACTGCTTGCTGACCTGTGCAACAAAGCAAACTAAGTCATGCAACTGACTGACGCCCGCCCAAAAATTTCTACCCCTGCAGGAGCAAATTTTGTGGACCATGTAGTGAAGGTGAGAATTAGCACAATCAAACAATAAACAATGAAATGCAACACACATTTTAAATCTCACACTGCAGTCACTGAGAGCGGGCATGCTGATCCCCATACCAGCTGAGGAGACCGGGGAAATGGAGAATGAGGCACCACTAACCAGTCAGGAAGATGTTGTGCTAGGGGCAGTATGTGTGCCAGCACAAGGCATCATGTACCAAACAAATGGGTCCAGAAGGTATTGATGATGAAAGGCTATGTAGTGACCAGGTGGCATATAAAGATATAAATTTACTTGGATTCAGCCGAAATCTTGACAGTCATGAATATGACGAGTCAAGAGGCCTTGGCACGCTGGTAAAATCTGGAGTCAGCCACATTTTCTTTAAGGAAGTGCTAACAATCCAGCATGTCAAAGATCAGTTAAACTGTTTGGGGATCTCAACAGGCAGGTACGTGGACATTTAAATCATCCTCTGCCAAGGGATTCCGTGGATACTGCAAGACTGTGGAGAGTGCATCCTTTATCGGAAAGGGCCAAGGCCTTCCTCAGTGAGAATGAGGGACAGTGACAGGGTCTTGAAACCATAGCATATGAGGGTGTATATAAAAGTCGGAGAATCCCCGGAAAACGGAACAAGTAGCGGGCTCCCTTTATAAAAAACATAACAGATAGTTATCATATACTTGAAGCACAAAAATCAATTGAAATGCATATAAGTAAAGGTAAAAATAATATTATTCGACTCAGCTAAGAAAAAAAAACAAAGGAAAAGGGCTGATAAAAAATCTGGACGCCAAAAACCAAGGCTGAATGATTATGAAGTCGAACCGGCACCCGATTCCTTTTTGGCTACAGACACAGTTGCAGACCAATTATCTGCATCTACACCTAAACAATGTTCCATAAATACAATGCCAAATTCAGGATTAAAAATACCAAAAAGTAAAATTGTCAAGAAATAACGGTTCAAAATTCAAGATGAACAGACCAAAAAATTGAGAATTGCTCAGCTGTTAATGAGGATGATTTATTGGATATTTTGCCAATACATTTGTGAAAGTTTCCCTTAATATTTCTTTAGAGAGGGAAAAACAAGAGTCTCAGCCAGCCTTTTCTGGAAATGCTGCTACTTGTCTCTCCCCTACTGTAGCCATCCCGGAAATTTCCTTTTACAGTTCCATTGAAATAAAACCTGTTCTTGAAAATGACCATGAAATGCTTTCGGAGGATAATTTGGACAATTTGGACGAGTGATCAAAGAAATGATCTTGATGATGTCATATTGTGGCATAGTCATACTTTTTCAGTTTTTGAACTGATATTGTTTGGACAAATTATGTTCATGTAAATTTACATATTACATTTTGTGAATGAAAAATAGGGGCCCTGTGGGTGATGGCGCTCAGCTGAAATCGATCCTGAGAATATTTATATAAAATCCTAGTGACTTTGTTTCCTGTGCACTACATGAAAGATGCAGGAACCTCTCATGATCACAAAAAAATCAGTATTTCAATTATGTGACTTGTAATATGCATGTAAATATATCAAAACCCTGTTAATTATGAAATAATTGATGTGAAAGATGCAAATTAATTCGCTTTAAATTCATTAACTGAAACAAAATGCTGTAAAAGATTTAAAAATTTCCATTTTAAAGGAACATAATCTCTGATAAGCATATTAATAGTAAATCAGGTATGATTTGCATCCGAACTGTGTAATATATATTTATGAAACTTGTAGCCTGAAACCATTCAATGATTCAATGAGTGAGTAATTTTTTTAGGATAAGTTTCAATTTCCAAAATTTTCATTTCAACTTTTGGAAAATTAATTCAGATTGTAAGTTGAGTCAAGGGAGATGCCTCGATTGAAGCAATTACATATAGGTGATCGCTGCATTTCTCTAACTGCAGACAACTGGACTGGTTTGGTTTGATATAAACAACACTTGACATGGTGTATGAAAATTTAATGAAAGCTACCCCTGTTCAACCAAATCCTTTCAACCTTCAGAATGTATTAGTTTGTTTAACTGTTAGTTGGTCAGAATGTGATAATAAAAGCGAATGTACATATATAGAAGAAAGGTGCAATAGTCAAGTTAGGGTAATTTAAGGTAATGATTTGACATAAATGTCTAATATTAGAAAATGTTTATCTAATTTATAATACAACTAAGTTGAATGCAGATGTATACTTGAAATAAGGGCGCTCTAGCTAAACAGTATCATGTGAATTAAGTAAATGTCTTTCATGATTTTTGACAAAGTACATTATGTTTTGGCACATAACTTCAACGATCTCTGCAATATTGACCTAATTTCTGACATGTACATAGGCAGTATAGGAATAGGCATGTCAAATATGAATAGATTAACTACAGGGGTTTCGAAGTGTGCAGTTTTGATGTGTAGCAATACGGGAAAATAGGAGTTTTTTTTCATCAGAGGTACATAAGTGACACCATCATTATTCAGCATGAAACTGTCGATCGTAGTTAGAATGAAAGCAAGTACGGCAGTGAAACTAAACACTCCTGAAAGGATGTACTGGTTATGTACATGTGTTATGATATAATTTCTGACTGTGAACTACTTCGCTTTTCAGAGCCGGTGGGACAGTTCCTATAGACATCTGCAGACACATATGGCACCTCACTATCGATGATGCTTGTATCTCTGCTAAATAGTACTTCTGCCTGCCTGGGGACTCGAACCGTGTACCAGAGATATGATGATTCAGATGATTACAAGCACCATGCCAACATGTCTCTCATTGGTAAGATCTGTGTGAATCAGTGAAACAGGCTTGTGAGCTCTTGTAATATCTAACTGGTGTTTTTCTCTGGAATCTACCAATCTTATCTGAACCTGGCAGTGTGACTGAGGTGGAATGAATTACAGGTGGTGTTCTCAAGAGGGGAAGTTTAAATGGAACCTGTACATACTGGATAAAGCGGGAAATATTTGAGCATTTATTGTAACAGATAATCATGAAGTTAAGCCTTAATTACATGTAGAATCAAAATGGTGTATGATAGTGTTGGGAAAAGTTGTCATTTCATGTTCAACCCCATTGTATTTGGTTGTGCTCAAGCAGAGGAAAATCGGGTATAGTATGTTGTTTGGTTATATGAACTGTCATACCATACATATAGACTGAACACATCTCTAAGGATAATAAAGCCAACGTTCAGGCTAATCATTTCTTGATTCTATAGCTGACATGTCTATATGGTAATTTTGGAACTAATTTTTAATCGGAAATGCAAACCCCTTTGTGTAGTGTACCAACAAAATGTCTAAACAAGCACACCATTGCCACCCACTAAGCCTTAATGACATGCAGGTATCGCGAGTTTTGTAAAAAAACAATCTGTCAAATTCCTGGTTAGTTATCAATGCGGCACTCAAACTAGCACAGACGGACAGATTGACGGAGTGTTGGCACTCAAACTAGCACAGACGGACAGATTGACGGAGTGTTGGTACACCATATGACATCATATGATGGTCATGCTTATAATACAGATACAAACTAGAGAACATATGTCAAACGATTGTCGGAAATTGACATTGATACACAGACAGAAATATAAGCATGTATAAATCATCAAATGAATAACTCCTGCAGGAAATAGAACAATAACAACTCCTGCAGGAAATAGAACAACAACAAAGTATAACTATGCTAACTGCAAAATTTGGAAGTTTAACCCCAGGGCCAAAAGGCCATGAAATCTGGAATGAAATGAGATAATTAACAATTGATTCTGATATGGCGTTGGGACTATGTTGCCCAGGCAGATTGTCACTACCATACAGGTACCTCATACATTTATATATTTAAGTTGACCAGAATTGGCCAGGGGGCACAATTTTTACCCTGAAATTTGCAGCCATGGTACAGGTAAGAAAAGGCCATATGCCTAAAAATTGAGGCCATGGACCCTAGTTTTAGAAGCCGCGATTAAAATTGTGATATGGATAGTAATTGTAGCAGAAAAGTGATATGTTGAAGTGTTTCCTGCGCTACGCCCCCTGGTGGCCATCTTCTTTAATTTAAAGAAAACTTTTCCAGATATTATTGCCTAACGTAAAATATATATTGGTGATATCTCCCAAAATTTTTAACTATTACCCTCAGGGAGCCATAGTGAAGACAGAGTAAGACCGCATGACCACATAATTAGGGCTGTAGATCTTGGTTTAAGATACTGCGAGAACAATTTTGGTATGATTTGTAATTTCAATGATATCGCAGGAATACGATATGATGAAGTGTTTCATGCGAAACACCCCGTGGTCGTCTTTTCTGATAGGGTAGATATTGTTTCGAGATATCAATGCGAAACATAAAATATATGTTTCAACTTGAAAAAAGGGAGTCTAGCTGACCATTAAGTCATATCTCACTAAATCTCATTTGATTAGATATTTTCCAAGATATTGCAAAACTTTGAATAAAACCTATTATCTCTAATTAATTGTGACCTGATAAAAAAATAGAGCTCTCTAACTTTACAAATGGAAAAGTTACAAAAAATTCAGGCAAAAATGCCAGATTTAGTTAACATAGGTCACCTAGGAACCGCAGTATCAGGTAAAGTGTACCTAGAAATTAGCCCATTCAGATCTTGTAATCAAAGTGGACACATTGTTTTTGTTGTGAAGCTTTGGGACAAAAACGTAATTTTGAAGTGCTTCCCCTGGTGGCTTTATTCAAACAATGAAAAATCATTATCGAGATTTTTATGTATAATAAATTATGTGTCAGTTTTGAAGCAATGACTGTAAACTTTGGGCCTCTTGAAATAAAATAGTGTAATACTAATAAAACTCTACATCATACAAAAAAAACTTGAAATCTCTAGCTTTAAAAATGTCAAAGATACAAAAATAGTGTAAACTATTTTGAAATTTCATGAATTTTCCCAAATAAACGTAACCATGGTCACAGAATCACGAGACAGCTAAACATCAACGTGAAAGGCCATTTAATGACAAGAAAAAAGAGCCACAGTTTGTGCGGCTACAATCGTTATTTACAAAGATATGAAGATAAAAAACATTTTTAGAGTCTAGATGACCCTGACCGATAATGACAAAAACAATAGGCTTCTGCTGGGGACAATTACAACCCATAATCAGACAAGTCTCCAGGGCAATTGCAGCAAAAACTGTGATCTGTAGAGTCTATTCAAACGACAGACAAACACCGTTACAGAAGTACAGACATACACGACTGACTAACATACTTGTCGAAATATCTGATTCCGGCAAGAAATAAACAGACATCATGGAATGACTGATCCCCTACTGCATGGGAATCTGATTACCCCAGTGCATCAGAGAACCAGATTCCATTACGGAAAAACCAGTTCTAGGGGCAACCTGTTCAGGGCTGAATGGGGGATGTATTTTTGGAGAAAGTCAAGTGTTCTGAACAGCTGCCTTAGGCATACTTGTCGAAATATCTGATTCCGGCAAGAAATAAACAGACATCATGGAATGACTGATCCCCTACTGCATGGAAATCTGATTACCCCAGTGCATCAGAGAACCAAATTCCATTACGGAAAAACCAGTTCTAGGGGCAACCTGTTCAGGGCTGAATGGGGGATGTATTTTTGGAGAAAGTCAAGTGTTCTGAACAGCTGCCTTAGACATAAGTTCTGACAAAGTGGACGACAGTATTGCACACATTGTACAGCTGATTGTAATTATTGACGTATGTCATTGTTCATATAGAACATCCATGCCAGAAGATGCATACGCTCTTTACACAGCGCTTTAACTATAGGCCTACTTCCTTTAGAAGCGCAAGATTTCCGCTGCCTCGGGAGCGTAGAAGATGCAATGAATTAACAATATCCATTGATTGTTACAAGTGACCTGTTTCATATATCATGATTTCAGGATGTTGATATAAAAGTGTTCATTATTTTGTATCAGGTGCTACTTAGCCTGGAGGTGGGAAAAGCGCGGCTTACAAGCACGGAAGCGAGGCTCCATTGCGCTATGTGGAGCAGCAGCATGACGTACAGTTACTCTTGACCCAATTCGCCTCTTATGCCATGCTGAAGTTCCTTGAGGAGATTAATGGGGGAGGGCCTAATCGTTAACAACGAGCTCTTCCAAACCCTGATTGCCATGCTCAATGGATCTGGAGGGAGAAATGGGTCGTGGGAGAGGTCCATCCTGCTGTCAACCTGGAAAAGGGGGTGGGATACCATGAACTGGCCGACCAAGGAGTCCCTGTATGTTCCCGTGTCAACAGTCTCCCCAGAAGCCTCAGCAAGCCCGACAGAATGTTTGAATTTTTAAGTAAATTCAGTACGTCAGGTTATGGTTTGTTGGAGCGTATGCTACTCTGGCCCCGATACCTTATAGGAATGAAGACATATGCAGGCCATGTTGAATCTGAAAGGACACAAAACTCTTATTTCCCTGGGGCCACTGATGGCTCTAATCTACGATGCAGCCCACAAAGCAGAATCCCTCGTGTTCACTTTTGACCAGGCTTCAGAGAGACTGCTTGCTGACCTGTGCAACAAAGCAAACTAAGTCATGCAACTGACTGACGCCCGCCAAAAAATTCTACCCCTGCAGGAGCAAATTTTGTGGACCATGTAGTGAAGGTGAGAATTAGCACAATCAAACAATAAACAATGAAATGCAACACACATTTTAAATCTCACACTGCACTCACTGAGAGTGGGCATGCTGATCCCCATACCAGCTGAGGAGACCGGGGAAATGGAGAATGAGGCACCACTAACCAGTCAGGGAGATGCTGTGCTAGGGGCAGTATGTGTGCCAGCACAAGGCATTATGTACCAAACAAATGGGTCCAGAAGGTATTGATGATGAAAGGCTATGCAGCGACCAGGTGGCATATAAAGAGAAAATTCTACTTGCATTCAGCCGAAATCTTGACAGTCATGAATATGACGAGTCAAGAGGCCTTGGCACGCTGGTAAAATCTGGAGTCAGCTACATTTTCTTTAAGGAAGTGCTAACAATCCAGCATGTCAAAGATCAGTTAAACTGTTTGGGGATCTCATCAGGCAGGTACGTGGACACTTAAATCATCCTCTGCCGAGGGATTCCGTGGATACTGCAAGACTGTGGAGAGTGCATCCTTTATCGGAAAGGGCCAAGGCCTTTCTCAATGAGAATGAGGAACAGTGACAGGGTCCTGAAACCATAGCAAATGAGGGTGTATATAAAAGTCGGAGAATCCCCGGAAAACGGAACAAGTAAGCGGGCTCCCTTAAAAAAAAACATAACAGATAGTTATCATATACTTGACGCACAAAAATCAATTGAAATGCATATAAATAAAAACAAAGGAAAAGGGCTGATAAAAAATCTGGACGCCAAAAACCAAGGCTGAATAATTATGAAGTCGAACCGGCACCCGATTCCTTTTTGGCTACAGACAGTTGCAGACCAATTATCTACATCTACACCTAAACAATGTTCCATAAAAACAATGCCAAATTCAGGATTAAAGATACCAAAAAGTAAAATTGTCAAGAAATTACGGTTCAAAATTCAAGATGAACAGACCAAAAAATTGAGAATTGCTCAGCTGTTAATGAGGATGATTTATTGGATATTTTGCCAATACATTTGTGAAAGTTTCCCTTAATATTTCTTAAGAGAGGGAAAAACAAGAGTCTCAGCCAGCCTTTTCTGGAAATGCTGCTACTTGTCTCTCCCCTACTGTAGCCATCCCGGAAATTTCCTTTTACAGTTCCATTGAAATAAAACCTGTTCTTGAAAATGACCATGAAATGCTTTCAGAGGATAATTTGGACAATTTGGACGAGTGATCAAAGAAATGATCTTGATGATGTCATATTGTGGCATAGTCATACTTTTTCCGTTTTTGAACTGATATTGTTTGGACAAATTATGTTCATGTAAATTTACATATTACATTTTGTGAATGAAAAATAAGGGACCTGTGGGTGATGGCGCTCAGCTGAAATCGATCCTGAGAATATTTGTATAAAATCCTAGTGACTTTGTTTCCTGTGCACTACATGAAAGATACAGGAGCCTCTCATGATCACAAAAAATCAGTATTTCAATTATGTGACTGTAATATGCATGTAAATATATCGAAACCCTGTAAATTATGAAACAATTGATGTGAAAGAAGCAAATTAATTCGCTTTTAATTTATTAACTGAAACAAAATGCTGTAAAAGATTTAAAAATTTCCATTTTAAAGGAACATAATCTCAATTTGATAAGCATATTAATAGTAAATCAGGTATGATTTGCATCAGAACTGTGTAATATATATTTATGAAACTTGTAGCCTGAAACCATTCAATGATTCAAAGAGTGAGTCATTTTTTTTTGGATAAGTTTCAATTTTCATTTCAACTTTTGGAAAATTAATTCAGATTGTAAGTTGAGTCAAGGGAGATGCCTCGATTGAAGCAATTACATATCATAGGTGATCGCTGCATTTCTCTAACTGCAGACAACTGGACTGGTTTGGTTTGATATAAACAACACCACTGAACTGGTTTGGTTTGATATAAACAACACTTGACATGGTGTATGAAAATTTAATGAAAGCTACCCCTGTTCAACCAAATCCTTTCAACCTTCAGAATGTATAAGTTTGTTTAACTGTTAATTGGTCAGAATGTGATAATAAAAGCGAATGTACATATATTGTAGAAAGGTGCAATAGTTAGGCATAATTTAAGGTTATGATTTGACATAAATGTCTAATATTAGAAAATGTTTATCTAATTTATAATACAACTAAGTTGAATGCAGATGTATACTTGAAATTAGCGCTCTAGCTAAACACAGTATCATGTGAAGTAAGTAAATGTATTTCGTGATTTTTGACAAAGTACATTATTTTTTTGGCAAATAACTTGAACGATCTCTACAATATTGACCTAATTTCTGGCATGTACATAGGCAGTATAGGAATAGTCATATCAAATATGAATAGATTAACTACAGGGGTTTCGAAGTGTGCAGTTTTGATGTGTAGCAATACGGGAAAATAGGAGTTTTTTTCATCAGAGGTACATAAGTGACACCATCATTATTCAGCATGAAACTGTCGATCGTAGTTAGAATGAAAGCAAGTACGGCAGTGAAACTAAACACTCCTTGAAGGATGTACTGGTTATGTACATGTGTTATGATATAATTTCTGACTGTGAACTACTTCGCTTTTCAGAGCCGGTGGGACAGTTCCTATAGACATCTGCAGACACATATGGCACCTCACTATCGATGATGCTTGTATCTCTGCTAAAAAGTACTTCTGCCTGCCTGGGGACTCGAACCGTGTACCAGAGATATGATGATTCAGATGATTACAAGCACCATGCCAACATGTCCCTCATTGGTAAGATCTGTGTGAATCAGTGAAACAAACTTTGAGAGCTCTTGTAATATCTAACTGGTGTTTTGCTCTGGAATCTACCAATCTTATCTGAACCTGGCAGTGTGACTGAGGTGGAATGAATTACAGGTGGTGTTCTCAAGAGGGGAAGTTTAAATGGAACCTGTACATACTGGATAAAGCGGGAAATATTTGAGCATTTATTGTAATAGATAATCATGAAGTTTAGCCTTAATTACATGTACAATCAGAATGGTGTATGATAGTGTTGGGAAAAGGTTGTCATTTCATGTTCAACCCCATTTTATTTGGTTGTGCTCAAGCAGAGGAAAATCGGGTATAGTAAGTTGTTTGGTTATATAAACTGTCATACCATACATATAGACTGAACACATCTCTAAGGATAATAAGGCCTACGTTCAGGCTAATCATTTCTTGATTCTATAGCTGACATGTCTATATGGTAATTTTGGAACTAATTTTTAATCGGAAATGCAAACCCCTTTGTGTAGTGAACCAACAAAATGTCTAAACAAGCACACCATTGCCACCCACTAAGCCTTAATGACATGCAGGTATCGCGAGTTTTGTAAAAAAAATAATCTGTCAAATTCCTGGTTAGTTATCAATGCGGCACTCAAACTAGCACAGACGGACAGATTGACGGAGTGTTGGCACTCAAACTAGCACAGACGGACAGATTGACGGAGTGTTGGTACACTATATGACATCATATGATGGTCATGCTTATAATACAGATACAAACTAGAGAACATATGTCAAACGCTTGTCGGAAATTGACATTGATAGACAGACAGAAATATAAGCATGTATAAATCATCAAATGAATAACTACTGCAGGAAATAGAACAAAAACAACTCCTGCAGGAAATAGAACAATCACAAAATATAACTATGCTAACTGCAAAATTTGGAAGTTAAACCCCAAGGCCAAAAGGCCATGAAATCTGGAATGAAATGAGATAATTAACAATTGATTCTGATATGGCGTTGGGACCATGTTGCCCAGGCAGACTGTCACTACATTCACTACCATACAGGTACCTCATACATTTATATATTTGATTAAGTTGACCAGAATTGGCCAGGGGGCACAATTTTTACCCTGAAATTTGCAGCCATGGTACAGGTAAGAAAAGGCCATATGCCTAAAAATTGAGGCCATGGACCCTAGTTTTAGAAGCCGCGATTAAAATTGTGATATGGTTAGTAATTGTAGCAGAAAAGTGATATGTTGAAGTGTTTCCTGTGCTACGCCCCCTGGTGGCCATCTTCTTTAATTTAAAAAAAACTTCCAGATATTATTGCCTAACGTAAAATATATATTAGTGATATCTCCCAAAATTTTTAACTATTACCCTCAGTTAGGGAGCCATAGTGAAGACAGAGTAAGACCGCATGACCACATAATTAGGGCTGTAGATCTTGGTTTAAGATACTGCGAGAACAATTTTGGTATGATTAGTAATTTCAATGATATCGCAGGAATACGATATTATGAAGTGTTTCATGCGAAACACCCCCTGGTCGTCTTTTGTGATAGGGTAGATATTGTTTCGAGATATCAATGCAAAACATAAAATATATGTTTCAACGTGAAAAAAGGGAGTCTAGCTGACCTTAAGTGATATCTCACTAAATCTCATTTGATGAGATATTGTCCAAGATATTGCAAAACTTTGAATAAAACCTATTATCTCTAATTAATTGTGACCTGATAAAAAAAATAGAGCTCTCTAACTTTACAAATGGAAAAGTTACAAAAAATTTAGGCAAAAATGCCAGATAGTTTAGTTAACATAGGTCACCTAGGAACCGCAGTATCAGGTAAAGTGTACCTAGAAGTTAGCCCATTCAGATCTTGTAATCAAAGTGGACACATTGTTTATAGTTGTGAAGCTTTGGGACAAAAACGAAATTTTGAAGTGCTTCCCCTGGTGGCTATATTCAAACAATGAAAAATCATTATCGAGATTTTTATGTATAATAAATTATGTGTCAGTTTTGAAGCAATGACTTTAAACTTTGGGCCTCTTGAAATAAAATAATGTAAAACTAATAAAACTCTACATCATACAAAAAAAACTTGAAATCTCTGGCGTTAAAAATGTCAAAGATACAAAAATAGTGTAAACTATTTTGAAATTTCATGATTTTTCCCAAATAAACGTAACCATGGTCACAGAATCACGAGGCAGCTAAACATCAACGTGAAAGGCCATTTAATGACAAGAAAAAAGAGCCACAGTTTGTGCGGCTACGATCGTTATTTACAAAGATATGAAGATAAAAAACATTTTTACAGTCTAGATGACCCTGACCGATTATGACAAAAACAATAGGCTTCTGCTGGGGACAATTACAACCTATAATCAGACAAGTCTCCAGGGCAATTGCAGCAAAAACTGTGAGTCTATTCAAACGACAGACAAACACCGTTACAGAAGTACAGACATACACGACTGACTAACATACTTGTTGAAATATCTGATTCCGGCAAGAAATAAACAGACTCATGGAATGACTGATCCCCTACTGCATGGGAATCTGATTACCCCAGTGCATCAGAGAACCAAATTCCATTACGGAAAAACCAGTTCAAGGGGCAACCTGTTCAGGGCTGAATGCGGGATGTATTTTTGGAGAAAGTCAATTGTTCTGAACAGCTGCCTTAGGCATAAGTTCTGACAAAGTGGACGACAGTATTGCACATATTGTACAGCTGATTGTAATTATTGACGTATGTCATTGTTCATATAGAACATCCATGCCAGAAGATGCATACGCTCTTTACACAGCGCTTTAACTATAGGCCTACTTCCTTTGGAAGCGCAAGATTTCCGCTGCCTCGGGAGCGTAGAAGATGCAATGAATAAACAATATCCATTCATTGTTACAAGTGACCTGTTTCATACATCATGATTTCAGGATGTTGATATAAAAGTGTTCATTATTTTGTATCAGGTGCTACTTAACCTGGAGGTGGGAAAAGCGCGGCTTACAAGCACGGAAGCAAGGCTCCATTGCGCTATGTGGAGCAGCAGCATGACGTACAGTTACTCTTGACCCAATTTACCTCTTATGCCATGCGGAAGTTCCTTGAGGAGATTAATGGGGGAGGGCCTAATTGTTAACAGCGAGCTCTTCCAAACCCTGATTGCCATGCTCAATGGATCTGGAGGGAGAAATGGGTCATGGGAGAGGTCCATCAGACCGATCGCGTATAGGAATTAAGACATATGCAGGCCATGTTGAATCTGAAAGGACACAAAACTCTTATTTCCCTGGGGCCACTGATGGCTCTAATCTACGATGCAGCCCACAAAGCAAAACCCTTTGTGTTCACTTTTGACCAGGCTTCAGAGAGACTGCTTGCTAGGTCAGCAAGCAAAGTCCTGCAACTGACTGACGCCCGCCCAAAAATTTCTACCCCTGCAGGAGCAAATTTTGTGGACCATGTAGTGAAGGTTAGAATTAGCACAATCAAACAATAAACAATGAAATGCAACACACATTTTAAATCTCACACTACAGTCACTGAGAGCGGGCATGCTGATCCCCATACCAGCTGAGGAGGAGACCGGGGAATTGGAGGATGAGGCACCACTAACCAGTCAGGGAGATGCTGTGCTAGGGGCAGTATAAGTGCCAGCACAAGGCATCATGTACTAAACAAATGGGTCCAGAAGGTATTGATGATGAAAGGCTATGCAGCGACCAGGTGGCATATAAAGAGATATATTTACTTGGATTCAGCCGAAATGTTGACAGTCATGAATATGACGAGTCAAAAGGCCTTGGCACGCTGGTAAAATCTGGAGTCAGCTAGATTTTCTTTAAGGAAGTGCTAACAATCCAGCATGTCAAAGATCAGTTAAACTGTTTGGGGGTCTCAACAGGCAGGTACGTGGACACTTAAATCATCCTCTGCCAAGGGATTCCGTGGATACTGCAAGACTGTGGAGAGTGCATCCTTTAGCGGAAAGGGCCAAGGCCTTCCTCAGTGAGAATGAGGAACAGTGACAGGGTCCTGAAACCATAGCAAATGAGGGTGTATATAAAAGTCGGAGAATTCCCGGAAAACGGAACAAGTATGCGGTCTCCCTTTTCCATAAAAAAAAACATAAATACCAGTGTCCGGCCACAGGAATCTGTTATCATATACTTGAAGCACAAAAATCAATTGAAATGCATATAAATAAAGGTAAAAATAATATAATTTGACTCAGCTAAGAAAAAACAGTAGGAAAAGGGCTGATAAAAAATCCGGACACCAAAAACCAAGGCTGAATCATTATGAAGTCGAACCGGCACCCGATTCCTTTTTGGCTACAGACACAGTTGCAGACCAGTTATCTACATCTACACCAAACAATGTTCCATAAACACAATGCCAAATTGAGGATTGAAGTTACCAAAAAGTAAAATTGTCAAGAAATTACGGTTCAAAATTCAAGATGAACAGACCAAAAAAATTGAGAAATGCTCCGCTGTTAATGAGGATAATTTATTGGATATTTTGCCACTATGTGGTGATCCACCCAATACATTTGTGAAAGTTTCCCCTAATATTTCTTTAGAGAGGGGAAAACCAGTCTCAGCCAGCATTTTTTGGAAATGCTGCTACTTGTCTCTCCCTTACTGTAGCCATCCCGGAAATTTCCTTTAACAGTTCCACTGAAATAAAACCTGTTCTTGAAAATGACCATGAAATGCTTTCAGAGGATAATTTATCTTTGGCAGAATCTGAAAATGACTTTTGGCTTAAACTTTTGAATCTAAAATCCTCTGATAAAAATTATTGAATATAATCAGTGGCTGACATCTGACCACAATTCAGGCCTCAAATATTTTATTAAGAAAACAGTTTCCCCAGTTCTCTGGTTTTTAGGATCCCTTCATGTTCCAAGTAGAGATAGTAAAGGGAGTGGATATACTGTCAGAAATTCAAAAACTACACTAAAGCTGATGCATTGCAAGGAAATATTCAAATCTTACATAATGGTAAAGACCACTGAGTTTTAGCAGTTTTTCTGCCAGATGATCCAAACATAGTACATCTGTTTGATAGTGCTGGTACAAATACAGTAACAGATTCAATAAAAATTCAGTTATCTCAACTATATGGCCAGTCACAATCTGAACTTACCGTTTCATTTGTACCTTGCCAGAGACAGAGATTAGCATCTGGAGATTGTGGCCTTTTTGCAATAGCGAATGCTGTGGAATTTTGTTTAAATCCGTACAAAAAAATTCGATATTTACTTTTAATCAAGGATTAATGAGAACGCATTTAATATCATGCTTTATCTCTGGTGTGTTTACACCTTTTCCAAAAAATAAACTGTCCCGAAGATTACCCAAGCCAAAATATAACAAAACTGTAAAAATTGGAATTGAATGCAGTTGTGGACCAGCAGATGTTTTTGAAGACTTGATTGGATGTGATTATAAAAGATGTAATAAATGGTTTTATTAAAATGTGCGAATGTGGAAAAAGTGTCCAAAACAATGAAATGGTTCTGTAATGATTGTAAATGGAAGTTTGGTATTTTATATTATATATTGAGGTTTGTCTGCTATGTACATCAGCTAAAGTGGATATAATTATAATAACAGAGTAGCTACTTATCTGTATTTGATAGTTTGAGAAATTTTATGAAGATATGTATATAGAATACATTTACCAATTGTGAAATTTGTAGGTGATTTATTTATAATTTATTTTAGTTTTATAATGTTGAAATCATCCACCTCGTCCTTGTGTATATATATATATATATATATATATATATATATATATATATATTTACAAAGTCATCATAATAATGTTTATCCATCAACGAGTGACAATACCCAGATTTAACAGTAGTCAATATATATATTTTTATGCCCATTTTGCTATGTATATACTTTGTCAGAATGTATATAATTTGCGATAGAACTGTCTAGTCTTCAAATGTGTATTCCACGCAATTGCGAAAAGATGTAGCACCTGTATATTCCCTACACCTGATTTTAATTGTTATGCGTTGCACAATAAACTGTTGAATTTTGTCACATTATTTTTCCTGTTCATGTTATCTTACTGGACTTGAAGACTTCGACTATATGACGATCCCACAAGTTATGGTAAGTCGGGTGTACTATTTTGCCTCGCTTGTCCCGGCTTAAGTTGGACCGTCCCTTATTTTCAGTTTCAAATTCTTAATGTGTACAGATCTTTGGATAAAATAGCTTTCAAAAGGTTGAAAACTGTTGTCGTATTCATCTATTTTCAACTGCACGCTGTTTTTGACAGATAAAATATGTTTTAATGGCAGTGTTCATCAGTACAAAAACTCTCCGGAAATTCTCCGGGATTTGTTCAATTCTCCGGGGATTCTCCGACTTTTAGATACACCCAGCAAATGATGGCCCACTTGAATCTGCCGTGGAAGCCAGCATGGAGCATAGAACTGGTTTAATCTGCCGTGTCACTGTATATGGCCTGCACTTTCTTGTAAACCAAAGTTATTGTTTGTCGGTCCCCAGGGTGATAATGTTTCCACAATGATATGATTGTTGCGAGGTCTGACGATACTGTGTAAGCATTGTGTCAGAAGTTTTTTTCATAGAAAGAAAGTCACAAAAGATATATAACATATGAAACATTGCATAACACGTACGAAACATGACATGAATACAGCTAACAAATCAATGCATAGCAAACACAACACATGACAAATCTTAGGACAGGACTCTTTCTCAGGTGATAGTAACTGTCCTAGTATTCTGTCAAGTATTCCTAACTCCATCTATTTTCTTGAAAAGTGTCAGGTACAGAAAAGTACCAATTAACCGTGACTGTTTTTTCCTGTTTAAGTCGCATTGTAACAGAGCAGATTTGACCAGTAGGTTACAATGCGGAGGGAGCTTTCGTCACTTTCTTGCTTTCATTTTGTCTATCGTATGTCATTGAATGATTTGAAGACTTGGAACGTAAACCTTGAAGAAACCCTGATAAACATCTTCATCTGGTATATTTAAATCGTTCTTTCCGTTTGGTGGTCACTTTATACGCACTTTTGCTTATCAACAATTTTTTTTGTATACTGTGACAGTACCTTGTCTAGAAACTCTTTTATATTACCGTCCAACTGTACAGGTGCTAATGTATATTTATATCCACTAGGTGGATATTCCTGCCATGTCTGTGGTATTATTTTCTAGTGAACTAGTATAATTAAGAAAGTAAATATTACATTTGTATAAATTTCCTAATTCTTGACGGCTTATTAAACAAGCTTTCCTTTGTGCATTTTTTTTACCAAATCTTGTTTATATATTAACCACTGTAATAAGTTTTTTTTTTTCAAATATAATTTATATATATATAGATTATGCTCAGATCAAGCAGAGATTTAATCTGCTCATCTGAAAATGTACTCATCTTGTGTATTTCTATTTACATACGTGTTTCTAAGGGGGAAATGCATATTTTTTTTAAAATCTTGTAATAATCAGAAAAAAAGCTGCACTAAATATCTGGCAATGATATATAAATAATATGTTCCGAAATGCTTGATTTCAGCAGCATTTTTTCAACACAATATACACACATTCCTTGATTCAGTCATATATTATGATTATACCAGGTGGCAATAAGTAACAAAAAAGCCAACAACGCAGATTTTTAAGAAAGGGCAATTAAGAATTTTGAGTAAAATCAGTAAAATATTGTAGTTATGTCCATGTTTCTAAAACACTTTACATTAAACATAGCCAACAACATAAGTGACATGGCTACCGGGGGCTGGTTATGTATTGTTACGGTTCTCTTTCACACGGCAAATCTGACTGGCCGAACCATAACATAAAACCCCAGACACATATTCTCAGATAAACATAAGGGTTTAAGTGAAAAAGTGCTAAACTGAATTCGAAAAGTCCAATTGAAGATTCATGGGGGGGGGGGGGGGGGGGGACCCAAAAATACCGAATCTCCGAGGTTGAACTGTTACCGTTAAAAGTTCAAAATCGAGTCCTCTGAAAGGACTCGTGGAATGCGGTAAACATGCGTCACGGTTGTTTTATTTGAATGAGTCAGAGAGTCAGCGACTTTCCTCAAAAATTATAATTGTTCTGATGTGTGTGCCACAATTGAGCGAGTCCCGTGCCAGGGACATAAAATAACAGTTGATTATCCAGCGGAGACGTTCTAATCAGTAGGGGGCGATCCAGAAGAACATACCGGTGCGGCTGTAGAGGTTCACAACTTCACGGCGTCCACGCAGTAGAGGAAAATCCGTGCGATATCAAGGGGTCCACAACAGTATACACTTAAATAACACATTTTATATTTAACAAAGTGAATACAATTGGGCAACAGACAATGTCTAATCGAAATGCCCTTTTGTTGTATAAACAAGGAACATAAATTGAAGCAATAAATAATCGTTTGAAATGACACATTCACTACTGTTGTTAAAAGTGAACAAATATAAAAACAAAAGACATAACAGTGATAAAGTTGCCCAAAACTCTTATCCTTAGGAATTAGGATTAACTAAATCGGTTTGTCACAGAAATATAGAGCTGGACCTGCTCGAATATGAAACAATTTTTTTTTAAGCGAGAGGTCGTTATCGCTATGCGATAGTATTTTCCTTGAGTACCAAAGTTTTTCAAGTTGACCAAGTTGCCTTCTAGGTTCACAGTATAATGGACATTTTAAGAGGTAATGCTCGATTATCTATGATCTTCAAATGAAACAAATGAAAGTTTAGAGCACAGCATTTAGTTCTGATTCTTGTATGTAATATTCCTAATTTTCTATAATGTTGATTCGAATTCCGTTTCTTCCTATTTAATTTCTTTCTCAAATGATGCGACTGATGTGAAGTTTTTCAATGAACTATCGAGATTATTCCAGACACGATATGTATATTGAAAAATAAACGATTCCGAGGAAAAAGATATTCACATCTTAAACAGTCCAAATTATGAATGATTCGTAGGAGATACTGCACACGTTCGTGAATACGTCTGGAAACATACGATGACAAAAAATTTTGCGCAAACCCATTGATCCTTTATAAAACATTCCTAAATGAGATTTTTTTTCGCTACGATCCTGCAAAGTCTCCAAGCCAAATGTTATGTCATGTTAACCTTCCCGATTACTGGTTCCTTTAAGCGCTCCGGTGACAACTCTGGCTATATATAACTCGATCTTTTCTAATTTAATTGCGTCTGCTTATGTTATACAAGTCCACATGATACTCCCATATTATAATTTAGGCAATACAGAGGATTTAATGTTTGCTTATCAAGTAGGTACTTAAATTTGTTCAAGACGTCAATTCTCTTTTGTGTATTCCTATATACTTCTGGAATATGATCAGACCACAAAATAATCGTCCCTAAAGTTTATATCCAAGAGTTTTTATATTTGTATAAGACAGATTAAAACTAGCGAAGGAAAAAAACTGGATTTAAATGGTCAGGATTATGCGAAATATACATAGCTTTAGTTTCTGCTGGATTAAACATCACCAGCCACTGATCTGCCCACGCTTTTATCGAAGATTAATCATTGTTCAAACTAGATTTAGAATTACGCAAGTTGAAAAAAAGTGTTGTATCGTCTGCAAAAAGGTTATATAACATGAAATCATATCAACTATGTCGTTAATGTATATAAAAAATTAAAGTTCCAAGACCGATCCCTCAGGTCTCCCGCTTTTATGTTACCCCAGTCAGAACAGCCAGCCCGGATGACGAATCTTTGTTGCCTATTGTTTAGGTAATCTTTAAACCATAAAAGAAATGTGCCATCTATTTCAATCCCCTTTAACTTATACAAAAGTCCTTTAGGCAATACACTTTCAAAAGCTTTGAATAAGTCACAAAACACAACATTGACGTCCATCCTCTTATCTAAGGCCTCACAGAACAGATAATAAATTTCTGCAAATTGATTTACTGTTGAATCTCCTGATATAAATCTACATTGAAATGTTGTAAACATTTTATATTCACGAAGAAAATCAAACGTATACTTAAATATTGCTTTCTCATTAATTTGGAGACAAATTAGAACAGATATTGCTTTCTCAGTAATTTGGAGACAAATTAGAACTGATATAGGCCAATAATGAACAACAAGTTGAGAATCATCCTTTTTTATATGGGAGTTACGTGGGCCTTTTTTATGCATCCGGTACCTTACAGAGTTCAAGAGAATGGTTGACCAGTTGGCACAAGAAGTGCAGCTAAAACATCAGTGGTTTCCTTGGGTAGGCGTGGGCTAATATTATCAGGACCTGCCGCTTTACTTATGTAATTACATCAAGAGATTTTAATATATCCAAAACATCCGTTTGTTTAACAATAAGGCCATAAATAAAAAAAAAAAAGTTATGGTTCTCAAGCACTGTTTCTCAGAAATCAATGCGGGCGGGCGGTTTTTTTATGTTTAATTTTTTGGTATGTTTCGATAAAAATGTCAAATGATAAGGGAAAAGCATGATAATAACAGATTTATTTTGATAAACAAGTAAAAGCACTACATAACAAAGAAAATTGTATGATTTTATCTTCCTGGAAGAAATATCCGAGCGGCTGCAGCTCATAATCGGTACGTTTCTAATAAAAATCAAAATAAAAATTTTTGATGCGGGGGTTTAAAATTGATGCGGGCGGTGTCCGAGAACCATAGGTTATATTTTTTGGGGCCTAATACGGGTAAATTTGATTACATCGTCGTTTGTGTTAATCTCAGGTAGTTAGATCATTATGTAAATCATCGATTTGGCAGTTTGAAACAATCGTTGAAGAAACAATCGTTGAACAAATAAGCCTTAACATTCTCGTCATTCACTAAGATTCAGATACTTATTATAGGTGAATCAGGTGTTTGAGGTTTGAAATCAGTTTAACATTTCACAATTTTCCCACCAATATTTTGGCGAAGGTTGTTTTTTATCTGAAGATCATCGATCATATTTAAAATAATATTCCTCCTTGGCTTTCCGTCAAGCTAATATATACTCATTCCTTATTGATCTAAAATTTATCCATGCTAATTTTCCCATGTGCATGCATATGCCAATTTGTAATTTGTTCATGAATGTTTGTTTTACCATTGTTACATGTACAGCTGGCGTAACATCTGGCTTGTATCTGGGCTCTTTGTGCTTTGGGGTTTATTGTTTTGTTCTATTATTGGTTCGCATGAAGGTTTGTTCCAGTTTTAAGTACGTTTTCAACAAGTGAAGTATATGTAAATCTGTAGTTTATTTATATGCATCGATTAGTAATTTTGGTTTATTTAGTAAGTTTGCATGAATTCTTTCAGATTAAGTATGTTGCTATTTGTACAGGTATATGTATATATTCTGAATTGTAACAATTGTATGTGGATGTATGTCATTATTTGTATATGTACACTTGTACAATATCATGATTTAAATAAACAATATAAAAAAAAATGATCCGCAACTGTTGATATTGGTGACCCTTGGCAAGTGTTTACATCATCATCAAATCAATGACGTCTTCTAACCCTTGAGGTAGAGGGGCACCTCGTTCCTCTAACTGGGTTAGCAGCACCCACCATTCTTCAACCTCCTGCCTATGTTTTCATGAGTTCTCAAGTACTGAGATCAATGCTACTATCCAAGAATTGGTCAGCCGATATGAAGACAGTCTTCTCGCAGCCAATCCGTTGTCACCGTAAATGCTGCAACCTGTATTTTACCTGACCGCTATTGCAGAAACCGTCGCTGTGGATGGGGGCAGTGTCTCGGAGTGATGCTAGAAATAAGGGGTAGTCTGTATACCGGGGTATCCTTTTATAAAAATCTGTATAGAAACGAACCGACGGACCCAGAGTCGGAGGATTTCCTTCTGTCGAGGCAGTCCATAATATTAACAAAATTGATTCTTTAGCACGTGGAGGCGAAATTTTCTTTGAGCAGGTGATAAAGGCACTCCGTAGTTTTAAAGCCGGGAAAGTCCCGGCATTGATGGTTTAACCTGTGCATTTTACAGGCATTTTTGGAGAGCAATTAGACCAGACTTGGTGACGATTTTTAATTACGCTTTCAGCACAGGTCAATTATGTTTGTCACAAAAAAGAGGTATCATCTGTATTATTTGCAAAAAGGGTGATACCTTTTTGTAAAAAAAATGGCGTCCAATAACTCCCTTGAATGTTGACTACAAAATATTAACCAAATGTTTGTGCAATAGATTACGGGCAAGGACGAACATGTTCAGTAAAAGGAAGATCCATTATTCAAAGTGCAACGTTAAATAAGGGATGTGATTGATTATACTAAATTGAAACAGTTACCAGGTGCTTTAATTTGTGTTGACCAGGAAAAGGCCTTTGATCGTATAAATTGGAATTTTATGTTTAAAGTTTAGCGAGTTGTGGGTTTGGACCGGATTTTATAAATTGGATTAAGTTGTGTTACAGTGAGATACAGAGTTGTGTTACAATTAACGGATATATGTCTTCCTTTTTTAGTTTGTATAGGGGTACACGGCAAGGATGTCCCTTTATCGTACGTAATTGATTCGTTACTGATGACAAATGCAATTAGGAAAGATTATTATTAAAGGCATCATTTTACCCGATAACACAATTAAAAGTGACACAGTACGCTGATGACACCATCTAATTTCAGTCAGATGATACTTCAACAAAAAGATGTTTTAATATTTGTCATGTTTGTCAGGGGGCCCCCGGTGCAAAAATCAACTAGGAAAAAAAACTCAGGGATTTTTGCTAGGTAGCAATGTGGGAAGGGATTAGAGGCTATGTAATATTGCTTGGACTTCTCGGTATGTTAAAGTTCTTTTGATCTATTTAGGGGAATGCTGAACCAGTTTGTATAGATAAATAAAAGAGAATTTTACATAAGGATATACAGGTAAAAAATCTATTAGTAAATGTTATGGTAATTAAAATGATCGGTTTCAACTGGACCTGAATTCGATATTTATGCATATGTCATTACCAACAAAAGATTATTTTGTTAAATGAATATTCTTTCTAGCAACTTGTGCCACGAGTGTCAACAAATAGAAACCAATTTACATGTTTTTTTTCTGATTGTACGGTAGTTTTTAGTTTTTTGGAAGGAAACTTTATTTTTGTTTGATAAAATTACTGGTAATTTTTTTTAAATTTTAATCTTTAAACAGTATGATTTGGGTTCATTCATAAATGGCGAGAATGATCGGATGTGTGTATTTTTTTTTACTAGATTTCGTTTTGATTTCAGCTAAATATGTTTTATGGACTAATAGAAATAACAGCAATGTATCTCGACCGATTCAACCAATTTTGTTTCTTAAGAATATTATAACCAGTAGAATAAAACAGGAATTATTTTCTTGTAAACAGGAAGGGCGTTCAGGTGAAGGATTTATTTAAGAAACAGTGGTGTTATAACGAAGATTTGTGTTCAGTAAAAGGAGGATTTAAACTTGTAATTTTGATTCAGATAGGTTCATTTGTGTAGTATTTTAGGCGCATACATTACGGATTTCCGGACCTTGATTTTGGTTTAATATTCATTTTAGTTTGGGGTATAGGTTACTGAGATTGGTTGTGGTTTGTAGCTTTGATGATACAGGTAAAGGATGCTATTAGGATTAAAATTTTTAATTAGTAGGGAGGGATTTAAGTTACTTGATGTTCAGTTTGATGTATGTATATTTTTGTTGCCAGTAAAGACGATTAGAGATTGAGGTATTATTATGTGAATGGGCTTTGTTTTTCTAGCCTTAATTGTGTGTTATGGTGTTATGTTTTTTGGAGTATGATTTGATTAAGGTTGGGTTCCAGTTTGGTTAGGTTATATGTAACATAATGGACAAGCGTGTAGAAAACTGACATGGGTATATTCTGTTAATGTTCATTGAGTCTTTGAGAAATATGTAGACCGGCAGAGCTTATAGGTATTTATATCTGCATGGGATTGTACTAATAGTTGTTCTGATTTTAATCTTTGTTTTGCTTTTTTTGCGGTTTCAGTTGTTTTCTGCTTGATTATGTATGTATATATAATTGTACCATTGTATATCTAAATTTGATTTTTATGAACAATATAAAAAACCATGATCAGCTTTTCTGGTTGATTGTTCGCCACCCCCAGCTTCGTGAGTGTTTCTGCATTACTCCGATGCCTCCACCCACTAACCCGTGGGACGGGGGGGGGGGACATCCCGTCCTACCCTGGGTTAATTCTATTCACCACTCTACGACATCATGTATATGCGTACACCGATTTTCGCCACCACAGATGAATGCAGCTATAAACTAGTGACCCATGGGTCATGACGCTCAGCTGACTGGGAAGAGATTTGCCAAAGGAAATTTTATCATCTGAATGGTAGTAAATACCCATTCAACTGAAGCATTAAACAGATAAACCAACAGGCAAAGATTGTGACTGGATTTATATATCTCAAAAATACAGAAAAAATGAATAAACTTGAAAAAAAATACAGATGGTTCCACCAGTCTGCAGAAACTAATAAAAACACTTAATGGTCAATAACCATGCAAAGAATCATGGTGAACTCTGCATTAGTTGTTTAGATACTTCAGCTTTTGTATCAAATTTTCCTTTATTCTGAGGGATACTTCGGAGTCCTATAGCTTGAAGGATATGGGTAACAGAGACCTAATTTCAGGTTTTCACAGACACATTTCATGGGCCTCCTTGCATGACAAGAATGAAGATTCTAAGTCCTGTTGTTACAATTTGTGCCACAGTAACAGATGACAGCATCCTTAAAGGTCTCAAAAATAGAGAAAAAAATTCGCAAAAAAAACCTGAACAAATACAGGTGGTGCGTCCAGTCTGCAAAAACTGATGAAACACTCAATAATCAATATCCATGCAAAGAAACATGGTGATCTCTGCATTAGTTGTTCAGAATCTTCAGCTTTTGTATCAAATTGTTCATTATTCTGAGGGATACTTCGGAGTCCTATAGCTTGAAGGATATGGGTAACAGAGACCTAATTTTTAGTTTCCATGGAGACTTTTCAGCGGTCTCCCAGTGTGTCAAGAATGAAGATTCTAGGTCCAGTTGTTATGATTTGAGCCCTGTTAACATATGTTCATATCTTTAAAGATCTCAAAAATAGAGAATAAAATTCGTTAAAAAAACAAACAAATACAGGTGGTGCCACCAGTCTGCAGAAACTGATGAAACACTCCATGATCAATATCGATACAAACAATTATGCTGATCGCTCCATTAGTTGTTCAGATACTTCAGCTTTTGTATCAATTTTTCCATTATTCTGAGCTTTACTTTGGAGTGCCATAGCTCAAAGGATATGGGCAACAGAGACCTAATTTCAGGTTTCAATGTAGACTTTTCATGGGTCACCCTGTGTATTAAGAATGAAGATTCTAGGTCTAATCGTAAAGATTTGTACCCTGTTGACAGATAACTACATCCTTAAAGGTCTCAAAAATAGAGAAAAAAAGGTGAAAATTTGAAAAAAATACAGGTGGCATCACCAGTCTGCAGGAACCGATGGAGCACCTCTTGATTAGTATGTATGCAAAAAATCATGACCATCAGTTTTGTAGTTATTGAGATGTTGCAGTTCGTTTTTATCAATTTTTTCATTATTCTGGGGGGTAATTTGGAGCTCCACAGCTCAAAGGATATAGGTAACAGATACCTTATTTCAGGTTTCATAGGTCTCTTACTGTGTCAGGAATGAAAATTCTAGGTCCAGTCTTTACAATTGTGTGCCCTGTTGACAGATGTTCACATTTTTTAAGGTCTCAAAAATAGGGAAAACAATTAGTAAAAAATCGAAAAATACAGGTGGCACCACCAGTCTGCAGGAAGTGATGAAACTTCTTATGATCAATATGTATGCAAAAATTAATGACCATCAGTGATGTAGTTAATGAGGTATTGAAGATTTTGTATAAAATTTTGGACTATTCTGGGGGGGGGGGGGGTACTTTGGGGCCCCATAGCTTAAAAGATATGGGTCACAGAGACCTAATTTCTTGTTTCCATGGAGACTTCATAGGTCTCTCAGTGTGTCAAGAATTAAGATTCTAGGTCCAGTCTTTATGATTTGTACCTTGTTAACAGATGTTCACATTTTTAAAGGTCTCAAAAATAGAGAAAAAAAATCGTAAAAAAAATCGAAAAATACAGGTGGCGCTACCAGTCTGCAGGAAGTGATGCAACTTCTCATGATCAATATGTATGCAAAGAAATCATGACCATCAGTGATATAGTAAATGAGATATTGAAGTTTTTGTATGAAATTTTTGAATATTCTGGGGGGTACTTTGAGGCCCCATAGCTCAAAGGATATGGGTAACAGAGACCTAATTTTTAGTTTCCAAAGAGATTTTTCATGGACCTCTCAGAATGTAAAGTTACAAGATTCTAGGTCCAGCGGTTACGATTTGTGCCAGGTTAACGGACGGACGGACGACGGACAAAGAGCGATCGCTATAGCTCAGATGACTTACAGTCAGCTGAGCTAAAAAAAGGTCGAACTTCTACGAAAACACTCTGCGTGCCGCCCATTCGCAATACTACAACTAGTGTTAACAAGTAACCAGGTCGCAAAAGTGGCAGCTTTGGATGGCGTACAGTGTTTGGGAACCTTGCTTGAAACGGCCTTAGCGGATTCAAGAAACCCGTGTGGGTGTCCCTTCACCACTAAATGTACCGCACGATGATGTAAACTCTGAGCTGTCTGGGTACGGTCTAGCCGTGACAAACACGACTCAGTTAGGACCCTACTGAGTCGTGACACAAGCCAAATTTAGAACCGCCCTGCAAGTCCACGCCACGCTTTATAACCGCATCTCCGCATACAGTCAGCAGGCAGACCGCAGGCGGAAATCTCCCGTACATGCAGAACAATATACGAATATATTGGGTTAAAACGGAATATTTCACACACATGGTAGGTGTCCTTGGAGGGATAAGAAACTTATTAAAATGTCTAGTAGGTTTATTTGAAGTGACACGATACTTGTAAGCAAAGAGGCGTTGTAAAAAATTACAATATTTGCATCCTTATTAACTCGATCCTCAAATTAGATGTCCAGGCACTCTGGCCATAATGTCAGAGGGCCGATCTTGCGCTAGGTACGGTCAAGTCCTCAAAGGTTGCTTGAATAAGTTATGGCGGGAAACACAACTTCCGATGCTCGACCGAGAATTACTGATGTACATCGAGCGGGAACATCCTGACCGTTTGCAATTCTACACCGGTGGTATTCGCTACATATGCTACGTAAGACACCGCGGGTAGGTTCGAGCGTGTTTCCGGTGCAAGCAAATGGGCCACGTGCAAAGAGACTGCTCAAAACTCGTTGCAGAACAAGAAGAACCTGAACCGACATATATATTTGTGGAAGTTTCCCCGTATTTACCGCGGCACCGACATCCTCTATCACCACCGCTAAGATACTTATCGTCGCCGACGATGATCCGGATCCATTCCCGGCCCTAACCATTGTTGAGTCACCTGAAAAAGAAGAAGAAACAAAACAACCAGATCTCCAAAAACGCCGTTTTCCATCGTCTCCGACAGACCAGTCTGAATTATTTTCATCATTAAGGAAGCCGCCGAAACTCACGGTAATGGATAGGCCTGTACCGCTGCTTTAATCCCAGCTGGTACCACTGGCTCCCATCAGGTCTTCAACGCCAATGCCCGCTCCGATAACGCCTTGATGATGCTACTTTCACACTGCCCAGAACTCGGATGACAACCAGGATACGCAAAACGACTACGGCTTCGGATGACCCTCTCTTAGGCGAATCGCCGCATACCTTGGACTTCGCTTTGGAATCACATTCTACTACAATTTTAGAATGATTATTTCTTAATTGTTTTTTTGTTCAGAGTAGCAACTCTTAATATAAGAGGACTCGGAGATGTTAGTAAACAGGACTCTTTGCATACTAAAATAAATGAAAACATTAACCATACTAAAATAATTGAAAACAAAATTAATGTTATTTGTTTACAGGAAACCTTTATAAAGAGTATAGAATATAATAATATTACTTAAAAGTGGGGAGGGAAACTGGTGCCTAGCACTGCTGGTTTTGCTTTTACACCGTTTCACTGAATACCGTTACTGTCCGGTCGCTTTAAAGAGTATGGAATATAATAATATCACTAAAAAGTGAAGTGGGGAGGGGAATTCTTTTGTAGTGATTGTGTTAACCCTTACTTAAATGACTTTCAAAGAGTCACAATACAGCGACAATACCCAACTGTCAGCAGAAGGAAATATAATAGTAACCAAGGAAATCATGAAGGGGCGTAACTGGGGGAAAGTATACAATTTTAAGTATAAGGGTTTATGTCATCAGACAAAAGTCAAACAGTGTTGATTTGCTCAAGTATGCACAGTCACAGAATAACTCCCCAATGTGACTTGGTTATATGACTACATGCATAAATGTGACTTCTTGTTCATTATGAAATGACAGGCACCAAGTGTCATGCATCTGAAGGGCATCCATTGTGAAGCGCATGCTGGATATCTGCTTCAATTTTATTTCTGATTAACTTTAGATTATAGATTTCATTGGCAACCATACTTCAACTGGAATCCTATTTTTGAATAAGTCCTTTCAGCAGACTGACAGGCTAACAGCGAAGTTTTCATACAGTCACTGTTAACTATTTTGTTGTAGGTTTCAGTCACTCTTTAAGCAAAGGAAAAGGGTCCTCTGAACCACCTGAATGGTGTTTAATCCACATGAGAGTTGTCTCAAACAGGCAAAGCTCCAAGAGGGTTTATTTCTTGACCGTTGGGTCTCCCCATAAGCAGTTATGTTCTCTTATCCTGTGGTATAAGATAGTGATAACTTATAAGCAGTTCTGTTTACTTTATATCTTTTAACAGCACGTGCTCCATTCTGATTGTCACAATTGACACATTTACATTTTTAAGTACTGCCTTGAGATATCAGGAAACATGGGCATTGGTGCCTAGCACTGCTGGTTTTGCTTTTACACCGTTTCACTGAATATCTTATCTGTCCAATCGCTCCTTCCCCAAATGTGCAAGTAACCACCGGCTTTATTCGCCATTTCTTCACAGCTACACTCTGATTTTTGTCTGATGCACTGGGGTATTCAAAATGCACAGCCATATAATGTCCAGTGTGTGACTTTTGAAGGCGACATATACTGGTTTTGAAAATTGAGGGTTCCTGGCAAGGCATGATATAACAGCTAGGCAGCATTTCAGTAGAAGTGATGACAACCAAGTTCACTTTATTTAAGATGCCTAGAAGCCTCTGATTTTATGCTCCAGTTGACCATTGCATGGTACAATGTGGATGTTGCAGCAACTCACTGACAAAAAGTTGGCGCAAAGTTTTAATCTGTATTGTATGACCCAAGTCCTGTGTTTTAAGCCCTGAAAAGATTGCATGTTCATCCACCATGGCTTGTAAGCCTAAGAGAAACGAATGATACAAGCAGTCACCATCAGAAGGTGCATCTAGGGTTTCAAAACCTCTGTCTTTTAAACGTATCTTGACTGTTAGCCGGTTCATTTGCAGTGTCGGGTCCCAGATAATGAGAAAAAAATATATCTGTGAATCTGTCTATTGTACATAATGTCGGCTGACTGTTCGATTTTGATAGGTAGGCCTCCCTGTCTTGTAATAGTGCAAAGCACGCTTAATCAGAGCCCCGAATGGGTGATCTTGTTCTTTTTTGTCTAGGTCACTTTTGATATCACTAAATATATATCGTAAATTCTGGTCTGACATATCCTGCCAAGCTGTGTTCGTGTTTTCTAGATTTGTATTATGGAGGCCAATGCTAAAATACATGGGTTGAATGTCACGGGCTTTAACGACGAATATTTTTTTATATTCTCGAGCAAGTAGCGATACATGAATTGCAACCTTATTTTGCTTGGATCTTTTATCTCTTCCCCTTTACCTCTCCTCTATGTTCCTGTTTCATTAAAATAATAGGCACAAAATCTTGCTACAGCAAGGAAAAGGTGATTCAGGGAACTTCAAGTCCATCATATCTTATAAGTTTGAGCATGTTTTCATTGTGACAAGTGGTCGCTTTTAGTGGGACTTCGCCGAAGCATTTGAATTTGTCTATTGTATATGTTGTTGGCTCACTGTCCGATTTTGGTGTTAAGGTAGGCCTAACTGTCTTGTAATTGCACGCTTAATCAGGGAACCTTTTTTTTTTATCTTGTTCTTTTATGTCTAGCTCATTCTTGAAATCACTAAATACGCATCGCTAATCCTGGTCTGTGCATGTCCTGCCAAGCTGTGTTTGTGTTTTCTAGATTTGTATTATGGAGGCCAATGCTAAAATTCATGCCAATGCCACGGGCTTTTACACCGAATAAATTGTTTTTATATTCTTGAGCAAGAACCGATACATGTGTTGCAGCCCATGTTGCCTAGACCTTTTATCTCTTCCACTTTTCCTTTCCTCAATGTTCCTGTTCAAATAAAAATAGGCACAATCTTGCTAGTGCAAGGAAAGGGATGATTCGGGGCACTTCAAGCCCAACACATCTTATGTTTTTGTGCATGTTTTCATTGTGACTGGTGGTCGCTTTTGGTGGGACTTCACCGAGGCATTCTTTTTCAACATGTTTCTTTAACAAAGCAAGGAGGCGTCACTTCTCCCCCTAAGCATCTCTGTATGGTTCATATTTCAGCATAAACTGATCAATATTAGCAAGAATTGTATTTACTGCAGATGTAGCTTGTTGTCTGGTTTTGTATGTATCCCTCTTTCTCCTGAAACACATTGCAAAATCATGAACTATTAAAGAAGCATGGTTTCTTTGAAATATACATTGTGACACGCTGGCACACAGAAGTATTGGTCCCATTTGCAGCTCGCAGTTGCTTCCTTGCTTGGCAGCAATTGTCAACAACTATCATTTTAGGTGGCAGACCATGATTTTTAGCCACCTGTTGCGAATATTACATAACAAATTACTAACTTTATGCAGAGTTTCCCCCTTGGTGATTTGCCATCTAACTACCTGGCCATGTTCATTCATATACAAATAAATAAATATTGGTACTTCTACTTATTGTCTTGTTATCTGTTACCTTCATCTGTTACATCCATCTGTTGTGAGCCTGTGTTCCATGTGACCTGAAAGCTTGAGAGAAATGAATGAATCAATATACATAAACATAAACACACGTATGAAATGTGAAGACGATAACTGGAATCAATCCTTTGCAGCACGGCTCTGGAGTCGAACACTTATGCCATTACACCATACAAGACGATGCAAAGGTCATAGAAAAATGACGATATTTAAAACTGATCCAAAGGCAGTGAGGTAACTATATACAGTCATGACAAGCAAATTCGTCGAATTAATGTCCCCCGCTTTGGGATCTTGTTGTTTTTCATGCTTTATAAAGGATGGACAGACAGACGGCAGACAGAAGCCAGACACTCCAAAACAAATCCAAACCAGGGTATGCAAGAGAGCAATCACTGACCAAAATTTGAATGAAATCGGATAACATTTAGGAAAGTTATCCCACAGAAACGAAAACCTGACAGAGTGACAAACAGACCGACGGACATAAGGGAAACGAAAACCTGACAGACGGACAAAGTGACAGACAGACAGGGAAAAGCCAGACACTCTAAAACTAATCCGCACCAAGGTATGCATGAGAGCAATATCTGACCAAAATTTGAATGAAATCAGATAATATTTTGGAAAGGATGACAGACAGACAGACAGATGCCAGACACTCCAAAACCAATCCCAACCATAGTAAGCATGAGAGCAATCACTGACCAAAATTTGAATTAAATCAGATAATATTGAGGAAAGTAATGGCACAGGTACGAAAACCTGACAGACGGATAGACAAAGTGACAGACAGACAGAAGCCAGACACTCCAAAACCAATCCCAACCAACGTAAGCATAAGAGAAATGACTGACCAAAATTTGAATGAAATAGGATAATATTTAGGAAAGTTATCGCATGGAAATGAAAAGTTGACAGACAGACAAAGTGACCGACAGACAGACAGAAGCCAGACACTCCAAAACCAATCCCAACCAAGGTATGCATGAGAGCAATCACTGACCCAAATTTAGATGAAATCGGATAATATTTAGGAAAGTTATCGCATGGAAACCTTACAGAAACGGACAGACAAACCCAAAACAATGTCCCCCGCATATGTCAGACCATGTGGTCTGACAGCAGTGATTTTGAGTTTCCTCACATACCGAGAGTAAAACAGAAGCTCCAAGAAATAACTAGAATACGGGTAGTCGACAGGCGACTACGTGTATCCGCCGAAATCAGAGTGGGTCGGATGAAGTGAGGCATTGATTGAGTGGCAAGGGGAAAAAGAGTGAGGTGTGTTGCATATTAGCATTGATGTCTGCAGCCGAAATGTGTCTGTAGGTTGCGCCACCTACAACAAATCATAAAAGCTGTCCAAGTTGTATACATACGCAAAGTTTTAGGCAGATAAGTCAAACCACTTCTTGTATATGAGTGATTTTATCCGACAGCAGACAAACAGAAGGACGCTGTGCCAAAATAGTGACAGGTGGCGCCATAAAACTTGTGTATGATTAAGAGCTATGTTAGGTCTATACACATGCAAAATTTGAGGAGGATACAGCAAACCAGTCCTGAGATATAAGCCTGGATGTCTGCAGCGTAAACATAAATGTAGGTGCCGCCACCTGCCGCAAAATCCGGAAAGCTATCCAAGATGTATAAACCTGCATAATTTAGGCAGATATGTCAAATCACGTACGAGATGTGAGTAATTTTATCCCAGGGCAGACAAACAGACGATGTGCAAAACTGGTTGCTGCTGGCGCCACCAGTTTTGCATATGATGAAGAGCTCTGTGAGATCTATACACATGCAAAATTTTGGCCCAATCGGTCAGACCTTTCCTGAGATATGAGCTTGGATGTCTGCAGCGTTAACGTGAATGTAGGTGGCACCACCTGTCATAAAATTAAGAAAGCTATCCAAGATGTATACACTTGCAAAATTTCTGGTGGATAAGTCCAACCAATGCAAAGATATGAGTGATTTTAACCCAAGGCAGATGAACAGATGGACGCTGTGCAAAAATGGTTGCACGGTGGCGCCTCCATTTTAGTGTATGTTATAAAGCTTTCGAACGGCTACATTTGTGCAAAATTTTTAGTCTGATCGGTCAAACGGTTCCCGAGATATGTGGGTTTATGTGTGGAGGAGTTTTCCGGAACCTATGCGGCGGCGGCGCCCGGCTGAAAACATAGTAACCGTAAAACTCTGTTCTGGCGGATACAATTACTGAAAAGACTAAGAGTACAAATGAATCGGCTGTTAAGCCGCTGCTTGTCAAGACAGATGTGGAAATTATGGAGAAATCAAAGGTCGGAGGTCAAGAGACAGAGGCTCAATCGAGGAGACCGGGCGGCCAAACAAAAATGCAGTAGGTCATCTTCTTCGATAACACGTAAACAACCCTTGAAAACACGTAAACAACCCTTGAAAGATGGTAAAAGAAGTGTCCGATTTTAAAATAAGAGATCAATGCGTCCAGGTCATTATAACAGAAACAGGACAGGAGCAGACGTTAGCAGACGGCAAACGTATGACGAGTACAGCCAGTCAAGCCAGCAGAAGCACAGGAAGTTATAGTAGAAAGATAGACATAGATGACAAAGTAATATAACCTGAAACATTTTAAATTAGAAATATTTGGTTTCAAAGAATGCACAATCAACTTGTTTTTGACAATTAAGTGTTGTTAAGTAAGAGGTCTTATCACATATGTGGAGCAATTATGACTTTATCAAACGCAACTGAAATGTAAACCAGTGATCTTTTCAGGTTGCGCTGTCAGAAACAATCGCCAAAACATGACATTAAATTATCCCTAAGACACGGCAGTTGGTGTGACAATTCCAACCTGACACTTAAAGAAATTATGCAGTTAACATATTTGTGGACAATCGGTTGAAAAACATATGATGAATGAGCTACAAGGAAGTAGTGAAACTGGTAGATTGGAGCAATTTTTGCAGGGAAACGTGAGGAAACTCTCTTGTCGGAAAATCGAGAAAGAAAAAAAATCGGCGGTCCTGATATTGTGGTGAAGATAGACGAATCTAAATTCAGCAAACGGAAACACCACCAAGGTCATAACGTGAAAGGTATTCGGTGGCCAGGGAAAAAAGACAATAGAAAAAAAACATCTTGATGGTTGTTGTTGCTGATAGCTCCCAAAAAAAGTAGCATCCGTTAATTGAAAAGCATATAGACAAGGGAAGCACAATTTTTAATACAGTAACTATTGGAAAGGTTACGGCTGTTTAAGTGAACGTGGTTATAAATATTTCACTGCAAACCATAGTAATTACTTCAAAAACCCAGTATCAGGCGTACACACCAATGGAATAGAAGGTGACTGGCAAAAGGCGAAAAGTGTGTATATGCCGCGTTTCGGGGTAAAATCAAAGCATTTACCAGGTTACCTATCGGTTCATAGTTGGCAACCGTATCATGAAGGTTCTAATGTATTTACACGTTTCCTGCGATAAGCCAAATAACTGTACAATGGAAACTGCAATTAACAGAATTGTAAATTCTGTAACAGCACCTCGTCGAATTAACAGAAGAGTTGATGTAGATAAGATATGTAGATATGTATATATTTATTGTTTCCCATATTCAGATGGAAGTATACAGAAAAAAGTATAAGGCAAGAACAATACAATATAATATAGAGATTGAAAAAAAACTAGATGTGTCGGAACGACACGAATGCCCCCGTCTGGGGCAAATTAGAAACATTTGTTAAATTTTGTAAAAAATTTAAAGTTCAGGAAGTGTTGTATGGTCAAAAGTAGGTCAACAAGGGCAAAATGCAAACTCGATCTGTAAAGGGTCATTATCAAGCAACACACCAAAAATCATGCCAGTATCTGCAGGCATTGTGAAAAAAAGTATATGTGCATTTTTCATGAAACTTTCTGTCTTTCATGAAATTTTCTATGTTCAGGATCTGTCGTATGGTGAAAAATAGGTTAACTGGGACGAAACGCGAACTCAATCTGTAAGTGGTCATTATGCGCCCACAGACCAAACATTAGGCCAGTATCTGTAAGCATTGTATTGCGAATCTAGAATATTAGCAAAAGTTGATAATCATTTATAAATTTAAATTGGAGAGGTATATACCATGTTTCATAACAATCCACCAAATGCTTCCTTAGAAGAAAGCTCCTAAGTTTTTTTCTATACTAAGCTCTGTGACCTTGAAAAGTAGATCAAGATCACCCATCTTTGAACTTGACCAAGATTTTGTAAATATAATTCAATAGCACTGAAGTAATGAAGTTCCTGTGTTGAATACCTTTGGAGATATCCTGCACAAAAGGCCAAAATTGAACAAAATCCGATAAAATTTCATTAAAAAATCAGAAATTGCAGGTGGCGCCACCAAAATTGTGCAGCACATACATACCATCAGTCCCAATGATCATAGTAAGTTTTGTGAAAATCCACACAATGGTTCCTGAGATATAAACTTCTGAGTGTTTTTCTATAATCAGCTCTAAAATGTAGAAAAATGGGTCAAGGTCACCCATCTTCGAACTTGACCGAGATTTTATCGATATACATCTTCACTGATGAAATAGAATTCCAACGGTGAATCCTTTTAGAGATATCCCGCTCACAAGGTAAAAGTTAACAGACGCGGAACGGACGGACGGACGGACAGACACCGGACAGACAGATGGACAGACGGACAGCTTGGGTGACGACAATAGCCCATCAGCCTATGCGCTGAGGGCTAAAAACGGCTGTTCATGTTTATTTGTCATGAAAATTTCTATTTTTCATGAATTTTTCTAAGTTTAGGAGCCGTAAAACGGTCAAAAGTAGGTCAACCGGGACGAAACGCGAACTCGATCTGTAACTAATCATTATCTGCCCACACACCAAAAATCAGGCCAATATCTGCAGGCATTGCGAAAAAAAAGTCCGTACATGTGTATTTGTCATGAAAATTTCTATTTTTCATAAAATTTTCTAAGTTTAGAAGCCGTAAAACGGTCAAAAGTAGGTCAACCGGGACGAAACGCGAACTCGATCTGTATCTGGTCATTATCTGCCCACACACCAAACATCAGGCCAATATCTGCAGGCATTGCGAAAAAAAGTCCGTACCTGTGTATTTGTCATGAAAATTTCTCTTTTTCATGAAATTTTTTTTTAAGTTTAGGAGCCGTAAAACGGTCAAAAGAAGGTCAACCGGGACGAAACGCGAACTCGATCTGTAACTGGTCATTATCTGCCCACACACCAAAAATCAGGCCAATATCTGCAGGCATTGCGAAAAAAAAGTCCGTACAACTGTTTGATTTCGGAATGACGGAATGACGGACACGGGTAAAACTATATGCCCCGGCCATTTTGTGGCGGGGGCCTAAAAATAACCTCAAGAATTAAAACTAGAATACGGGTAGTCGACAAGCGACTACGTGTATCCGCCATATTGGAGTGGTATAGATAAAGGAAAGGATGGAGTGTTGCAGAGATGAAATAAGAGGAATTGGGTATGAGTTATGGTAATGAAACAAATGATATATGTGAATTTCACTGAAAAGAGATGTAAAAATGGATATTACTATTTGGTAATGAGATGTATTGTCATGGATATAAGGAATAATTTTGTAGGAGAGAGAGAGAATTGTACAGTAAATAGTTACAATCGTATTGATTTGAGTAGAATGTCTTTTTTGACATTACAGAAACTTGATGTGATAATATGAAGTGGCAATGGAATAATTAGGGGATAAGGAAGTGTATGCTGAATATATTGAGTGAGTGTTGTAGTTTGGGATGTAATAGAATTTTATTGTTGTATGATAGTTATAGAAAGAATTTGTGTATGATTGGTGGGTTTGTGGTACTAATGGGATCAAAGGGAACAGATAGGGTGTGACAGGAAGTGAGAAGGAGGGCCAAGTGTGTGCTAATTGTGTTTGGTATAGGTGGTGATTGTTAGGAGATAGGGTCTTAATTAGGTGTTAAGTAGGGTGGATAAGGGTAAAGGTGGTTTGTGGGCAGTTAAAGGATGTGGAGAGATTGGACAGAGCTGTTTGCTGATTGGATATTTGGAAGGAAGAGTGTGGTGGGGAGGTGTTTTGACTTGACAGACAGGATATATATTGTTGTAGAAATATTCCAGTTTGAGTTGATGTGTTGCCATGAGTGGAGTTTGGTGTGGCAGTTTGGAGGAGTATTTGAAGCTTGAAGAATTTACGGTAAGGCAAATTTTGTTCATATTATGGTGGGAAGATGTGTAAATATGATAGGGGAATTGAATTGGAATACTGAATTGTGTTAGATTTTGAATTAAATTTGGAAGGTTTTGGTAAAATTGATATGTAATGTTAAAATAAGGATAATTTGTAAATGTTAATGATGAAGTAGTGAGGTTTTTTTTTATATTTAGGATTAGTATAATGTAAAAAGGAAACGGGCTGCAATGAATTTTTTATTTTGGGTGTAATAATTAGTGTTATTCAAGTAATGGGACATGTGTATATAATGTTTGACAGGAATATACATATTAGTATTAATAGTATGGTATGCAAATGTACAGTTTTAGGAAATAATATGTTGACTAAATGGAAAGAGAGTAAGTGGTGTATTGGAAAGTTATTAAAATTAAGTGCATGGTTTTTAATTAGTAAAGGTTTTTGTGGGGTTTTTAGGGGAGTGTTAAGTATAGAGGGTGGAGGGATAAGAAGACCAAGGTTAAGTTTTTTTGATGCTAGAAATAGATTTGTCTTTGGGTTTTTATTAGTTTACAGCGTTGGAATAGTTCGAAATTTTGTTGTTTCCAATGGAAAGGCATTAGGTTTTGTGTATATATAGTTATATAAGTAGTGTGAGTGATAACTATGATAATAGTTGTAAAGTTGTGCGAATTAAACTGATGTGGAGAGTGGTAGTTTGTATGGTGTTGTTTGAGTTATTTGTTATTGAATTGATTTGATAGTGAATTATTGCACTTTAGCACTGTTGTGTGAAAACTGGTGAAAATTAGTTGATTTAGTTTGATTAAAAGAAATTAACATAATAAAGGATGATCAGATGATGTGTATTGTTTGATATGAATGTTAAATTTTTAGGAGTGGAAAGAAGATTATATTTATTTTGATTGTTTTTGTAGTGATATATATTTTGAAGGGTTGTATGAGTTTTTTAAAATGTAGTGTTTTTTTTATTGTGATATGGGTTAATTTAAGAAAATGTTATTTTTTGGTTAAAGAAGTGAAATTGTGATGTGTAATGAGAATGGAGAATTATAGCAGGGGTTGAGGAAGGAGTAATTGAGGAATAAATAATGGTAAGTAAAACAAGAGACAATAAACTGTTGAAGAAGTTTATTATGAAATAATAAGGCAAATATTAAAGTTAAATGATCAATGAACATATTTACAAGGTCTGATTTGGGGGGACATGGTTTTGATTTAATCTGATGTAGTTGGGGTAGTTTGTATCACTGGTGTTTCAGTTGTTGGTTCAGTTGCTGGTTCAGTTGTTGGTTTTGTTGTTGCTGTTTCTACAGTGGATTTTTCAGTGTTGTCTTGGGCGGTACTTTGTTGTTGTTGGTCTTCATAAGTAGGAAGTTCATCATCTGACTGTGTCTTTTCCTGCGTCTCAAAGCTTGTACAAGGCTTTTTTGTTGGAGAGTCTGAAATGACATGAGCAGTAGCAGTTGATGATTATAAATTGACAAATAAGTGAGATTATGAAAAATTATTTACTTGGTTAGTTTGGAATAGAATAGGAATATAAATTGAGATGTGTGTGAAGGAGGGGGTGACATAATGTTAGATAATGTCAAGGTTGCTGAATGTGATATGGTTTTGTAAAAAAACGGATTAATGGGTCAGTTAATAAGTTACGGAGCATGTAGTTATTTCTCTTTTTCATATTAGCATTTGAAAAGCAATGAGGAAACGTCTTGTGGTGATAATTAAATAGTAAATAGATTAATTCAAGAGAAATATCAGATGTATTTTTTTGGATTATATTATATTTAAGATGGTGGTGTGTGTCATGACAAATAATTGTAAAACTATATGTATTTTAAGTATGTGAAAGTAATATTTGTTTTATAGAGTGATTGGGTATATGACTGTGTGTAAAATATAGAATAAGGATGAAAGTGGAGATAATGTGTTGTAAAATAATATACATTTAAATTAATGAGTTAAATAAATAGAAGAATAAAATTAGAATTGTTCATTTTCAACTGAGCATAAAGTAAGATTAATATTTTTGGTAAATGTATGTAATATGATGAACTTACCATCAGCTAGTGAGGTGAAAGGTTTTCTTTTTTGGTTGTCTGGAGTGGTTGTTGCTGTATTGAATGATGACCTCAGGAAGGTTACTGATTTTTGAAGGGCTCTCACTTGTTTGGCTTTTTTGGTGAAGGTCAGGTTGTTTTTAGCAACATCATTTTTTAGTTGAGCAAGATGGCAGTCCAGTTGGTTCAAGCTTTGTTGAATATTGTCCGTGTGTTGGATAAGGACGGCATATCTGATGGCCATAACTGCTGTTTCCAGTAACTGGATACTTGGTGTTAAGTCTTTGTAATCCATTTCTGCAAGAAAATATAGTGGTTAATTTAATATACATAGTTAAGCATGGTGCAGTGAGCTGGGTTGATATGAAGGTTTACTGTTTGTGTTTGTGTGATGAAATGTGGTTGTTGTTTTGTTTGTAGATATTAAATTTATATTAATGGGTAATTTTAAGATCAATAGACAAAAACATAATTATAAGCTTTATAATATGGTATAATGGTGTTAAATCTTTTATATTACTGATATTGAATTTAATGAGAAACATGAGAAATTGTATGTATGTGTTGTGCATAAAAGTTGTTGTGTTGAAGTAAGTGTATTAATGTTAGTGAATGTAATGTGGTATTAGTAAAGGTTTATGTGCAAGTTAATTAATGAATAGAAGGGAAAGACACATACCTGAGTGCAGCTGGGCAGTCTGACAAATTGTTGAAGTAGCAGGGTACTAGCAGCAAATGACCAAGGCTTGCAGGTGTGCTGTGGTCAGTGACGTGAAGGCTGGCACTTGAATACATGGTCTCAGCAGGAGGTTTGGTGATAAAGCCCTCATGATCAGTAGGGTGTGACTAATTATGGCAGGTTGGGTGTGGAGGTTGTGTTTTGTTGTAGTATGTTATAACAGATTATGTTATAACATATATTTGATGATGTGTAATCAAAACTGTTTCAAAATTTATATAAGTGTATAAAGTGGTGGGTGTGTTGTTAAGTGTGCTACACAAGATGGTAAACATGAAGTGTAAGAACATATATTATCTCGTGTGTTTATGTTTTTTTGTGTGGTTTTATATTAGATTGATAATTTATGGTGGTGGTAATGACATGATTTGTTGTTTAAGTGTTAATGTTAAGTTGTTAGATGTGTTAATCAGGAGGCTTTTTTGTGGGGAAGTAAAATGTTTATTAAGAATAAAATGAGTATAGTAAAAATGATGTTAATGATGAAGGTAGTACTTAGTCATGTGTTGAGGAAGTTTGTTAAATCGTTTTGTATTATGATTATCAATAAAAATAGAATTGTATTGTGGATATACCAGAGTTGGGTCAAAAAGTACTCGTACTCATTGTACTCTTACTCATGAGTACTTTTTTGAGTACTCAGTTCTCGTACTCGAGTACTTTTAAAAAATCACAAAAGTACTTGTACTCATACTCAAGTACTTTGAAAGTACTTGGTACTCATATGAGTACTTCTTGGTATTTCAGATTTTTCTAAAAAAAAATTTAATCTCAATTTGTTATATTAGTAATAGTTTATTAAAGTAAGATATATTTATTATATAACATTTATAATATCATATATAATAGTACTTAAAGTAATCCATCTGTTACTATAACTAAAACTATTAAAGCATTGATAACTACTACTATTACTTTGCTTCTTTTACTTAAACTAACATTTTTATTCAATATAAAATAAAAAAATTGAACTATTTCATGATTAATACATTAATGCAATTCATGTGTATATTTGTACAGCATTGTATATTTCCAGCAAGATAAGTACATAGTGTTCAATAATAAGCAACATAGTGTTCAACATTAAATAAGCAAATTCATACTGAATAAAATTTAAGAGAAAAAATTCCAATTTTTGAAAGATACAAAAATAAAAAAGATTTGCCACAATTCAATACAAATAAATAAACTCAGAACCTGTTCATGATAACATAAATTCAGTAGTGCTCTGGGGCCTGGGCTAATCAAGCTTGAATTGATTTATATATGAAACTAAATGTGAGTGTAGGTTTAGCAGATTTTCAGTGGGAATTGCAATCTTTGATGAGCTCTGTACTAGGGGTACTATAAACAATACAAGTTCAAATTTCTTTTCTATCAGTTGTTATTTTACTGTTACTAACTTTGAAAACCTTTAATATTCTATTTATATTACACATTACTATCGCCTCATTCCTTGTAGTAATAATCACTGACGTAACTGTTGGTAATACTCATGAATTATTACACATGATGAATGACATGGTCAGTCTGTCAGATGTATTGTTTTATACTATTTTCACTTATACCGGTTGTCATTAAATATCTTCATTAGGCTACAGCCACTTATTATTCATAAGTTGATATTATATCAATAATAACATATGGTTGTTATTATTATTATAATTGTTATCATTGTTATTAATATATGATTACATTTTGTTAACATATGGTTATATGTTTATACAATGTCAGTGAGATATCCTTTAAAATTATAACTTTTATTTATTAACTTTTATGAAACTTTTTATGTTGTAGTTTCTGAACATTCCCACCACTATTTTGAATTTGCATAATACAACATTAAGTAAATCTTGCCCTGGCTAGAAATATATTTTGGAAACCCTACGAGACCAGATGTTTCTTTAATGCCAATTGTCTACTTAAATAAGTTAATGCTTTTTATCAACTGTATATGGCCTGTTTATGTGCCGTCGAGTTTACATTTCACCTCAGTATTTTGATGAAGCATAACACAACATAGTATATATTTTTATTTTGTACTGGGTTTTCATTAATAAAAATAATTTTAACTTTCTGAGAATATATTTAATTTAATAATATCATTAAACAAGTTTGGTTACAAAAAGTACTCATTTAAGTACTTACGAATACATTTTGAGTACTCGGTACTCATACTCGAGTACTTTTGAAAAAAGTGCAAAAGTACTCATTCTTGTACTCGAGTACATTTTAAGTAGTCAGTACTCGTACTCGAGTACTTTAAAAGTACTCGGATCCAACTCTGGGATATACAAGGGCAACTTATCTTATCATAAGTGAAAGATATATATATATAATTGATTGACAGGTTATCTGAAATAATGATGTGTTTCAAGGGAACAGAATTGTAGTATGTATAAGGTGAGAAGTAAATGGAAATGGTGTTAATATATAAAATGTTAAATAAAATTGAAGTGTATTTTTTTTTTATATTATGTAGTTGAGATGTTGTGTTGAATGATTATGAAATGATGATGTGTCAGGAATGTGTACGGTATGATTGTTATACCTTTTTTTAAGTGCAAAATTATTGTTTTGTTGTTTGTCTTGGTAAAACAATTTATAGAAATTAATCTTAAGAAAATTGAAATGGGTAGTTTGATAGATAAAGAGTGGTGTTTGCTGAATTTACTGTTATCTGTGGCATGATGCATGGTAGTATTGGATTGCGTGAGTTAATGTTGATAGTAGGAATTCAGAAGTTGTTATATAATTGCTGATAATAGAGAAATATAAATTTAATATGATTTGACGTAATACATGACTAAGAAGTTATAATAGTATGGAATTTTAATATTTAATTTTTTTTTTTAATTTTTCAGGTGTGAATGCAATCATGCCACCAAATAAGCAGTTGAGTGAGAAAGAGAGAAAGGCTCGTGATAGATGGCGAAAGTCACAAGGGAAAGGTGCTGTTTGTCCAAATAGTGTAACATTTGGCTCTTTGAGTCCGAGCAGTGCCATCTTTGATGCAGAAAATCGTGGATTGCAATGTACATGTACGGCATTGATGAGTGCAATTATAATACAAAGGAAATATCCAAGTTACTGGACTTCAGCTGATGTTGACACATGTGTGATCAGCGGTGATAGGTTATATTCTAAAAGCAAAGATGAACATAAATATTTGATGGTGGCAGATCTGCTAAGAACTGTAGAGTTTGACAGTATGACGTACACACTTGAGTATCGTTCTAGTGTATCAGGCTGTTTTCATTAAAGGAATCATCAGAAGTTCATCATAAGATCAACGAAGCAATTTATAGTGCGTGGGAAAAATCATCATTTATTTTATTTATAACTGATGATGGACACAGTGGATATGCTTCTATGATAAACATTATGGGAGAGAGGACAATTTATGTGTTTGACTCACATTCAAGAGATGAGAATGGTTTGCCTAATGCAGATGGTTCAGCTGTGCTGCTCAAATTTACAGCTATTGGTCAACTGATAGGATATTTACTTGAGTTACCACGTTGTGTGAATACTGATGAGTTCGAGCTGACACCAATAATTGTGAGGGTGGTGCACCAACATATGGTAGAAAGAACGAGTTTTCAAAGATCAGGATTGAGTAGAAAAGAAGTACGAGCAGAAAGAGAGGCAAGACAAAGATCAGATCTATGTGTGAAATTAAAACGATCCATGAGAGAAGCAGAGCAAAGGTCTGATCTTCTGGAGAAAAAAAACGTCAGGAGCGTGAATCTCAGCAACGGGCTGAGCCAGCAGTAAAACAAAAACGTCAGCAGCGGGAAGCGCAGCAACGGGCTGAGCCAGCAGTAAAACAAAAACGTCAGGAGCGTGAATTGCAGCAACGGGCTGAGTTAGCGGTAAAAAAGAAACGTCAGCAGCGGGAAGCGCAGCAACGGGCAGAGCCAGCAGTAAAACAAAAACGTCAGCAGCGGGAAGCGCAGCAACGGGCTGAGCCAGCAGTAAAACAGAAACGTCAGCAGGGGGAAGCGCAGCAACGGGCAGAGCCAGCAGTAAAACAGAAACGTCAGCAGCGGGAAGCGCAGCAACGGGCAGAGCCAGCAGTAAAACAAAAACGTCAGGAGCGGGAATTGCAGCAACGGGCTGAGCCAGCAGTAAAACAAAAACGTCAGGAGCGTGAATCGCAGCAACGGGCAGAGGCTGTTGTTAAACAAAAACGTAAGAAGCGGGTGTCCAAGCAACGAAAAGAGCCAGCAGTAAAACAAAAACGTCAGGAGCGGGAATCGCAGCAACGGGCAGAGCCAGCTGTAAAACAAAAACGTCAGGAGAGGGAATCGCAGCAACGGGCTGAGCCAGCAGTAAAACAAAAACGTCAGGAGCGGGAATCGCAGCAACGGGCTGAGCCAGCAGTAAAACAAAAATGTCAGGGGCGTGAATCGCAGCAACGGGCAGAGGCTGTTGTTAAACATAAACGTAAGAAGCAGGAATCCAAGCAACGAAAAGAGCCAGCAGTAAAACAAAAACGTCAGGAGCGGGAGTCCCGGCAACGAAAAGAGCCAGCAGTAAAACAAAAACGTCAGGAGCGGGAATCGCAGCAACGGGCAGAGCCAGCTGAAAAACAAAAACGTCAGGAGAGGGAATCGCAGCAACGGGCTGAGCCAGCAGTAAAACAAAAACGTCAGGAGAGGGAATCGCAGCAACGGGCTGAGCCAGCAGTAAAACAAAAACGTCAGGAGCGTGAATCGCAGCAACGGGCAGAGGCTGTTGTTAAACAAAAACGTAAGAAGCAGGAGTCCAAGCAACGAAAAGAGCCAGCAGTACAACAAAAACGTCAGGAGCGGGAATCTCAGCAACGGGCAGAGGCTGTTGTTAAACAAAAACGGCGACAGAGGGAAGCTGAACAAAGATCTAGTACAAGCAAAAAACAAGAGAGACATGAGAAGAGACTGAGATTAAGAGCAGGTAAAAAAAGTCAAATGGCAAATATAAGTGGAGCTATTGAGGCATTTAAAAGAAAAACAAGTGAGGTGCCTGAATATGTGTGTTGTGTCTGCTACAGAGTAAGATTTAAGGATCAAATTGTTCCTTTTAAGAGATCTAAATACAAGTGTTGTGAAATTCTTGAAAAATGCTGCATTCCATCAGACATGGAGAAAATATGTTGCTACTGTGATGGTTTTTTGAGGAAGGGCAAAATGCCTTCCATAGCATATTAGGGTAATAAACTGAATACTGTAGCCATGCCTGAAGATCTCAGAAATTTCAACACACTGGAGAGATTCTTGATAACACCAGTTATTCCTTTCATGAAGATTGTCAGCTTGGTTAAAGGTACTCAACAGGGTATTCATGGGCAAGTGGTTTGTGTGCAATCAGATTTAAGAAGAGTGGCCACAGCGCTTCCAAGGCCTGTTGATGATACTGGATTGATAAAAGTCAAGCTAAAGAGAAAGTTACAATACAAAGGTCATCATCTATTTCAACAAGTGCGGACTGAAAAAGTGTTGAATTATTTGGAATTCTTGAAAAGCAACCACCCAGCATTTAAAGGTAAGATGTTTAAGGAGACTCTGTGACTTTTGTGAAGTAAAAAAATATGATTAATTAAAGATAAGATGTTAATAAATAAAATGTGATTGCTATATGTAAAACTTTGATTTTAAAAAAAAAATTTAAAATTTTGAATTAAGTTTTGGTGTATATTTTAGAATAAGATCTATGAATTTTAGTTGGTTTTGTAATTGATTAATGGTGAGTATTGATAGAAGATATGGGGTTTTGTTGATTACAGTGAATGTCTGTTAAAAAGTTGAAAAAAGTATTTCAGGAAGGAAAGGATTGAAACATTACGAAAAAAGGTAAAGTTTAAAGGAGACAGGTGAATGTATGCATGTGGAGTATGTGAAAGTAAAAGGTGATTTTTTTTTCAGACATTTCCCTTGAAGATGAGGTACCAAGAGCGTTTGATCATCGAGAGAATGTGGAAGTGAATAGCATTATTGCTGAGCATGCAGGTAATATTTTATGTATAACAGACAATTTTATTTTGTCAGTGTGTCTTAGGTACAGTTTCTTTGGTTCAAATTAATATTAATAAGGAATATTTAAGGATAAGCTGAAAGTTGTCTTTAAAACAGATGTTGAAGAAAAGTAATTCTAAAGATTTACCAACATATATACTTGCAGGATGTATTATTTAAGATTACTATTTATGATTAATATATGGAACGATTCAGTATTATTCAGATTTAACAGATTTGTAGACAGAAAGAAGAGTGACAAATGTTAGTAAGAATCATTTATAAATGTAGTAAACATAATAAATGTCATAATGTATTTTGTTTTTTTTTCCTGTGAACCAGTTCAATCAGAAGCTGACACAGGGTCTATGATGGAAGAATGTGTAGAAGAGGAAATAAGCTTAGAGAAGCTGCAGCCACCAAATTTGGGTAACTATTTTTTTTTACAAAGTTAATGATTTAAATATCAGTAAAAAGTGAGTATAAGTGTTTTAAGTAGTAGAGGTATCTGTAAACAATATAAAATGTGGCAAAGCTATAAGTATTAATAAGAAAGAATGGGAATAATTTAGAAGCATGAAAAGATAATTAATGAAAAGCCTTTAGATGTTGTGGTGCGACCTTTATAGCAAGGGATCATTTAGACTTGATTTATAGATATAATATATGGAAAAAGTATTATAAGCATTAGGTAATCTGTAGTTATCTTTGAAGTGAAAATTTTTTTTTACAAAAGCATTAATTGGAAAGGGATGAATAAGTATAATTTTGAAACGAAATAGATTGAATGACACAAAGAACTCTGAGAAAAGTAACAATTATTTGTAAGATGAATTTATATAGTTTTAAAAATTTTTTTTATGTTAACCAGTTGAACAAGAAGCTGATATTGGGACTGTGACAGGAGCAACCGGAGAAGAAGTAAGCTCAGAGAAATTGCAGTTATCAAAGTGTGGTAAGTATATTCATTAAGGATAATTTTATAACAGTGTACATAGTCAAGTAAGAATCAGTTTTAAAGTTGCAGAGTGATTTGTAAGAAATATCTAGACTACCAGCTTTGCTACAAATAAGATAGCATCATAATAATTAACATATATGATAAAGAGAAAGTATTACAAATATTAAAAGTATTGATTGTTCTGTATTGATCCTTGTAGTTATAAAATATGTAAAATCATTTAGGTACAGGGATCATTAAGAGTGTTTTTGTATGGATATGTATTATAAAGACTTTGATATCATGTACTGATCTTTGCAGTGATTCTTTGCAGAGTATAGAAATGCATGAATATGTTAGAGGGATTGTAAAGATTTATTTATGATTAAATGGATATATGCAACAAGTACAACTTTAAGAATGAATGTGTTGCTAGACAAAATGAAGAACGAGAACTGGTGAGAATAATTTATAAAAAGTAGTATATATTTATTTTTTCTACCTGTGTTAATATTGTAACAAGATGAAGAATAAGGTGACATGACGTTTTACAGACTGATAGACAGAAGGAACACTGATCAATCTATTTCACACAAGAATTATTTATAAACAGTGGTAAATGTATTTTAAACTTTTTCATGTAAAGCAAAAGTTGCTGGCATCGGGACTGTGATAGAAGAAAGCGAAGGAGATGATTTAAGCTCAGAGAACCAGGAGCAGTCAATACTTGGTAAGTTTATTTGTTTGAAAGTGTTATGAATTCAGTATGCTAAAGCAATTTTGGAGGCTGAATATGTATTTTAGCAATAGTTATTTACTGAACAAGAAATCATACAGAACAAGAACGGACAGCATTGATTAAGAGATCAATGAGGAATTGTGAAGTTTTAAAAAGTAGTAATAAAATCATTATGTATTGAATTTTTAAATATTAATAATTAATAATATTAATAATTGATCTAATATTTGGATGGGACAACTGTAGTCTGAATAAGAATGTGGGCATTTAGGAGTGGAAATATTCAGTATGAATGACTCATATATATAGTAGTTAATATTTATATGATTTGTATTTCATATTTTATTTTTATTGATCAGTTCCGCAAGATGGTGACACTGAGCCTTTGAGGGAAGAAGGTGGAGAAGAAAATCAAAGCTTAGAATACAGACAGGATTCAGGACTGGGTAATTTTTGTTATTACTGTAATAAACACTATGAGATCAGTGTTTTCTTGACAATATTGCTCATAGATTTTGCATCTGAATGTACTAAAATGAGGTTGAAAGTGGAGTGCTTTTGTGAAGAGTTATTATGATTTTGTTTACATAGAATATGAAAAAAAACTGTGTGCAGTATGGTGAATGTGCTTGGCTGTAGGCTAGTTGACAAGACATAGCTCTAAAATCACAAAATATGAATGGCAGCAGGAGGCTTTAGCATTAATAGTGATTTAAAATTATTTTTTAAAAATAAGTTTAAATAAAGATAAGTCTACATGGACTTTTATATAAAATTAATTGAGGTTTCTCAGGAACTTTATACTAAATGTTTGAGGTTTCTCAGGAACTTTATACTAAATGTAAGTTGTATGTTTAGCATCTTGTTATGCAGTGTTTGTAGTTTATTCTAGTTGATGTATAAATTGTTAGTGTAGATGTAGTAGATTTTTATGATAAAGGGAGTAGGTGCAGTAAATCTATATATGAGGTGTTTATATATTCATTAAAAGCAAGTAACAAAAAGACTATGTAGGAAAATATTATATTACATATTATAGGTTGTAAATATTTGATTTAATGTATTTGTTTTGTTTGTTAATTAGGGTTTTGTGAACAAGCCAGAGTCAGAAGAAACAGGGGACATACAAGAAATTCCCCAGACTAAACAAGAGTCAGACTTGGGTAAATATTTGTATTACAATTATAGTGCACTGTTTTTGTCAAACAGAGTGGTTGGTTTGATTGTGATCTCTTGAGTGCTCGAAATTTTTTGTCCAGTTGGATAAAATGCGCAATAATTGGACAAGTTGTATACATCACAATTAATGTTTATGAATGGAAGAATTCTGGATAGTCAACAAATGATAAAATTTGATTGAAGATATGTAATTAGGATATGTATAAGGTAAGTGATAATTTCAACAGAATATTCAGACTAGTTATCCTTTTGTCTCATATATAAGTTCAAACAATTTTTCTCTATTTATGTTATGTACACAGTGTTAGTGTTAATTTTAATAGTCTTTTTTTTGTCTGATTTGAACAGATGAAGTGGAGAGCAGTGCACCCCTGATGACGTGCCTGCAGCCTGAGGATTTGGCTCAATATGTAGCTGATAATTTTGAAGACCAAATACTATGTCTTGCACCAGCTGAGGGTAGTTCTCCAGAAACAGCAGAGGATAAGGAAGCAGATGCTTTTCCTACACTGTTTCCAAATGGACAAAACAGTTATAAAGAGGAAAGAGAAGTGAAATTAACTTTTATCCAATACATCAAATCACGTCTTTTTTCTAAGTTTCTTCAGTTCCCTCAAAACATAGAGTATGTGTTTTATTTGCAATATATCAAGGAATTAAAAGAAGTTTTATCATCAGCAAAAATCAGTATGAGAAAAAGTGCCCAACCAATTGATTAAATTATTACAGCTGGCCAAATGGTCCAACCAGGAAAACTGAGAGATGTCATTCATAAGAACCATGGATATAAGTATTTAGTAAACATTCTTGGAAGTGCACCATACTGGCAACGTGCCATGCAAGACTGCCATGGTAAGGCAACTGGGGATACCTACATTTTTTGCGAGTTTTTCTGCAGCAGACAGAAGATGGCCAGAAATTATCAGAGCCATTTTGCAGTGCCAAGGGAAAGATGTGCTTGAGGAAATTAGTTGGACAGAACATTGCAACATAATAAACAGCAACCCTGTGGTAGCTGCACTTATGTTTGATAAAAGAGTGCAAAATTTTTTTCGAACATTACTGCTTGGAGACTGCAATGTTATAGGGAAAGTCACTGACCACTTTTTTCGCATTGAATTCCAGCAGCGTGGGTGGCCACATGTCCACGCATTGTTTTGGATAAAAGATGCACCAAAATTAAATCAGTGTAATACAAACAATGACCAGGAAGTATGTGATTTTATTGAAAGCCATATATCATGTGCATTGCCTTGTGAAGAAGAAGAACAAGAACTTTTTGAAAAAGTATCAGCTGTGCAAATGCACAGTCAAAATCATTCAAAAACTTGCAGGAAAGGTAATACCGTCTGCCGTTTCCATTTCCCCAGGCCCTCCTCTATGAGAACTTTTATCTGCCGCCCAGTGCATGCTCCAGAAAATGTTGATCCAGGTGTGTGGGGGAGAATCCAAAAAGAGAAACTAGACAGATTCTGGAAGGCCCTTGAAGCTGCTGAGGTTACAGCAACAGCAGAGGATGTGTTGTCAGCTGCCAATATAACTCGAGCGGACTTTGAATTGGCCCTAGGAAGCCAAGCAAAGAAAGTGTCAGTCGTTTTGAAAAGGAAACCATCTGAAAAATGGGTAAACCAATATAATGGACCATTATTAGAAGCTTGGAATGCTAATATGGACCTACAATTTGTTGTGGACGCTTATAGTTGTATTGCGTATATTTTATCCTACATTAGTAAGAAGGAGAGTGAGGAAGGGGAGTTACTGAAAGCTGCTCAGAAAGAAGGAAGAGAGGGATACCTAAGTGCAGTTGAAGAGCTAAGGAAAATCGGCAATATACCTAACGCATCGGGAAGTAAGCAGTATGGAGGCCATTTGGAAGGCTATAGGACTGAAGCTTAAACAGTGCAGTCGTGATATAAAATGGGTGCAGTCTGCTGATGATGCAACGAGGTATGTCTAATTTAATGTTATTGATTGAATGAAAATAGACAAATGTTCATAGACAAAAATTATTAAAATGGTAATGTAATGTATTTTTTATTTGTAAGTAATGGTTGGGAAATGTGTTGGAAACATAACAAGTGTTTGCAGCATATAATTATATAATATATAACATAATAAATTGTATGAATAGTGTTGAGAAATTTTTTACCTATACAATTAAGAATATATCTGGTCTGTCAGTGCCTTGTTTGACTGAATCACCGGAGCTGGGTCTCTAATACAGGTTAATAATCTTGTGAAAACAAGAGTAAAATTTGTAAAGATAAACGTTAGTTCAAGTGTATAAATGTGTATATATATATATATATATATATATATATATATATATATATATATGTACAGAATTACCTTTTTTGACTAATGGACTGCATTTGTGTATATTTGACAGGCTGACACTCCCCCTACATATGCTTAAGAAGATAGCTGAGAAAGACCAAGAATCAACTAACATTTTTGCACATTCTGATATGGATCGGTACTGGGCACGACCAAGAAAGCCTCCATTCATGGACATGTGTTTGGCTGAATTTGTGGCAGAATACAATGTAAAATATACAAAGTCGACACAGACAGGGAAAGGTAGTGATGATGATGATGCCAGTGACAGTGAAGGACAAATCATTAAGTTACAGGATGAAATGGGGGCTGTAGCTAAACGTCGTCGGAGCTGTGTTATCAGATGTCTGCGTCTGTCACAGACAAAAGATGCTGAAAAATATTACAAAAATTTGTTAAGGTTATTTGTGCCTCACAGGGGTCAGAAACTCAAGCCTGATAATTATGTAAGTCATGAAGCATATTATATGTCAGGGAAAAAACTTGTAGGTGGTCAAAATTCATCTGTGAGACAAATTGTCCAGAGCAATGCTAGAAAATATGAACATAATGCGGATGAAATAGATGAAGCATGGCAGATGGTGCAAAGCCAAGGAATTAGTGAAGATGCGTGGGCAAGTGTTGCACCTAATATTGAAGCAACTCAGGAAGAAAGACGTCCACCACTTGAGCATGAGGATGAAACAGATGACGAGGTCCCAGAGCTTGACATGCTTGACTCAAACACAAATCCTACAGGTGCATGGTCATCAGTTGAACAATCTGCCGGTTTACCATACAATGATGCAGTGTTGCTTATGAAAAACATGAACATAAAACAGCGTCAAATATTCAAAGAACCGAGAGAATGGTGTGTTATGACAAGTGCTGGCAAAAGGATCGAACCATTTAGAATTTTCCTTACAGGAGGTGCTGGTACAGGTAAATCACATGTCATCAAAGCGTTTCAGTGTGAGGCAAAGAGGCTGATGTCTGCAACAACAGATTCACCTGATGATGTAACAGTTTTGTTAGTAGCTTACACAGGCTCCGCTACCTACAATATAGGTGGTCAGACAATTCATTCTGCTTTTCATATACATGCAAATACAAGCAAAATGAAATCCTCTGTCAAATACCAGCCACTAGGGGAAAATCTATTGACATCTCTCCGCGCACGATATAAACATCTGCGTATACTTATTATTGATGAAGTATCTATGGTAGGGAAAAAAAATGCTGCACACCATCAATCAAAGGTTAATTCAAATCAAACGCAGTAACAGTTTGTTTGGGAATGTCAGTATTCTAGCAGTAGGGGAATTTTATCAGTTAGCACCTGTAGGTGACAAAGGCCTCTACAAAGAAGACGGTGGAGAGCTCTGTGAATCTCCCTGGTCTTCATTTAGCATTTGGAATCTAACACAAATTATGCGTCAGAAGGATGATTTGCAATTTGCAAATATCCTGTATAAACTCAGAGTAAAAGAAAAGAAATGTGAAACAGCAGATGATGTTGATCTGAGTGATGCTCATGATTTCCTGGTATCTAAAAAACATGCAGAACAAGATATCCCACTGGATATTGTACATATATTCCCACGGAATGCTGAGGTCAATGCACACAATAAAAAGATGCTTAATATGATAGGACAGGAAAAAATATTGATAGAAGCTGCTGATATGTTGATGAGAGCTGGGGAATGTACACACCAAAGGAAATCTCCCATTGCTGATGGGAAATCCATATTGTTAGCCCATTTGGAAGTATGTAAAAATGCCTGAGTTATGTTAACTGTCAATTTGGATGTAAAGGATGGGTTATCAAATGGGGTTATGGGGACTATTGTTGACATTGCCGAAACTAAAACTCCCTTGAAGCAACCACAATATATTCTGGTTCGTTTTGACAATGTCAATGTTGGCATAAATGCAAGACAGCAGAACCCTGCATCATTAGCAAGAGATGCAGTTATGATTAAGCCTCATTCAGAGCAGTTCAGGCATCAAGGTGCACAGGTAACACGGCATCAATTTCCCATAAAGCTGGCTCGGGGATGTACAGTTCATAAAACTCAAGGTATGACCCTGAAGGAAGCTGCTATTTCTCTTGAGCACACATTTCTGGCAGGCATGTCTTATGTAGCCCTGAGCAGAGTGAGCTCATCATCAGGTCTTTATTTACTTGACTATAACCCTGATCATATTTATTGTGATCCACATGTTACACAAGCCCTTGAAAAAATGCCATGTGTTACTATCAAATCAATGCCAATATTCCACTCACCTCAAGAAAGAATTGCACTTACAATTAATGCTCATAATGTTCACTCCCTTCAAAAGCAGATTCCTCACATTAGGAATGACCCAGAGTTTATGATGGCTGACATTCTGATTTTTACTGAAACCTGGTTAAATGAAAATGTTGCTGATGAGGCAGTTGAAATAGATGGGTATTTGAAACCTATACGGTATGATAGACCAAGTGGTACAGGCCGGGGTTGGGTGGTCTTGTACATTAAAGAGAATGTAAACGAATGGAAAAAACAGCTAACTCCAAACATACCTGGAATTGAAATGGTCATAGCTGAAATTACTGGCACCACAGTTGTTGGACTTTATAAACCTCCAGCTACTTCCTCAAAAATCCTAGACAATTCTCGTCAAATAGTTCTTGAGACTGTAAACCCCCAAATGCCAATGGTTGTCTGTGGCGATTTTAACATGGATGTATCTAAACCACCTCATCAAAGTGATTTGACCTCTCTCAGGTCATTTCAGCAGACAATATCTGATTACACTTTTGGTTTAGGGAGTAGTAACAGCATACTAGATCATATTTATGTTAGAAACTGTACTGTGTTTGAGTCTGGAGTTATCCGCACCTACTTCAGTGACCATGATGCAGTATATGTTCAGTTATCAAAAATCTAACTCTAGAAGCAAACTGGTAAACAGATACTATTATACAATCAGGTACTGAATTATATGAATCCATGACATATTAGAATTTGTTCTGTAACTTCTAAAAGAATGTCATGAATGTCATGAAACTCAGTGTTGTGTGTAGACTGACTGATTAATGTAAAATGGAAAAGAGACTGTGATAATTTTGTATTGATAGATAATGCTATCCAAACTGTAATATAAACATAGCTTGCAAACTCTATTATTTTGTAAATTTATTGGATCATGTGTATGAAATGTTATATTACGTGATGACATTAACAAATATAATGCATATCTGTCACTAGCTATCTGTTTAATACTGAGACTTCTATACTTAATCACTACTCTACTTGTTGTCTGTTGATTTACTGAATCATATGCATTCATAGATAGTAATTTATTTACACTGCAATTATTTTGACAATTCTTATAAGAGTCACTGTGAACCACAAATGATATTTGCTGTATGTTGGTTTACTGGACCATGTGATTTATTTTGGAATAATCAGACATCCTTTGAAAATCTTGATTTACTGAATCATGTGTATTTGAAAATTAAAATATTATCTTATCTTTTTCACACATTTTCAAACCTTATGTATAATTACCTTCTTTTATCATAATCAGATGTATGCAGTGTAAACTTTGTTATGTAAATAAAGTACTAAGTGAAAAACAAAATGTCTTTGTCATTATGTATCTCCTTGTCTGGATCATATCCTTTTACTTTAACATGTCATCCAACATAAAGGCCCATTCATATTCTTACTCAAGAGTATTGTAAACTCCCAAAGGTAAAAAATAATTCTGTGGACTAAGTAACAAATGGAATATTTCTTACACCCAACTTTCTGTAGAGCTGAAGTATATATTTACAGTGATCTCTGACGTGATCACACAGGCATTAAACTTGTACATCTTTGTAAGCTAACACATAAATCTAAAGAAACCCATCAAACAGCTTTCCAGTGGAAAAGCTGACATTCTTGTTAACTACAAGAGAAATGACTAGAGTGATAATACAACTTGAAATATTACAACTTAGTGATGTCATACAACAAAACTTGAAATACTAGAATACACCAAAATCAGAGTAGAATGGGTGAAGTGAGGCATGGATTGAGTGGCAAGAGGACGAGATATGAGCTTGGATGTCTGCAGCGTGAACTTGAATGTAGGTGGCGCCACCTGTCATAAAATCAAGAAAGCTATGCGGGATGTAAATGCATGCAAAATTTCAGGTAATGTGGTCAAACCACTGCAGAGATATGAGTGATTTTAACCCAAGGCAGACACACAGATGGACACTGTGCAAAAATGGCTGTAGGTGGCGCCACCATTTTTGTGTATGTTATAAAGCTATCCAAGGGCTACATTTGTGTAAAAAAAATTTTCCTGATTGGTCAAACGGTTCCTGAGATATGAGCTTGGATGTCTGCAGCGTTAACGTGAATGTAGGTGGCGCCACCTGTCATAAAATCAAGAAAGCTATGCGGGATGTATATGCATGCCGAATTTTAGGTGAATTAGTCAATCCACTGCAGAGATATGAGTGATTTTAACCCAAGGCAGACAAACAGATGGACACTGTGCAAAAATGGCTGCAGGTGGCGCCACCTTTTTTGTGTATGTTATAGAGCTATCCAAGGGCTACATTTGTGTAAATTTTTTTTCCTGATTGGTCAAACGGTTCCCGAGATATGTGGGTTTATGTGGAAACAGACGCACAAACGGACGCTGGGCAGAGAGGAAAGGTCAAAGGTCAAGGCCACTTGGTTAGGCACCAGTTCACATGTGACCCGATAATTTGTGTAAGTTTCGGAAAAATCCGTCCAGTAGTCTCAGAGGAGTTCTCCGGAAACGAACGCGGCGGCGGAACCCGGTCAAAAACATAGTATCCGCAAAACTTTGTTTTGGCGGATACAATTATATAACATGCATTATTTATAAACTACTACACTTAATATGAAATGGTAAATGTATAACATTCTAATTAAAATCAGGGGGTTACCCTGAAAAAAATGGTAAAGAATATAAAAGATTAGCATGTAAAAAAATGATGAGAAATGTATATCTCCCCCCCCCCCCTCCTTAGTTGGCGAAGCGGTAAAAACATGTTAGGCAAAAACCCAATCTTGATTATTAACATACTGATTCCAGCATACTGAATAACTAAGGACTTCTAAATATGCATACTGTACATTATATTTGATATATAGTTCAATAATCTTCATTAGGTATAAAATAACTGAAGCTTTTCTTAAGCATTTGTGTGTCTGTTAATATAATTATTAATCACTCTCTAATCACGGTGTCCCTTTGCCAGGTAAGTATCCCAAGTGGCGTCAATATTTCTTCCAGGGTGGGGGGATGACCTTCTATATATATATATATATATATATATATATATATATATTCACATATATATATAACCTTTTTTCCAGCGTGTCTGAGTAATATATTCAAAATTATATATATATTATATTTATTAAAATATATATACTTCACATATATATATATATATATATTTCAAATAATTATAATGTTTTAGAAAAAAAAGTTATTTTGTGAATTCTAAGCAAGGTTTAGATATAAAATATTTTAGAAAATGGATCCCCAGTCTTTAATTCTATTTATTCATATATTTCATTTCCAATATTATAATAATATTCTCCTAAAAGTGGGGGGATGATAACATTGACCAACCCCCCTTGCCAAAATGTCCTTGCCCTTACCCCCCCCCCCCCCCCCCCCCCCCCATATTGACGCCCCTGACAATCCCAACACATCTCTGTAACATATTTATAACCATTCCATTCCATTTAGAAGTGAATCCCTCTTTTAACACAGACTTGACTGATCATTTTGAAAGGGGGTATGGAAATAAGCACTTCCGGGGGGGGGGGGGGTGAAATTGTGGTCACTTAATTCCATTCCCGGCACCTTTCAGGTTAATGCCTAAATCCTTTGCTGCTTGTACATGTTTATCTGCCGAATCTGATTCAAACTTGTCAGCTAAGTTTATGACTGGTAGGGCATTCTAAACGACTGTTATACCCATTTCCGTCACTGGCAGGGCTGAAGCTTCGACCTGACCTGCGGGTAATTTGATCGGTGCTTTTGAAGGGTTGCATACATAATCCATAGCGTATTCATTTGATAAGGAAGCAACTGCCCTAGCACATAATAAATTAAGGCGTGTCATTAATGACTGACTTGGTTCTAGTAAATAGCAAGTCTCACCTGCTTGGTCCACTTTTACAGGTATCAGACACTCAAAGTGTGTTGGTATCGTAAAACAGATCGCCGCACGGGCTGCTGATGCTGTTGTCTCTTCCGGGAGTATGTCCACCTCAGTCATTCCCTGATGGAGACTGAGCGTGTTTGTCTCAAAATGTACCTTCGCATTGCGAGTTCTAAGAAAGTCTAGTTCCAGAATCAGGGCATTGATAGCCTCTTAAACACATACACACGGTGATTCATTTGTAAACGATTCACGGTTATTGGTTGCTGCAGTCTGCAGCGCTGACATATAGTAAACAATGATCAAGCGCTGCAGCCTCTGGCGGGGAGAATTTATACTACCGAAGTTTGCACGGATCCGGATCCCCTCAGACACGTATATGCCTTGTGTAGTGTGAGGACACTCTAAACAACCCCCACATATTATCATTGATACAGATGCTTAGACTCCGTTGGGACCAAAACTACTGCTGAAGGATCAGTATCTAATAAAGTATGGGCACTTACTCTGAATGAAGTCAGATATTGCTTCGTCTCCGTCGGACCGCTGGAGCCCTTCGGTTGGAACAGCCGATAGGAATGTAGCATCATTGAAAACACTGCGATGTATGATGGGAAGGAATTTGATTAAATGAGGGTCTCTCCTAGTGCATGGCACTGGCATTCCTAGAAAAAGCCCGCCTGAGTTCCTCTTTTGCATAGATTGCCCACCTAATTTGCATGGGATTTCTTTTTCGGCGAGTTCCTGTTGTGCTGACAACAACTGTACCCCGGGAGTTGAAAGGATAAAAAACATCTACAGGTGCACATAGAGGTGATAAATCGATATAATTTGATATATACCAAGTTTATTTCTATAAATGAATACAAGATTGCTTCTCTATCGTACAAGCAGTGGTATTTCATGTTACAGGTCCCTCCTTGTACCGCAGGGTAAACTCTCACCGCCAGACGGTCCGACTCCATATCACAGAAAAATTAAGTCCGTATACGTGTCGGGCTAGATTATCGGTAAATCGACTGTGCCAATGACTGGGTGTCTCTCACCACAAAAACCGATAATATTCGCTGTCTGTGAATTTTTCAAGTGTAATGTTCAGTCCCTTTTTTGTAGTACTAGTGTACTCAAAGATAAACGCGATTTAGTGGCTTTTGTATCGATGAGCGCGCTACAATTTACGCTGTTAATCAGCACAATGACGCTGTTTTTTGTCAACTGGTAAATTCATTTTAGTAACATCATTCTGAGTCTCACTCACCGATTCAGCGTCTAATCGACGTAAGTCTACACGGCATACTACATCTTGATGACCGGAGAATCGTGGCGGGTAGACGCGCATCCCTAATGTCTATGCGCTCGCCTTGCAAAACCACACATTCGTTGGACGTGCCTGATGTTGTTACACCGGTAGCAAATGAGGTCACTGTGATGGCAGTTTGTTGGGTAATGGGTCGTGCTGCCACACCGGAAGCATGGGTCTCCTTCCCTGGGCACGTAGCGACGGTTCTGATTGGGCTGTAATCTTCTGAGCCTGCGAGAATCCCTCGGCGCGGGCCCGTAGTATCGCTCCGATTGACTCCGCGCGACTTGTACTGTTGCGGTTGTTCTGGTCAACTGTTTCTGGATCACGCTGCAGAACGGCCAGGCGAAGGGATGGCTTTAGCTGAGTGAGTTATATCCCTCTGATCCTGTTCACTTAGCCCAAGAAAGAAAGGCTCGCTGCTCTCAGCACGCGGTCCGCAAAGTCCCTCACACCCTCTTGGTTGCGCTGTGTTGCTTGCCATAGCTTCCGACGTTTTTCCCACCGGTTCCTGATATCTTGACAGGAATGCTTTTTTAAATGTTTCAAAGTTTGATTTTATATCGGGGCGCAGGGTCTGGTACCACTCGGATGCTTTTGCAGATAGGTGTAGTGGTAGGTACGTTATCTTAGAATCAGGAGAAAACCCTTTTGTGGGCAGCAAGGATTTCAGATTTGGCGAACCAGCTTGCAGCATCATTTAGAGATTCTATGCTTCCATCGTCACGCTGTCATGTGCTGACATGGCTTGTTTTCTTGGGTTTAGTTTATACATGCAAATAATAAAAGAGCATATAATAATCCTCTAATCTTTCCAAAAGTACGGCGTTACCTAACATTTTTACTCATATATTGCAAATTTACCCATAATAAAAATTAAACATTTATCCCAACAGTCAGGCTTTCTATTTAAATCAATCAGTAACCAACCGTAAAGAGACGAACAAACAAACCCAAAGAAGGTAGACAAACAGTAAATAAAACTTTATTCTCAACTGTAAACCCAAACACAACTGTCTCTTTGCACAATCCTTTAAAATATGAGATCCAGACCAAAACTGTTGAGATCCAGACCAAAACTGTTAACTAAATTGCTACAATAACTCAATATAAAATACCTCCGTTAATTTAAACATCACAAATACTCAAATTCAAATAACTACTCTTTTAATCTCTGTTTGGTATCTACTGCCTTATAGATGGCGAATATTGAACGGAACAAGATCAAAGTGGGTAAGTTAAAATTCACATCCACCTTACATTACCCTTCATTATAAAAACACAATTTCTAAAAGTTTTCTCTACCCTGTACTCCCTTATCATGCACTACTTGAGTAGTGCTCTTGTCGAATTCTAATGATTACAATGTTCTTAAAAAAGCGATTGGTTCAATTGCACGAGATAAAATACCTTTGTAACTGTTACACCAAAATACGTACTTCCCAACATGTAAAAGAAAATTTAGCAATGGTATAAATGTATCCCATAACTTTCTTCATTTATAACTGAATCTAAAACAAATCATATACATATTCAACTTAACATTTTTTTCTAGCAATTCTCTGAAATAGTTTACATCAATCCAAAACTTAAAAGCGGACTGACAATCCGAAAAATGTGTAAATTGGTTTCTATTTCGTTTCCTTAACATTTTTTTCTAGCAATTCTCTGAAATAGTTTACATCAATCCAAAACTTAAAAGCGGACTGACAATCCGAAAAATGTGTAAATTGGTTTCTATTTCGTTTCTAATATGACATACTTCTGAGGCGACAATTTTACATTTTGATAGAAAATCATTCGTCGGTAACACTACAGTTAAGTACTTCCAGTTGATATCTAATTGATATCTATCATTTAATTTTTGTTTCTGTAGCGATTCTTAAACACATGTCTAACTTGTAAATCATCTATAAATATTGGTCTTCATCTAACAATGCAAGTGGGTTTATTATCTCCAATTTAAACATTATACACTGACTTCGTTGAAAATTTCTTTGATTCTAACATCTTATCGTAACCCATGTCAATAACATAGTCTATCTTATGCACTCTTTCGGAACTTTTTTCTTTCCGATGGATAGCATTTAATCAAATTTCTATATCTGGTCTTAAATCAATCGGTCCTCGGAATTTTATATCTCCGTACAATATCTTCAAACCTATTAAAATATTCGATACGTCGGTTCCAAATATGTTGAACTTATGTACATCCCTTTTAAATGAAATCTTTTAACATAAAACTATTTATCTTTTTCATCCATCAAGTATGGATTTAAAAAGAGCATTTGATTTAATATTACACTCTTAGTTAGAAGACCTGTTCTACAAGTAATATTTAATTTCTGACATGCTTTTAAGGTTTTCCTTTTATATAACTGGCTGACCTTTAAAATTTTCCCGATAAATATCGTAAATTCAACCTAACATTACATTTTTTTCCCGATTAATATCAGAAATGCAACCTAAGAGTACAATTTTTCCAATTAAAATCCTAAATGCAACCTAATATTACAGTTTTATCGATTACTATCGTAAATGCAATTTAATATTACAATTTTCCCGATAACTATCGTTAATGCAACATATATTTTTCCAAAGGACACTCCTTTGTACAATCCAGCAAGAAGCCGACATTTGTGATTCATATTATATGCATTGAATATCCAATTGACGTTTTAATTAAACCTTGCCTTCAGTATCCTTAGACATAGATAAAACATCTTTTAAACCGAATATTATTTTAATATCCCAAAAGAAATCTAATAACAATGCCTCCAGCTTCTCAGTTACCCTTATTACTAATAATTTGAGAAACATACCACAATCCACTCGAGACAATAGTATACGCAATAATAACTTTTCCGGTATGTGTTAGTGTTCGTTGCCCCCAATATTTTGTAACTTTTTAACTTTGGAATACCAGTTAATTTTAAGCACATCCTGTTTACCCAAATAAAAAGCCGAAACTTTAACAAATTTCGAAGACATATAATATTACCCGGTGAACCGTCTCGACCCAAATTTCTACCTAACCACAGTTGTACGGTTTTCTCCATGTTTACTTTTGCAATTGAAGCACCCTGAAAAAACTTAATATATTAAAGCATTTATGTATGGAATTTTCTTCAGAAACAAAGATTGTCATAAACATATTGTTGAATTTTCAATTCAATACTTTCCTGTTATAAAATACCATTTGCATAACATTCGCTAACGTTTCCGCTACGATAACATACAACAGAGGACTTGACGGATTCATTTTAACAAAACTTCTAAAACCATTATAACATAAACGAATCCAAGTAATAAAATCATACCCGGACGATAGGCGTGGGAACATCATCGTCTTTTTTTTTTTGTTTATGCTGAAGGGGAATGAAAGTTGTATATGTTTTCCTGGGGAATGGCTTGAGAAGTTGCGACATGTTTTGGTCAGTTTTAGCTGTCGCTTTTTGTCATATTCGGCGAAAATGAGATACACAACCCCCAGTTTTCCTGGAACAAAATAAAAGTGCAGGAGATGAGCTTGATTTTGATGTATGACATGATGCCAAATACTCGGCAGAAAAAAATTTCTCAGAGCCCCCATGTGCACCATATATGAAAATATATAGTGCCTGGAAATACGACCCTCTAACCTGTACACCGCCCCGTGTATGTCAATTTCACAAACGACCCGCATATTTGTCAATTTCAAAACAACTCGCATAGTTGTCATTTTCAAAAAAAAACTACTCGCATAATATCAAGCAAAGTCATGTATATTTCAATTTCAAGAGATGGTCAATTAAAAAAAAATGCTTGATTTTATCTTCTGAATCTAAAGATCAAATGACTGTCATTGCTTTTTTCAAAAGAGAACCAAAATGAATCAAACATTTAAGAATAAAAATCCCAATTTAATATGTCGAACGCCTTTTCCTGATCAATGCATATAATTGCTCCTGGTAAGTCGCCTTTAGTCTTAAAAGGGATTTAAAGTGAAGAAAGTGGGCTGGTCCAGGGGGGGGGGGGGGGCACCAGGTTGCCTCGTTCTCATTCGGTGAAATATCCCAGCGGGGCGTGGGCATTGTCTGCTCATTAGCTGCGTGCACGCACAGGAGGCGGCCTGGTGTAGGTTGAGATCATGTCAAGTTGTGGAATGTTCATTTCAAAATTCTATTAACTTCTGCGAAAATGGCCAAAGGAAAGAAGAAGGATAAGAAGTGTGACTCAAAAATGTCAACTAATATCTGAATTGACAGAAACTCCAAAGAGTCAATAAAGAAACTTGCACGTGAAGGATTTTGTAGTGCATGCGGCATTTGACCAGTTTGACCTGCCTCTTGCACGTTTGATGCTCGTAACTAAATTATTATATTTTATTTAAGAAATGACATCTCTTATTAAAAACTGTTGTTTGTAAAATCGAGCGACCCTTAACTGAACGTCTGATCTTGGTAAATAATATAACCGAAAACCCCACGCTCTCGGTTAGTTAAGACATTTAGATAGTATTTTATAATCCACATTCAGCAATGTGATGGGTCTCTAACTTTTTAGTAACTGTCGATCTCCTTTAAAAAAAACAAAGAAATGACCCCTTTCTTTTGTGTTGATGACCGTTGGACACCACTAAACTCGGTTTTATGAAACGTCAGCAAGCCAGGTCCAATCAAACTCCAGAAATGTCGATAGAACTACAGTAAAGCCATCAAGGCCCGGTCATTTCCATAATTTAAATCTTTTAACAGCTTTTGTGGCATCTTCAAAATAGATTTAACCTTGCACTGAATTGAAGAAACAGAACTCATTTTAACCAAACCATTTGTCAAAAACACCTTTTCAGCTCTGGGGTCTGTCTGTTCATACGAGTAAACACCGATCTCCAGCATAGTTTTCATATCTGAGTGCGTTGGCCCCTGGTCGTCTTTAAAAAGAAATGAAGGCCCGCTTCACACCCCTTTGTTTCTTAAGCCCCACAAAAAAATTTACTCATTGGCTCCCCCGTTCCCGGTATTTTACTTTACACCTGATGGCCGCTGCCCTTGATTGTTTTCCTTTAAATAATCAATTCTGTTTCTAAATTTAGAAGATGTTCAACCCTTAATCCCTTTCCTAGATCATGTCTGTATACAGATCATTTTATAACTCCAGCATATCCGCACTTTGCCCTTGAACCGTACGTACGCAAAACGTTTGTTTCCGACAAAAAATTACAGGCTATTTGGTAATTCTCTGTCCAACATCGGTCTATTAGTTTGTTCCAATATGACCTGAATAACTGTCCGTGATGTCACAACGTCAAGCAGCAGAAGTCTCAAGGTCAAGGTCACCCAACTCGGTTTGTTTGACTGCGCGAGTACAGTTTCAATAGTTCTACCGAAGCACTGAACCCCTTCCATCGCTATCGTCTCAGCAACCTCCTCACTGCTCATGACGAGCTGCAGGTTGGTACCCGGTATCATGTGGGCAGCAATCAAACCATCACCATAGTGTCGACCAAATCTTTGATAGCAACTTGCATGGAGTCCAACGGGAAATCGTGCACACACATACACACTACTGAACGTTCGAAGTGCTGGTGGCTGCTTATCCTGCCCCCCCCCCCCCCCATATGGATTAGCAGCTGACATTGAATGATGGAATACCTACGAAGCAAGAGACAAATTGCTCATCACGGTTTTGTTTTGTATTTTTTTAATTAAAAATAATCATAATTTATACAAGTAAATATATTTACATACAATCATAAAATGTAACTTATACTATTACAATTCGGGTGTTTTATCTAAAGAGAAACATTTACATAATCAACCCAGTTCGTGCACCAAAACCCTGAAAAAATACATGCAATCTATCAACAGAAGCAGCAGATAAACCACCTGTATAGCTTACTTTTCAAAATCAGGATAAAAGTATTTTAGATAATATACAACATATTAACAAAACCCATTACCTCCCTGAAAGCCCACTTATGATATCTAAACAAAAACTACAATTATCCGATTGCCTACTGAGTCTGGTTGTCACGGTAAGTATCACATCAGAGATATATGACAGAGAAACCTGCATCTCTGACACGGTCACTGCACTTTAAAGGGATGCGAGGTCGCTTAATCATTAACTAATTGTTTGAATAACAAGACTAAAGAAGTTGCGTTTCACAATGATTGTTTCGGTAAGGCATTTTATAAGTGCAGTAAAAACAACCGATTACCCTATGATATGTATTATTAATCAATAAAATAAAATTTCCCAAAACAAGGATGCATATAGCAAATATTCCATTGGGGAAAATCAAACAAAGATGTTCACGGTTTTTATAGTTTTTTCTTTGTTTTTTTTTATTGAATCAAATACAGGTATAAATACATACGCAAACTTCCATGCAAATATTCATCCCTACTCAAATGACAACAGTTACATTGCAAACACATGCATGGACATGTTACATCGTTCAGGTACACAGAAAATATATCACATCAATATAACATAACACAAATACACAGTATAAATATCTATATTTATATTATTTAGTTTACATGTGATTAGAAATAGATTCATTATTTGTTTATTTTCACATATAAATGTAAGTTTTTAATAACATTATTTTAGCAGATGAGAGAAGGGAAAAAGAGAGATCAATATAGAGCTAGAGAGGGACCGAACTTGGAAGAGGAGAGGTAGTTTTCCATTAAGTTGGTATATATATTAAAAAAAGTTATTCCTTAAAGATATGACACATCTGCTTCCACTTCCGTTTGTGTAATTAAAATTTACCTTTCTGTTTTGCAATGTTTCTCTATTTTATAAAACTGGTCAGTAAAGATTTTTAGACCTGAAAAAAAAATCGAATTTTCTTCTTTACACTTACAAACATAGATATACCTCATAAACAAGAGAATTAGTATATCCAATAAATCATTTGTATTGTTAAACATGACTGTATTTACATACAAATGCTTACTAGTATTTAATATTTGCTTATGTGATAACCAGTTCTTCATTTCAGATCTTAAAACGCGTGCCTTTTCACATTCATAAAATAAGTGGACAAGTGTCTCTTTCTCCTTTTTACAGAAAGAGCTTTTATCTAAGTTGTTTATCTGAAATTGTATATTTATTATTCCAAAAGCATTCAATATTGATTGTCTATTTTTCCAAAATCTCGGTTCCACTTTAAAATAGATTTACATGGGTCTGTATAGATTTTGGATACAATTTCGTTATAAACAGTGTTATAGGTATCTGTTTTATTGTGCGCAGGAGTGTTACATGTGTCTGTGACATTCTGTTTCGTGTAACGCAGGCATAGTTCGTTGCTATAGGAACCTCGCTTGTTGGGCGCTGGCTCGCGTGTGGGGTCTGAAGCGATGAGACACAGCGTTCTTTTTTATCTAGATGTTTTGGGTCTGTTCATGTGCGTATGAAATGTTCTGTGGAATTTTCCATTTCTAGAATTTTCGGATGAGAGGCTATAAATTAGGGGCTGTGTTTATAGCCGGCAGATAGGAAAATACCAGCGAGGACTAAGAGTGTTACTTTCTCCTCAGTTTTGGGACCTTACCGATAATTGCAGTGCTGTCAGATATTAAGAGGATTAATACAGATTTAATACGGACTGTCTTCAGGTATATAACTGACACTGTCAGTGTCAGTTCTTTGTTTGGTGAAATTAAGGTAGTAGATTCCTCTCCTGACTCTTGAAACGGAGTTATTTGAGCCAATCATACATGATGGTGTTGTATCACTTACAAGTGATCTTTTAGAATTTTCTTACAATTAGAATTTGGAGGGACACTGGTTCAGGCCAAACTCTTATGTATGAAGACACTTTGCTATTTTCTAATAGGTCTTTTACTGGTGCACATGCACTTGTTAATGGTATGTTTTCAGACAAGCACACTTCAGTTCCGCTTCACAGTGTACATTTAAAGTCCGACTTGATTTCTCGGAATATTACTGTGGGCATAAGAATAACTTTACCCTTTAAGGGAATTCAGTTGCTACTAGGCAATGATGTTGCAGGTGAAAAAGTACAGCCTGTACCAATAGTGACATAAAAGCCGTCCATTGATCAGGACACTGATCCTGAAAGTCAGGAAATTCCTGGTTTGTATCCTTCATGTGTTGTAACTAGATATTTGGCCAAGAAAATCACACATGAGGATAATGGTCCAGATAATAACACTCTGGGAGTCACTGGGTTCCTAGTTCTCTTTGCGAGTGTCCTCATGACCTAATATAAAACCTAAACCTTTTAACTTTGACGACCATTTAATATTACATGGTGTGTCCCCCTTACCTATAAATTGCCCCAAGCACTCTGTTCTCTGGCAGGAGCTTATTGCGACAGTTTTTTTAACACTTTCCCCTATGTTTGAAAGCACTTCGTGACTCCTCGTGTGGGATAACCACTGGCAGACCAGGGATGTATATGAGTTCTGCTTTGGCATTGTAAGCCTTTCATCGCCACGAGCTCTGCGGATTCCTCCTAATCGAAGACAAGTTGTAAGTTTGTAACCGAATTTGGCATCGATCAGACTTTTCCGTAAACACCGACCAGTTCTCTTACAGTTTCTTGCGTATCTAGTGTAGAGATAATGTTAACATTGAGTGGATTTAGTATTTAACCCGGGTATCAGCGGACCGTTGGAACCCGCCACCCAATGGGTTAGAGACCATCGTCAATACGGAAGGTACTATGGAGCGGAGAAACGGGGTTTTTTTTTATTGTTTTATTAAAATCGAAATATATACAGTCATATATTATACATGCACATGCACCTTTCAAAAGAAATTCCAAAATAAAAAATGTGTCGTCTTTCTAAATCTACAAAAGAAAAATAACTTGAAACATCAACCAAATAAAGAAAAATCAAATAAATAAATTACAAAACCAAAACGACATACAAGCAACTAATATATAAACATATATAAATGTATATATTTATATATATATATATATTATATATATACGGTTACCTATTACCAATCCATTTCCTAATATCTACAAAATTCTGAAAAGGATAGAAAAAGGGAAACATTAACCTAGATACTCAAATAAACAATAAATTTTAACCATAGCTAATCAGTGCTTTAAAATACCTTATGTAACTGGACAAACATTTTAAACAAAATTGTCACCAAACAAACTCCAAAATTATACAAAAACTAAACTTAACAATAAAACCGGCACCCCATCTCATCCAGTAGTATATCCTTTGATATATGTTAACTTTTAAGCCGGAATATGTACATCAGTCCTGAATACCTAAACTGACCAATAAATATCTATCACAGTTAACTGAATCCTACTTCCACCCATACTTTAAACCAATAAAAATAACTAAATCACAATTTATATTGTAACATAATATGAGCAACTATATGATCCCTATTGCAACCTAGTGGCAAAAAAAAACAACCAAAACCAAGCTTCTTATCCTACAAACTCGCTAATGAATTTAATCATTAATCCTACTAGAATTCTCTTAATATCTCATGAGAAAGAAAATCCACCTATAAAGTAACAATACTAATTAAAACATAAAAATTAACCCAAACAAACATAATATGTAAGAACACCTAAGCGTACCATCAACCACAACATGCCTAACTCAACGAGTTTACTTTACAAATATGACACTCATCTGACGCAACTAATTTTCATCTCATTAAATAGTCATTCGTAGGTAGAACTAAATATAAAACAATTCCAGTTAACATCCAGCTGATATCTGTCATTTAATTTTTTGTAACAATTGTTTAAAATATATTTCACCTGTATTTCATCTTCAAATATTCTTCTCCATTTACCTAGACGATTTAGTTCGCAAACATCAATTAGAAACATGAATAGGAATTTCGTTGTAAATTTACTAGATTCCCAACATTCTCCAGATCCTAAATGTATCACAAAATGCATAGTATAAGTAGTTTTTGAACCTCGTCTGAGGGAAAACATGCAACTAAATTTCTGTATCTTGTTCTATACCAATCGGTCGGTGGAATTTAATTAATAACTACAATTACATCAAATCTATAAAAGTATCATATTCGTCTGTTTCATATATGTTTAAACAAAAAGCAAACTTTTCGAATTCATTCTTTAAACATAGTCTTTCCATTGTCACTAATTACCTGAGAATTTAAAAACAACAACTGATTTAGTACAGAAGTCTTATTTTGAATATCTATCTTAGTTACGATTTTTCATTTCTTACAAGTTTTAAGAACCTCTCTGTATATTTAATGGTTTATCTCTTCAATTCTTGCCATTAATATCATACTCACTACGTAAAAAATGTTAACCAAAATTTCCTCCTCTATATAATCCTACACAATATTCTATTATAATACGAAACATATGATCCATATTAATAACCTTGAATATCCAATTGACCTATTCCGCTTCTACTTTTGCGGATATTTTAACTTGCCCTCCTTTATCTTTTATCAAATATAGTACATCTTTTCGCACCCAATGGTCCTTAAAATCCACCCAAAAAGTTTAACAGTTAAGCTTCAAGTTTTTCACTTACCCAATAGGGCATATAGATAATCTGTGAATAATACCATATAGTTCTTGAAACAATAGAGATTGCCACAACCAATTTCCCTGTATAGGTAAGATTTCGTTGGGACCATAGATATAGAGTATTTGTAAACTTTGTAATCTACGAATCTTTATTTACTTATTTACATCTTCATTTCCCAAATAAAAAAACCTAGAACTTTTATATGTTTTGACGTCCATGTAATATTTCCTGCTGTAACCCCCCCCCCCCCTCGTTTCCCCCCCCCCCCTCCCCGACCCACGTTTTTCCCTAACCATAACCCTTCCGTCATTTCTTTGTGTACCTTCGCTCCAGACGCGCCCTGAAAAATATTTAAAACATTCATTTATAGAAACAACATCAGATATTAATCGAGTAGTATCCTCCGCATATTGAGCGATTTTAATTTCACTTTTTTCAGGTAAGTCAATGCCTTTTATTTTCGGATTTCTCCTTATCACATGTTTCGGCTACTATCACATATAGTAACGGACTTAAAAGAAAGCCTTGTCTAGTACCTCTATGTAACTTTAACAAAGATGATATAAATACCCATTCATTTTCAAACAATTCTGTACTTCTTGATCACATAATTGAATCCAAGAAATGTAATCGGTCTAAACCCAAAGTGCTTTAAACATTTAAACATAAAATTCCAACTAATTCGATCAAATGCTTTTACTTGGTCGATACAAATCATAGCTCCTGGCAATTTCATAAACTTCATATAATAAATAATATCTATAACTGATCCAGCAGTAAGAAATATAGACCGTCTTTTCACCGAACACGTTTGATCTGGATGAATAATATCACTTAAAACCTTTCTAACTCTGTTACTCGAACATTTTGTTAATATTTTATAGTCCATATTTAATAGGGTTTTGGGTCGCTAATTCTTCAAAGATAACCGGTCTCCTTTATTAAAAATCAAAGAAATGACACCCTTTCTTTCGGATGACGATAAATTATCTCACGAAAAGCAGTATTAAGAACATTCGCCATGTTCCGGCAAATTACCGGCCCAAAAGAATCTGTAAAATTCCATTGTTAAACTGTTAAGGCCCGGGCTTTACCCTAATTTTAAACCTTTCAACGCATTTTAAGCTTCTTCAAAGGAAATTTTACCGTCACACAATTAAAGGACGTCGAACTCACTTTAACTGAAACATTTAACAAAAAGGCCTTTTCTGCCTCGGGGTCCGTTAACTTAGTTAACTTCCCCCTAGTTCTCTGTATTCAGTTTTGCATCTTCTAACATATGCATATTATTCAAAACAATAAAATCATTCACCCCAATTAAACAGTCCTTTAAATTGGTACTACCTCCTTGTTTTTCTTTATTTAAATTTTCGATAAAATAAATATCTCCCAACAAAATTACAGGACACTTACTAATATCCTTCGATAAAACATAATTTGAAACGTTTTTAATGAAACCTAGTCTTTCTCATTTTTTAGTTGGACTGTATATATTAATAATGTCACATTATCAATGGATAAAAAAATTAAGTTCTTCCTGCCGAATCAGTCAGGCGTTGGGTAGCCTCTGCATCGTGTATTAGAAACCCATATTGCCGTACCAATTTTTACGACTGACACACTGAAATATAATTTACCTTCCCAAGATTTTTAGATATATTTAAAATTATCGGAACACAAATAAGTCTCTTGCTAACATAAAATATCCAACTTGTGCTGTCTGACAAAAATATCCAGCTTGTGCTGTCTGGCATATTTTAAAACTGAGTCCTGTTTACTTTTCACATTAAGTCATCTAATATTTAAACTTGCCACATTGAAGAGTACGACAAACCCCAATAGAAATAAACATTTACGATTGAATATCCGGCATGGAAGTATCCTCTAGTCATGGTCCGGGGGCAGGCGGCTGGTCATCCTGAGAGGCTTGTTCCGTAGTCATAATCCGGGGGGCGATTCTGAGTCCCATCCTCTGATGACGAAGCGGATAATCTGCCTTTTCTAAGATGAGGCAATTCGAAATGTGATGTTGACATCTCCATATCTGCGTCTTCGTCAATGACAAGAAGCGATTCACCGTCACTCGATATATGCAATATCAATATCAATATCACATGCAATATCGTCACGGATTATATTAACGTTATGTTCGTCATCAGAATGGCTTTGTTCTTGACCTGACTCAAATGGCGGCTCCTCTTGACGTGACGGCATATCTTGTGTAACAACATGTTGTCCACAGAGTCCTCTGTGGATAAGGTCTGTCCGGGCGTCTCATCGGGCAATCTCGCTGAAGATGGCCTTCTTGTTTGCAGACCCGGCATGTTTGCGATTTCCCTTTATGACGGATGTAGGCCACAAAGAGTTTTCTTTCTGCCAGAACTCTATCCTATCTGGAAGGTCCTTACGTACCAGCATCAGTACCTATCGGCCGAGTATTAGTAAATCTGTTCCCGACCATCGCTTGTGTCTGCAGCATTTCAGGATCTTGCCATGACGTAGTGCTTGCGTAACCGCATCGTTAGGGTTGTCAAGCGGGAGACCTCAAAAGGAAACCCATATTGGTCTATTGTTCTCCACAAAGCTTGCATCGAGAGTTCTACCAAGACATTGAACTCCCTCCATGACAACATTCTCAGCTTAAAAATTAAAAGCTAACGTATAATCTGAAAAAGTTGTAAATTGGTTCCTATTTGTTGACATCAAGACACAACTTGCTAGAAAGAATACGACATTTAACCAAATAATCTGTTGTTGTTAGTCACGTGCATGAATCTTCAATTCAGGTCCAGTTGAAACCGATCATTTTAATTACCATAACATTAAGTAAATATATGTTTTACCTATAAATCCTTATGGAAAATTCTCTATTTATCCTTATGGAAAATTCCTATTTATCGATACAAACTAGTATTCCTTTACAATAAACTATATAAAAACATGGTAGTAAATTTGGACGATTCTACAAATTTATCATGACTCAGCTTGATCCCAAACATTAAATTATATTCCGATTCTCGTCCTCTCCTTAGAGTATTAATCCATTCTCGAGGGAAACAATTAATTAAATTAACACACTTTGCTTTATACCAAGCCGTATTTAAAAATATTTAAATGTGGACTAAGTTCATCAAACCTATAAAAGTAACTAAGTCATCTCTTACAGATATCTTTAACATACTTGCATCCTTTTTTTAAAACATTCTGTGATAAATTTTTGATAAAATCTGTAATACAAGTATTCATAAAGGTTGGCGCGTCCTATATTGCACTCTTATTATACGGTTGACATATAGATATCACAGTTTATTGCACACTCTCAACATTTCTCTATATAATATAGGTTGACCTTTACAATTATTGCTAGTGGCATTATAGTTACATTTTGAAATACTCGTACCAAAAGTTGCCTCGCGGTAAAATCCAATAAAATATTCGACCAAAATTTTACATTTATGATCCATATTGAGAGCTTGAAACAACCAATTGACCCGTTGGGCTTCAACTTTCTTTTCTATACTAACCAATTCCCCCCCCCCCCCCCCCGGCAAAATAATTACATCTTTACAGTTTTTTTGTTATCCCGAAAAAGGTTCAATAAAAATGTCTAAACCTAAGCTACTACCCAATCGGGTAGCGAAAAAAACATACGAAAAATACCATATAATACTAGATGCGATGGAATAACATACAACAATCTTTCCTGTATATGTTAAGTTCCTCTTGGGCCAAATATACAATAAATTTTGAAATTTTTAAAAAATTTTCGGTTCCCAGTTTAGTTTAGTAGTGTTTCCATTCCTAAATAGAACCCATGAACTGTAACAGACCGAGAATTCCAAGCAATACTCCATATCCCCTCATCCCTTCCAACATTGCTACCCAAACATAATCCCTCAGTTTTTTCCCAGTTGATTTTTGCACCGGGGCCCCCTGAAAAACATGTAAAATATTAAAACATCTTTTTATTGAAGTATCTTCTGACAGAAATAAGGTGGTGTCATCCGCATACTGTGTGACCATTAATTCTGTGTTATCTGGTAAAATGATGCCTTTAATATTAATAACTTTCCTAATTTCATTTGTCATCAATTCCGAAACAATTACGTACAATAATTGGCCCAATGGACATCCTTGCTTGTACCTCAAGACAACTAAAAAGGGAAGACATTTATATCCGTTTATCTTACACAACTCCGTACATCGCTGTGACACAACTGAATCCAATTTATAAAATCTTGTCCAAACCCAAAACTCTCTTAACATTTAAACTTAAATTCCAATTTATTCGATCAAAGGCCTTTTCCTGGTCAACGCCTGTGCATATAAAACAGTTTCTTACAGACAACAAATTTTAATATAGTGTTGAGCCACAAAGTTCTTTCACCTTATCACCTAGTCCTCTAATATCCATGCTAGCGATAATGCTAACCATATAGTTAAATATATATGTATATATATGAATGTTTATTTAAACCATCCCGTGTCCACTATTTTTCATTTGTAAAGCTTGCAGTACAGTTAGTGGCAATGATGGAGTATTAAAAGACGCTAAAACAAGAAAAGAATATCAGGTGGCTCCACGTTTCTCGTGTATACGAGACCATGCTGTCCAACAGTTAACTTTATTTTTGGCACAATCATGCAATATTTCTTGAGATATTTTATGTGTGATTATCACCATAAATGGACATATTCAGGTTTAAAATTGATCTTTTTGTAAAGGTTATGACCATATTTCTAATATGCTTCGTCATCTCACCCATATCTATACACATGTAAATTATTTTTATTAGGTTCCGTTAGATCCGTTACGTTTGAGTTATCGCGCCGAAAGATTTATATACGGAGGCGGGACTGAGATGAAATCATAGAATTCCCCGACTTTGAATGTGGAAACAGTTAATTGCGCATCATATTATGAATATATACAAATGCAAAAATGAATATGTTCTATTTAAGTATAACATTCCTGGCGGCAGAGGACGTTGATAAAGAGTTTATATCACGCTGTCACGTTGAGAAACTTTTTTTAAAGTTTATAGTTTTGGGGTAACGTTGATTATAAGTCGAAATAAAACTTTTAACTTTGAATATAGGCCTTTATAGTTTATTTTTAAAAAAGTTGAGAGATAGTTGACACAGCGTTGAGACAAAAATAATGTACGTTTTCTTAATAAACCTTGAATGAGGCTCATCAGAATGGCCCGATTTATGCATGAATTTGAGCTTGTACGGAACATGCAAATGTTTGGGACTGAAAAGATTTATATAAAAAAATATATATTTTATTTATATATTATATATATGATTTATATTTATAAGAAAAATTGTGCAACATTAATTTGACACGATGTCAGTTTCCGGCCACAGGTTACTAGTATATATCATGCTATAATCTTCCGAGAATTATTAACTTAAAAAGATCCAGCAAATATATTGAAAAATCAGTCGATTACAAAACCCAACATAGGTCAAATTCAAAGCAGTCCAACAACACCATGCAGTCTCTGGAAACGCTGCGCCACGTGAATAAATATAGGTCTAGGCCTACAGCTACTGTATTGGGCAGTAACATTACCAGTGAATGACAGACAAATGTTTCCCATATTCACAATGATTTAAATCGATGTTTTCAGGCAGAAAACGTTTTCCTCTTGGTATATACTGATAAACACGTTAAAATCCTGGGGAAACCCTCTGTGAGACGTATATAATTCAGCGGGATCCCTCGTCCGACCCCACACGTTTAAATTTTTTTTTTTTTTGTTAGATCAGTTGCTACATGAGCCGACAAAAATTTTATCGGATGACGGGTCGGATAACTACCGCAACCGCATGAAAGGAATCAATCCTTAAATAATAATACCATATGTTCGACTCATCCGTAACCGCATCGCGGCCGCAACTGCGTAAAAGGAATCGTAGCTTAATGCATGTCAGCGAAGGTCTGAATGGGGCTATAGCAAACTTGCGAATACTTATTATTGAACAATTATTCCAGGGACGGATCTAACGGTGTAACCCGTGCAGGAGGACTCGTAAAAGATCTATAAAAGATCGCCAGATCTGGAAAAGGGGGATCCAGGCCGTAAAATCTGGTCTGCAATTCCTAAAATAAGGTTGCGGCGACATAAAAAGATGGGGTCCGGACCCCCTGCCCCTCCCCTATGGTTCCGTTTCTGTATTCATATTAAAAATGTGGCAAATGTATGAATATGTAAAAACAAAGTTCTGAATATCGTGCATGAGTGCGGAACACGCGCCATTTAGCCGTTGAACAGGTTAAATTTATCAGTTAAACAGAAGTGCCCGCAATCTGTATATGCCTTATAGGCAATCAAACGTAATATAACCATATAATTTTCAAGAGACTAATATCCTGTGGCCGTATTAGCCATGCAGTTGCCGCACTTTATATGTGGTCGCATGGACAGGTTTGATTAATATCTAATAAATATAGATATTATAAATGACTAATATATATAAATAAGATGTACATATTATAAATGTTTATTCAAATATTTAACATGTTTTACTCCAAAATATATATTATATAATAATACAATATGAGCAACAATACACATTTAATTAATCAACTGAAATAGAACGTTGTGAAACTTTTTTGCTTTTTCATACCAGAAAAAAAAACAATGTTTGATAAGTATGTTAAAACAAGCTTATTTGTTAACCACTGGTTAGTTATATGAAAGATGAACTATAACATGTGATAAGATGAACTATAAATTATGATACATTGTGGTTCATGGTAAAATATATCCATGGAATACATTTCTTTAATAGTTAAATATTATTCTAGAGATTGATGTGTCCATAAAGGCCAAGGCTTGGTTGAATGAAAGCCATCGGTGCTGATGGGGTTGTATTTGCTCTTGGTATCAAGTTGAAACCGTTCCCCTTAACCTTCTGGTGCAATGGCAGCTCCTCAACTATTTGCTCTGGGGGCCAAACCTGCAAAGACATTATAATAATATTCCCTAAATAGAATAGTAAATACCTGCCCTATATTAGTGTAATGGAAGTTATATGTTATCTTATGTCTATGTAATGAATATTACCAGGTTTTCCCCATATATATCACATACTTAATTCTGTACTGGTCGAATTATACATTGTGGAATGTTAAAAATGGTGGGAGATGCTTAAATAGGCACTGTTTTAGCAATAATATACATCATAATATATGAGTGTATATATATATATATATATATTTATATATATATATATATCTCTTAATATACATTATATGTATGTATATGCTAAATTATATGATGAATCATAGACTTAAACATATCATGCTCAGTTGCTAGACATTGATCGCTTTGTGACCGTGGAGGAAAGACTGCACATTCACGCAGATCATTCACCCACACATGTACATATATATAATGTGTAATGTGTGTATGAATTAATGTTTCACGTAATATATTGACCAGCTAGCAAAGAATATTGGTCCCAACAGATCTTTATGGTTAATGAGCAATCAGGCCATGGAGATCGTGTATATATATATATATATATATATATATATATATATATATATATATATATATATATATATATTTATATCATATGTACATACATACATACATAAAATTTTGACTGGTCATAGGCCTACATTGTTGTTAGGAAAGTACATACACATGCAGGTAAATTATTTTCTTTTTTAGCTCAGCTGACTGAAAGTCATCTGAGCTATAGCGATCACTCTTTGTCCGTCGTCCGTCTGTCTGTCTGTCTGTCTGTCTGTCCGTCTGTCTGTCCGTTAACCAGGCACAAATCGTAACCGCTAGAACTGGAATCTTCTTACTTGACATCCTGGGATGTCCATGAAAAATCTCCATGGAAACCAGAAATTAGGTCTCTGTTACCCATATCCTTCGAGCTACGGGGCCCCAAAGTACCCCTCAGAAAAGTAAAAAATTTCATACAAAAACTTCAATATCTCATTATTTACTTGACTGATGGTCCTGATTTGTGGCATAACTATTGATCATGAGATGTGTCATCACTTCCTGCAGACTGGTGGTGCCACCTTTATTGTTCGATTTTTTACGATTTTTTCCTCTATTTTTGAGACCTTTAAGGATGCTGTCATCTGTTAGCATGGCACAAATCGTAACGACTGGACCTAGAATCTTCATTCTTGACACACTGAGAGGTCCATGAAAAATATCCTTGGAAACCAGAAATTAGGTCTCTGTTAACCATATCCTTCGAGCTATGGGGCCCCAAAGTACCCCCCCCCCCCCCGAGTAGTCAAAAATTTCATACAAAAACTTCAATATCTCAATAACTACATCACTGATGGTCATGATTTTTGGCATACATATTGATTATGAAATGATCCATCAGTTCCTGCAGACTTGTGGCGCCATCCAGGCGTCTGTCTGTTAACAGGGCACAAATCGTAACCGCTAGACCGGGAATCTTCTTACTTGAATTCCTGGGAGGTCTATGGAAATTCTCCTTGTAAACCTGAAATTAGGTCACTGTGACCTATATTCTTCGAGCTATGGGGTTCTGAATTATCCCCCAGAATAATGCAAAATTTAATACAAAAGCTCAAGTATCTGAACAACTAATGCATTAATCACCAAGATTCTTTGCATGGATATTGATCATGGAGTGTTCCATCAATTTCTGGAGATTGGTGGCGCCACCTATATTTTTTACGATTTTTTTTCTCTACTTTTGTGATCTTTAAACATTTGGTCATCTGTAAACAGGGCACAAATCATAATGACTGGACCTAGAATCTTCTGTCCTCACCTCCAGGGAAGCCCATAAAAGGTCTATATGGAAACCCGAAATAAGGTCCCTGTTACCCATATTCTGTGAGCTATGGGGCTCTGAAGTACCCCCCAGAATAAAGATTTGGTCATATATTAACAGGGCACAAATCATAATGACTGGACCTAGAATCTTCTGTCCTCACCTCCAGAGAAGCCCATAAAAGGTCTACATGGAAACCCGAAATAAGGTCCCTGTTACCCATATCCTTCATGCTCTGGGGCTCCGAAGTACTCCCCAGAATAAAGATTTGGTCATCTGTGAACAGAGCACAAATTATAATGACTTGACCTAGAATCTCCTTTCTTGATATGCTGGGAGGCCCCTGAAAAGTCTCCTTGTGCACCTGAAATTACATCTCTGTTACCCATATCCTTCATCCTATGCGGCTTTGAAATACCCCCCAGAATAAACATTTGGATTTGTTAACAGGGCACAAATCATAATAACTGGACCTAGAATTTTATTTTTTGACATGCTGAGAGACCCCTGAAAAGTCATCTTGTAAACCTTGAAAATAGGTGTCTGTTACCCATATCCTTCATGCTACAGAGCTCCAAAGTACCCCAATGAATATTGGATGATTTTATACAAAAGGTCAAGTTTGGAAAAAGTATTTCATTCAAATTTGACATTCAGATGATAAAATTACTTTTGTCAATGTCTTCCTGGTCAGCTGAGCGTCATGACCCCTGGGTCACTTGTTTAATTTACAGAAGCTGTGAGAATGAATCCGACCACCAGGAAAGAAACAACCGCAGCTATAGAATGCAGGATCAAAGAATGGTTCAGGCTTGCGACGGACAGGAGTACTAGTAGTACTTAATTCACTCTTTGACGATTAAACAGTGTTGAAATTATACTGCATGTATTCGATTCTTATTGTTATGTGAATTTGTATAATGTGCATTCAATTTAAGAAAATATCCGATACTAGATTCTGTACATATACACTATGTTTGGGGCCTGGACAGTCGAGGGGTAAAAGGCTCGACACTCTCCGCTGTCTATGAGAGTGGGTTGTAGTCCAAGGCCGGTGGTTTTCTCCAGGTTCTCCGGTTTCCGCCACCAACAGACACGGCCGCCCTATGAGCCATCGAGGGTGCTATTGGTATATTCCGTGTAAACTAAAGATGTTTTATGTTCTAATCATGTTTCTTCGCCTACAAGAAAGGTGGTTTAAACCAAGTTATAACGTACAACTAAAAGAAGCTTCCATACTTAATATGTATTTATTTCCGTACTGCATGTCTGAATGTCATGAGTGTGAATGGGCCATTCAATACAAATGATGAACATTTTAGTTAATTTGCGTCCCGCGCATATTACATAAATTCAGATATACGGTAAAACCTCACCTAACAACCCCTTAGTTTAGCGACCACCTCAAAATAACGACTTCTTGTTATCGGTCCCCATTCGTTTTTGCTAATTATATAAGACCTCGCTTAGACGATCACCTCAAAAAATACGACCACTTTTTTGCGATCCTATTGATGGACATAATTTTGAGGTTTTATTGTACTTTTATTCTTTCTCCTTGAATAAAGTGTTTAATATTAATGACGTTTGGTCAAGCTCCAAAACATTTTTAGATTTTAGAGATTTTATTTGCTTTTACAGCAAAAAAATGTGAAAAATGCCTCTAAAATGTCCACTAAGTAACTGTTCCGACAACCGTAAAATTATTTACAGGTATTCCTAAATTAAAAAATATTGGCATAACCTAATATTGTTTTGCCCTTTCCAGGGAATAATTCAGTGTCCTGTGAAAACAACCATTTGCGAGTAATGAACTCTGAAAATTATTTTAGATACTGGGATTTTACTTTTAGTCCCGTATGGTTATGTCCACTACGTTATGGAAAGTTACAAGGTGGCGCCTACAGTATTAATGACTTAGAAGAAACGAAAAAGCTACATTTTTTCTTAATTTAGAAGTCCCTGAAGGACTTGTACAAGATAAGAAGATCGTACATTTATTATTTTATTTTATTTAAGTAACTGGTGTGGTTAGACTCATAAAAATGGAATTATCTTGTAAAGCCTACTCCCAAAAAGTACGATTTGCATAGTATTATTACTGGTAGATTAAGAAACCCTCCCCTTGTACTATTACAGTTTCATACATTACATGTTATAGGGAATTTACCCAACAATATCCGACCCTTTTGTGTGGCCTAGCTTATAAGCGAAAAATGACGTGCAGGGGCGCTTAGCCCCCTGCATACCTGGCGGGTTGATTCCAATCAATAAATGTCTTAATTTTGGGCATTGATGTAATACATGTGTGGGATGTTTGTGTGCATGTAAATTACACGTTTGATTCACATATGGATTTACCAAGATAAGAAGTAATATAAGTGTTAGACTGGATTACCTTGCATGTTTAATTATAAATATATATATATATATATATATATATATATATATATATATATATATATTCACAACCCAGTTTCATTTATTCTCCAATATAAAGTGTTCTGTACAATCTAATGCCCAAAAATCTGTTCAGTGTTTACTTTAATTGTTGTGATTAATAATTCTAGAGCAACATCTGATATAAGAACCCTGCATATACCGGTAGTCGACCAGATGGCCGAAACCCAGAATGCCGAAACATATTTTCACATACCCAAATTGCCGAAGCCCATCTTGCCGAAAAAGAAAATAAATAATAGGAAATAATGTAATTAATGCGCGGTAAAGTGATAAGTACGTTGTCTGTTAAGGTTCTTGAACAAAATTTGATACCATCCCCGCATATTTTAAAATAATTTACGGTAATTTATTCGGCATGTCGGCAGCGGCACTATACTGTAATGTCGGCATGACAACCCGGTCCCGCTAAATGGCCCTGGCTTTATTAACCCTCATTTTGCAGGTATAGTCAGACTAACTGATTTTCATGTTATATCTTGTGTAACATTTATTCATCTTTATGTACTATTTTTTCTTAATTTACACATCGTTCAACTGCATATATTAGCCAAGATGGCGGCGGTCGCGTGGGGAACTCGCGGCAGCGTGCCGACACTCGGAAATCGGCAAGGAAACCCGCCTGACGATACTGGACCCGGGCTCCCTCATGGAAATAGCAAGGAAACCCCTTACATACCGTCCATTTATCCACCCTTTCCTCATTTAAACTTTCTTCTCATAATGACAGTCATTTTTTTCCTCACATTTTGTCTTTATTACCATTACCATGTTGTTCAGTGACACACCTCAATAACGTGTTCATAATATTGAAGGCAGAAAACTACCAGTGATAATCCTCGGTCTTGATTGATATTTTTACGGAATTCTATCAGAAAATATTTCTATAAAACAAAACAGTTGGAGAATTTCATAAAAATATACGTGTGCAATAAAACCAGAACTGAGAAGTCTAACAAGATTACTTCAAAGAGAGCGAACTCATGTTTGTTTTACTAATTAGCTTGCCTATTATGGGGCCCATTACCGGCTGTGTTTATATTGTTGTGAATGAATGAATGAATATTTTATTCAGAAATATAAGGCCTCGGGCCCATCGTTCCATATGTGCATATTATCACATGTAGAAAAACAAAATAGACAATGTTTTCAAACTTGAAAAACAACATCACAAAGATAGAAGAAATGAAATAATAAACAAATGATAATATATGATATATGCATTCCAAAATATTAACAAACAAACATTATCATGTAGAGGTCACTTCAACCATATATATAAATATACATAAATATAAAGTTCTCATTGGATTAATAAATATACAAGTTAATAATTACACATATATGCATGTGTATACACATATTCTCAATACATATACATGCATAACTACATATTAAGCCATATGTAATCATAAAAATATATTTTATAAATAAAAATATCTATATTAATACAATTTTAAATGAAACTTTACATATTTAACTCTCTTAATGTGGACAATGTACTTAAATTTTAATATGCATATATAATAATATCTAAAAATTGTACTACTCAGCAACCCAAGGACTCGTATTGAGCACAGCTTCCTGCAGAGGGTCCGCATGATAAACTTGCAAAGGGGGCCCAAGTAGTACCAAATAGTATTGTACCTCAATTGTTTTTATCCATATATATATATAATACACATACATACATATATATACACACATTTTTTTTTACTTGATCAAAGTTTACATAGTTTTATTCATATATTAATATTTATAACCAGAGTAAACAAGTGACCGTTCAACTATTTCATATGGATAATCTGTTTGATTTAGTTATTAACTAATGAATTATTTCTCTTTTTGAAGGCATAGTGTACAAATGCTGCTAATCTATTAATAACATCAGTATTTTTACTTGACATAAGAGATATAAAAGAAAATCTGCCAAATTTAGAAAGGTAAATATCTCTTAGTTCATTGTATAAAGGACAAATCATTATGAAATTATATTCATTTTCAACTATAGATTCTCCAAGTTTCAAACAATAATTACAGATTCTTTATGTCCAGTGTATACTTTCATGTCTTCCTTTCTCAATTTGTAAATTATGTGAAGAGCATCTTAACCTAGCTAAACTAATCTTGTGACTATTATTTCCAACAACATTCAAATACATTTCGACAGAAAGAAGTGATTTAAATACAGAGTATGTTTCCAAACGCCTGTTATTTGAAATGTTACTTATCCATTCTTGTAAACATATGTCCTTGAGTCTCTGCTGTAACTCAAAGAGAAACAATTTTGTATCTCCTACATCTTGATGTATCCAAAAATAACCAAATCCATGTGAAAACAGTACATTTTTAATTTTTGTTGCCCATGTTTTTCTCTCTAATTCATCAAGATGTTATAATCTTAAATATAACTGTTTTGGGTATCTATTCTGTGTCATTCTTAATAATTTTGTCCAATATGTAATATTTATATTTATGTTTATATTGTTGTAATAACTAAATATGGCGTTCGATTAGAGTGATGAAGTTGGTCACAGTTAATTGAGTACGGGAATATAAAAATCGTATACGTATTCTGCAATGAATAATAAATTTAATATCAGATTTTGTATGTTTATAGATGCATACTTTGTGAAATGTGTGTGTTTGTTATATAATTACTCCGCAAGCACTATATGGAGTATTTAATGCGTGAATGATTTTTCTGTACTTAGTGCCGAGTCCGCAGAATTACACAGCTTTATCAACAGAACATTAATATAAATCCAACCATGCACAATGAAAAAAGGATTATCTTGTAAATATATGACCACTTATTAATTTTATTAATTCTTTAGCTTGCAATGCAAATAGAATGAACGTTAAGTTTTATCTTAAATGTTTCCTTTATCCACATAAAATCTCTCTCCCTCTCTCTCTTAATTATCTCTGTCTGTCTGTCTGTCTCTCTCTCTGTCTCTCTCTCTCTCTATATATATATATATTTATATATATTCCTTTATCCATATAAGATCTCTCTTTCGGTCTCCATCCCTCTCTCTCTCTCTCTCTCTCGATCTCTCAATATATATATATATATATATATATATATATATATATATATATATATATATATATATATATATCAATTTTAATAAATGAAGAATAAATTGTAAATGAAGTTAGGTTCGATGACTGAGTACTAAAAACTACCGGAGATCGATTATTAACCAATTACTTCATGTACTTCCTGTATCATGTTCCTTCGGTAGTTATGCATAATTCAGTGTTTGTGATTGATAATATTAAAAAAAATATGGCTTGTCGATCAATATTATCAAGTGCCTCTCTCTTATTTTCTCTCTTCACTCGTTAAATATATACAAAATGCGTATGAGACATACCTGCTTTTTCTTGTTTTTGTTTTGATGTATGTAGGTTCTTTGGTCCTTTGGTCTTGTCAGTTGTATGTATTTTAGCTCAGCTGACTATAAGTCATTTGAGCTATATAGTTATGGTCCTTTGTCCGTCGGCTGTCCGTCCATCCGTCCGTCTGTCTGTCCGTCCCTTAAACTGGCACGTTTTGGACCGGGGAATCTGAAATTCAGCATATAGTTAGATGTCCCGAAAATCTCCTACCAAACCAAAAATTGGGCCACTAAGGTACCGTTCCTTCGAGACTTTAAGGAAAAACCTCCGTTTTCCATTAAAAACCCATTGTTATACCTCTAGACTGCCTAAAATATCAAAACCACTGATCTGTTTTTTATCATATATAGTGTGCATATTCTTCCATATATTTCCTTCGTACATACCAAAAATGAGGTCAATTAATGAGTAACAGGGAATTTAATTACCTTGCTTCTTATTGATGTTTTGTGGATCTTCCATGGATGGCCGAAAATTTATTCCAAATGACACCATGCAGTCACTATTGGGTATTTTTTCATTTTAATCATAGAAATATTAATCATATTAAAATTAATATATAAATTAATAAGTACTCCAGTTTGCTCCTTGTATTATATATTGGGTGTTTTGATCCTCGGGTTATTTCTAACACATGTATTAGTTTCATAGCTGAGATAATTTTTTCCCCCGGAAATTTGAGGTTTTTCCTTAAAATCTCGAAGGAACGAAGTCGCAGCGACAATGGACCACGACTATAGCTCAGATGACTTATAGTCAGCTGAGCTAAAAAAATAGATATTTGATAAAATATTAGATTCTGATAAGTACTAGTTGACACGTTTTAAGGTTTAATTAAGTTGCTTTGCTCTAAAATTGTCCTTTTTTTGTATCAGGTATACCGCCAGTTCATGAGATCAGTTGAGGCACCTGCTGAGGATGACGACGTCGTACCGCCGCTTCAGTCCTGTCGCAGTCAGATGTACAGGGCAAGACGTCAAGAAATACCATCCTTGCCAGGAACTCGTGCTGAGATCGAACTCGATGGACAATGGCGGGAAACACGGCAAGGTGCACGCTTCTTCCTTCATCAAGATGACAGTATGATCGTTTTTGCCAACGATGAAAATCTTAGGGATTTATCTGCCGCTGACAGTATTTTTATGGACGAAACGTTCAAAGTGGTGCCTCGGCTCTTCTACCAACCTTACACCATCCACGCGCTGGTTAGAGGATTTTTCCTGCCACTTGTGTATGCTCTTTTAGCAGATAAATCAGCCGATACCTACTACAGTTTCTTTGAGGTAGTTAAGAGGGGAATGGCCCGGCTTGGATTGGAATTCAGGCCGCGCTGGATAATGACGGACTTTGAGAGCGGTATGATCCCAACTCTTCGTTTGCACTTCGGTGGTTCAATGCTGAAAGGATGCCACTTTCATTTCAGGCAGTCAATTTGGAGAAAACCCAGAATCTTGGCCTGTCAAGGGAAAACCACGTAAATAGCAACGTCCGACGTATCGTTCGGTCCCTGATGGCATTGGCGTTTGTGCCGCTCATGTTTGTTCGGCATATCTTCAGAACAGAAATCCGCAGTTTGGAAGCTGCTGGACAAGCACAAGTCCAAGAGTTGCTGCAGTACTTTGAAGAAACGTGGCTTAACGGAACAGTGATTGTTAATATGTGGAATATGCACAATGTGGATACTCGTACAAATAACCATACCGAGGGTTGGCATAACTGGTTTACTCAGGCGGTGGGAAAGTCGCATCCAAATTTGTATGAACTCATATTAACCATGAAAGACGAAGCAGCAACGGAAGTAACCAGAAGGAATGCCCTGCTTGGTACACAGCCCCCTCCTATGAGAAAAATATCCGAGAAAGGTCTGAAGCGATAAAACGCCTGCATCAGGAACTTGAACAGGGAGAGAGGACTTTGATTGAATTCATGGCAGGCATAAGAAGACACGTTGGGTGTAAGAACTTCAGTCATGGATAAAACCAAAGACTTAATTGATATACACTTCTTAGATAGAGAATGGAATTCTGTAGGTTGGCTTGGCTAGTCAATTTTCTAGTACCAGTGGTGCTTTTATTAAACATTCTTTCGGTAACCTTTATGAAAATAAAATAATTCATGAAAATATTAATGTGACGTAATATAGGCGAATGTGAATGTATATAATGTAAAAAAGGGTGTAATATTGATATGTAATGTGTGTGTTCGAGCAGGATTAAATGTAATAACTATTGTAATGTGTGTGTTCGAGCAGGATTAAGTGTAATATAGTTATATTTGTAAAACATATATAGGCCTATTATAAATTTTATGTGAACATATAAAATGGTATACATAAACCTGCAACGGCGATTTCTTTTACATTTCATAAACAGTTTATTTTAAAATACGAGGTGTGTTAGTATAAATTTCTCTTTTAATCTAGAAAAGCTATTAGTTGATAAACATGCAAATTTTAAATTAACGATGTATATAGTGCACCTGCATGTGTATGTTTGTGTATATGATTATTTGTGACTCATTTGTAATATGGCTCTGTTTCAATCATTATATATTTTTATATGCCTCTGCTCGATAAGCTATGACATACTATACATCACTCTAATCAAAAGCCGGGCATTGTTATTACAACAATATACACAGAACCGGTAGAGGCCCCCTTACCAGAAAAGCTAATTAAAAAAACTTGATTTCACTCTCTTCAAAGTAAACTTTGTTAGACCCAATCAGGTCTGGTTCTTTTGAAATTCTCAATCTCAAATTCTAACTTTAAATAATTTTTTATTTTCGGAAATAAAATACCGTAATAAATTGGTGAAAAGACCCGAGTTTTTAAAAATTTTCTTAAATATTTTTGTCATATTTTCAACGCAATGCGGACGGTATCGCTTTTACTGTAGGATAATTATTTGAAAATTATGTATATCTATCATAGCGTATTGTAAGATAGGATGAAATATTTAATCTTCCAAATCAAGGGGGAAGGTCTCGGAAACCGTCTAAAACCCTCGGGGGTTTCCTTGCAATTTCCACGAGAGATTATGGGTCCAGTGTCGTCAGGCGGGTTTCCTTGCCGATTTCCGAGTGTCGCCACGCTGCCGCGAGTTCCCCAAGCGACCGCCGCCATCTTGGCTAATATATGCAGTTGAACGATGTTTAAATTAAGAAAAAATAGTTCATCAAGAAGCATAAATATGACACAAGATATAACATGAAGATCAGTCAGTCTGACTATACCTGAAAAATGAGGGTTAATAAAGCCAGGGACATTAATTTAGCGGGATCGGGTTGTCATGCCGACATTATAGTAGTGCCGCTGCCGACATGCCGAATAAATTACCGTAAATTATTTAAAATATTAGAGGATGGTAACAAATTTTGTTCAAGTACCTTAACAGACAACGTACTTATCACTTTACTGCGCATTTATCACATTATTTCCTATTATTTATTTTCTTTTTCGGCAAGATGGGCGTCGGCATTTTGGGTTCGGTATTCCGGGTTTCGGCATTCTGGGTTTCGGCCATCTGGTCTACATTCGCATTTACCTGGCGGGTTGATTCCGATCAATAAACGTCTTAATTTTGGGCATTTTAACACTTTCGCTGCCTATGACGGGTATACTCGTCATGAATTTATCAGCAATTTTCAGTAAAAAATCTCTTAAATTTATCAATATACTCTGCGCAGGTGAGTAGTAGTTCATTTATAAATTGGTTTCTTGTCATGAAATAGTAAAATTTGTTATTCATCAGTGCGCTTGATAACTCGAAAGCAAGAAAGGTTTTGGGAGCGTGAAAATATCCACGGCTCTCGTCCTTTACCGTAAAATAAGTTCATGACCCGCTCTAGTGTAAAATTGATACCGCGTAGGAGTATTCCTTAGAATCAAACAAAAGCGAGGACCGCATAAAAATCTGTCTAGTTTTATATTTGGGCGTATTTTGGCCACTTACTTTCAGCAAACCCGCTGGTGAGACGGAGGTGTGACAGATCGCACCTTTGGTGTGAACTCGAGATAGCGAGGCGTGAAGTCGTTCAGGTTTATTGCCCCGCGAGGACAGCCTGTTGCGCAATCAACAACAATAGGGCGCGTGCCACTTGCCTGACACACAGATCGGCAGGGTAATCAGAACGCGGCTGCATGTTATTGGTTTGGCTTATATGGAGCTATCTCACGTATCCTATACATTTAGAGACAGCAATATGCTTGTGTAAGTACCTTCGCCAACAAGTGCATGTAAATTGTAAAATTCTGAAAGCAAACTCGGACGATCATTGAGGAACATGTTGGCCCTTTAGTATACCGACAATCCCAACCGCACTTTGGAATTCACCATATGCACCCCCGACGTATGACTTTCCGACAATTCATAATAAAGTATTATATCATAAGCCCTAGAGTTGATCATATTAGGTTACACTTTGATCACACGCAATTTTCGTATAATTCCCGGCTTCGTTTGACGGCGACAATGACGAGGTCCACTGTATCATGCTATCGCCTCGGTATCTAAATAACTCTATGACTGTGTGTAATAGAATTATAATGATTGGTAGAATCAGTTTGTTTGTAATGAAAAGCAAAACAGTAATTCTTTTAAAAAAACACAAGTTTGTAAAATGAAAGAAAAAGAAAAAAAGCAAAGAGGGGAACCGAACTTGCGCGGTTTTCCGTCGCGCGTTACTGGACCTACTGTATTGTTATGGAGTAAGAAAGGGTGTATATGTGACTTAACACATATTTAAAGGAATATTTCAATATTTCATTGAATAAGATCTAAAATTATTCAGAAACAAATGAAGATCATTCTAGGTTTCAGTCTGTTCTGATATCAGACAGAGCCAAAGAATTATTAATGTTCATCAGACGACCAAGTATCTAATGGTAATTCAGTATGTTTGTAGAGCCTAAATGTACTCTCACAAATTAGCTCTAAATTGGTTTCTATGATGAGGCAGGCAGATTATGTTTATACGAGTTTGGAAATAGCACTGCAGGTCAGTTTATAACTGGATGTATGTCATGTCAGACTTGGGATTTACCAGAATTTCATCCAATAAAATCTGGCAAAACTTATAAAGTCAACTTACACCTCTGATGTAATTGTGGCCTACTTTGGGTCATCCAATTAGGTTTAGCTTTTATGACAAAATGCAGAAATATGGATATGTACGTCTCATATGTCACGTGAAAGCTCTGTAACAAAACTATCTGTAGTGCGCGCTTTGGGAGAGACTGGGCGGCTCTCTCAGAGTCGGAGAGACGGACAATCTCTTGCCAGGCCGGCAGGTTCCCCTCTTTGCTTTTTTTCTTTTTCTTTCATTTTACAAACTTGTATTTTTTTAAAAGAATTACTGTTTTGCTTTTCTTACAAACAAACTGATTCTACCAATCATTATTTTGGTGGATGAACCGGGATTCATTCCAGCACATCAGCACCAGAAAAACCGACAAAGCTGCCAGCGGGAGTGAAGAATGAAGATCCCCCCCCCCCCCTCACAGCCACAGGCGCCATTGACTGGTCTCCCATCTCACAGCTGCATTGGAACTTCAAACCAGGTACCGGATCACAGCCTAACATAAAAAATGTCATCTCTGCTGCTGAAGGTATCGAACTTTTGCTAAGAACTCTCTCTTCAAACTTTAACTTGGCTGCAAATTTCTCTCAGTGCTCTGCTTGAGAAGATCAAGGACTCTCTCTGTATCTTTAAACGAAAAGAACACTGTAAATCAGCATCAAGCTTTAACGGTCACTTCAAGTTGCTAAAATGACTCTTTTCGCTAAAACAAGTGCTGTGATATCTCAATATGAGATCATCATTGTTCCTGACCAGCCAAATCAAAAAAATCAATATCGGGACAAGCCAGCTTCGGGCCTATGTCAACAATAATACTGGCAATACCACGTGCACTGTGTTTTGTGTGACAACAAGTTCCTCGCTATGTTCCTGCAACTACTAGAAGCAGACTCGCTGATATGTCGCTATCTTCTGCATCACCTCCCATACTATGACTCCAGGAAAAAATGAAGCCAACCAAGCCAGCAGAGAAGACAACAGAAGACCCAAAGAAGACAAGATTTCCTGAGGTAATGAAAAATAAAACCAGAGACTCTGAATTTTACATGCCTACTAAAATTTGGGCATTTCAGAATATTTTGCATGGATATGTTTTAAACCTAAACACAAAAAAAATATGTCTGTAGTACTCTATAACTTTCTCTTTTCGATGTGTCATAATTGTTAAATGATACAATTTATTGTCTTTATCTTATTGATATGGTATGCATGGAATATCTTTTACAAGACCACATGCAGTCAAAGGTGTAGAACTGTCAATGTTAGATTTGACACAGTTTTGTCTATCTCAGATGTTAATATACAATGTCACACATGACTGTATTGCTTTAAATACGATAAATCCTTACGTAGAACAAAATGCATCATCCACAGCATGTTAGCATTCATTTATATTGAGAAATTCTCATGTGTTGGTCCATACCAAATCAACAGGTATCATGATGCTCTCTTGGCTAAATTTAATGGAATGGTAGCACATTGTGTAACCAAAGCTTAATGCGATGCTTATTATTGTTACAGTTTGGTCCTCAAACACGGGCTCTTGGGAAGCCCCCCAATATATAGGGAATTGGACAAACTGGGGAGTGCGATGACTCCAAAAGTCAATAATGCACTGACCTGTGGTCACATTATTGCCCTAAATACGGGTTTGATTTGATAAACCTCATTAATAGCTGGAAATGCCAGGCATGATATGCAGGTTAGCACAGGAATTGTTCTCATAGGAATTCACATATACGCATACTATGACAGACATGTTTCATGAGCACACGCATTCTGGTCACTGCCTTCATGATACTGATAACCCATAAACCAATATGTGGAATGACAAGGATTTCGATCATTAACATTACTCGTAATTTAATTCATCACTCTACAGATGTATGTTTGATCTTACATAATTACGCGTACTAAATTACCATCAAAATCCAATTGGTCTGGATCAATGCATGCACCTGTCAGATAATTATTTCATATATTGTCATATGTTTTACAAAACTTTCGCCTTGTTCATACACAGATATTGGCTAATCAATGGGAATATATGTACAACATTCCTCTGTCGTTAGGAATGACATCATTCTGTCATGTACTTATTTGCTGGTAAGGTACACCAGTTGTGTTATGCTGAAGGAATAGCAATTCAACCAATCCATTATCAAATGACAACTTGTCCCAATGGCAAGCATAAAAAGCCAAGATGTATTTTGAATCATTGGTACTGATCAGCACACAAAGCAGATTGTCACGTACTTCTGTATATGTTTAACTCTTAGGCACAAGAGTATATAAACTTTATCAGATTAGGAATTCATGATCACTTTTCCCATAGGAATTGTATGTTAAGCTACAGGCATTGCTAATTCACTGGTTATAATTGGTAATGCATATTGCTGTTCGACAGAACATCTTTATGTAACATCACTCACTGTATGCTAGAATGGTTCACATACTTTGACTTATTTCATTGCTTACACGGTATGCATAGTACATGTATATTCTAGCTGTGCATTCATTATGAACATGATGCTATAATCATATCTGTTAAGATATTTATTTATTGATTCTACTTAGATGCTGTCATACGTATATAATCTGCTGCTGTACTGCTTATATTAGGATGTCAAATAATGTCATTATGGTTGCGATGTTGTTCCTGATTCCTTATACATCAGCATTTTATCTTCTAGATATTGTTTAGGATTGTCCATTCACTAAACAAGAAATTCTGTGTTAGTTAGCATATGTGTGTACCTATAATATGTATCTCCTTTCTCAGCTTATTTTGCTATTGCTTAGGCGTTGTTGTCCTCCTAAAAATTTAAAACAGGCACTACCTCATTTCTTACACTGTTACATCTGGAAGTGTGACATGTTAATGTATTCCCCGGCTATATTGATATGTGTAATTCCATCTCACACATCAGTCCTGAAATATTTTACTCTCTACCGACATATATCCATCACATTTTCACTAGTGCTAGCTAAATATATAGTTCTATTCACGTTATGGCACCTGATCTTGCAGTTAATGCAGACTTCAGCAGTGAATCTTGTTCTTTACACATTATGTATTTCTGTCATCTGTATTCCGATTATCCTTCTTGAGATAACTAATTTTTCTCCGACTTAGCCAATGAGGCCGGAGCCTCATTCTGAATACCAGAGGGATATGTTATGGAGTAAGAAAGGGTGTATATGTGACTTAACACATATTTAGTGAAATATTTCAATATTTCATTAAATAAGATCTAAAATTATTCAGAAACAAATGAAGATCATTCTTGGTTTCAGTCTGTTCTGATATCAGACAGAGCCAAAGAATTATTAATGTTCATCAGACGACCAAGTATCTAATGGTAATTCAGTATGTTTGTAGAGCCTAAATGTACTCTCACAAATTAGCTCTAAATTGGTTTCTATGATGAGGCAGCAATTATTATGTTTATACGAGTTTGGAAATAGCACTGCAGGTCAGTCTATAACTGGATGTATGTCATGTCAGACTTGGGATTTACCAGAATACTTTCATCCAATAAAAACTGGCAAAACACCTCTGATGTAATTGTGACCTACTTTGGGTCATCCAATTAGGTTTAGCTTTTATGACAAAATGCAGAAATATGGATATGTACGTCTCATATGTCACGTAAAAGCTCTGTAACAAAACTATCTGTAGTGCACGCTTTGGGAGAGACTGGGCGGCTCTCTCAGAGTCGGAGAGACGGACAATCTCTTGCCAGGCCGGCAGGCCGCGGCAGAGATTATCTCAGACTCTGTCCTGTGAATAAAGGCTTCTATCATCAAACTGGTCTTGGAACATTGTCTGCCACGTGCATCAGCAACCGTATGTGATACAGGTGGGGACATCCCCAACCCCAACTTGTATCATTATGGTGGAGACCGGTCCTGTATCATTTTAGTGGAGACCGGGTCCCGTATCAATATAACCCCTGAGCCATCTTTCCACACGTGTAATTGAAAGTTTATAGCAATCATAAACCAGAATAAGACACAAACCCTCGCGAGTTCTACCAGATCGATAAAGTGACATTAGAACTTTGATGATCATACATGATAATAACTGTGACGTTTTATAAATCTTCATCTATTATTTCAACTAATATATCGAAGGTCGATCCGAGTGTGTACAGGAGCCGCTATTTCGTGAACCGCTGGACTTTCGCGGACCTGGTGTAAACATATGAATTCTTTCTCTCTCTCTCTCTCTCTCTCTCTCTATATATATATATATATATATATATATATATATATATATATATATATATATAAATTATACATATATTATATTATACATATATATATATATATTTGTGCATGTGAGGGCATATCTGTGTTTGTGTGCGGTTGTTTCCTTTGAAGTCCTTTATGGCTGTAGGCCTAATTAGCTAATTAGGCCGAACAGCGTTATGACATCCTTCTGTGCATAACACCTTAGACAAGTTTTATGACCCTTGGACCAGGTGGACTTCACAACCTCGTTATCAGCTTTTCACACCTAGAACTTACTCACCCGGACCTCCCCGAGACTGTTACAGGCCCGTGTATGGGATGTTTGCGGGCAAGGGACGAGTATTGTGTGCATGTGTTCATAAGATTCGTGGCTTTCTGTGTGTGGGCGGGGGCCGGTGGGGCCTTAGGCGGCGAAAAATGACGTGCGCTAAGAACCCTGCATATATACCTGGCGGATGAATTTCGATCAGTAAGGGAAACGAGTAACCACAGAAAGCAAAATGGACCTTAGTTATTATAAAGTGAAACCAATTTAAGAAGATTACACATACTTCAAAATGATATAGTGTCACAAAAAGGAATATTTATATTTATATATGTATGCATATACATATATACAAGTTTTAAAGAGGACATAACTTACACGTTTGATTCACATATGTGCGTTCACCCATGGAAAAAGCTATAGAAATTTAAGGAATAAATTACACGTTTGATTCACATATGGATTTATCAAGTGAGGAAGTAATATGAGTGTTAGACTGGATTACCTTACATGTTTAATTATATTCATATATATATATATATATATATATATATATATATATATATATATATATATATATATATTCAAAACCCAGTTTCGCTTATTCACAAATATTAAGTGATCTGTATAATCTAATGCCCAAAAATCTGTTTCAGTATTTACTTTAATTGTTTTATTAATATTTCTAGAGAAACACTTGACATAAGAAACCTGCATATACCTGGCGGGTTGATTCCGATCAATAAATGTCTTGATTTTGGGCATTGATGTAATGCGTTTATGGCACGTTTACGCGCAAGGGAGGAGCATTGTGTGCTTGGGTTCTTAAGTTTCGTGGCTATTTGTGTATGGTTTGGGGGCCGGTTGGGCCTTAGTCGGCAAAAAATGACGTGCAGGGGCGCCAAGATCCCTGCATATACCTGGCGGGTTGTAGCAATGGAGCGTACTATTAGTAGTAATAGAAGCAAAGTTTATATACGAAGACAAATAAATGGGGGGGGGGGGGGGGGGAATCCTTGACCGATCCCGGAGTCGAACCCAGGTCGATGGCGTACAAGTCCGGCGTACCCTACAAGTCCGGCGTACAAACCGCTTCGCTGGCAAAGCAGGCTTCACTAGCGAAACAGTTCGGTCTGCTTTTATGCCACCCCGTAACAGCAGTAATATTAATATTAGTAGCAGTACTCCTTCTAGTGGAAGTAGTAGTACTTATATTATTATAAGTAGCAGTATTATTTGTAGCAGTAGTATTAGTAGAAGTATTATTAGTAGTACTAGTAGAAATATAGAAGTAGTAGTAGTACCACGTACTAACTGTTATAAGTAGTAGTAGAGTACTAATATTATTATAAGTAGCAGTATTGTTAGTAGCAGTAGTAGTAGTAGTAGTAGTAGAAATAGTAGTAGTATGTCTTTGTAGTATGGTTAGTAGCAGTAGTAGTATAATAATTGTAGTAGTAGTAGTAGAAGTAGAAGTAGTAGCAGTAGTACTAGTAGAAGTAAACGGAGTAGTACGTACTATAACTGTTAGAAGTAGACGTATGTATATTATTATAAGTAGCAGTGGTGTAAGTAACAGTAGCAGTAGTAGTAATATTACTGTTAGTAGCAGTATTGTTTGTAGGAGCAGTTGTACTAGTATTTTTAGTATTTGAAGTCGTAGTAGTAGTAGTATGCACGTACTAGTCGTAGTAGTAGTAGTTTTAGTAGTAGTAATAGTAGAAGTAGTAGTAGTACGTACTAGTAGTATTGTTAATATTAGTAGTAGTATTAGTAGTAGTATTAGTAGTAGTAGTAGTATTAGTAGTAGTAGTAGTAGTAGTAGTTGTACGTACGTACGTAAAAACTGGTAGCAGTAGTAGAAGTACTTATATTATTATAAGTAGCAGTTGATGTAATGGCATGTTTGCGGACAAGGGACGAGTATTGTGTGCATGTGTTCTTAAGTTTCGTGGCTTTCTGTGTGTGGGCGGGGGCCGGTGGGGCCTTAGGCGGCGAAAAATGACGTGCAGGGGCGCTAAGAACCCTGTATATACCTTGCGGGTGAATTTCGATCAATATGTGAAATGATTGGCTACAGAAAGCAAAAATAGACCTTAGTTATTATAAAGTGAAACCAATTTAAGATTCAAATATGGATTTACCCAGAGAAAATGTTATATAGGTGTTAATCTGGAATAACTTACACGTTTGATTCTCATATGGATTTACCAATGGAAAAAGCTAAGAAATATAGGTAATAAATTACACGTTTAATTCGCATATGGATTTTCCAAGATATGCACTGAAAACCTAAACTACTCTGAGACAAGACTCAATGCATACTCAGTGGATGTCCATGGGGTTGTGTAGTAGCCATGAATACTCAGTTTCCACCAGCACAGAACATTGAGTATCCTTGCCTACTCGGAGCCTACTCAGATGAATGAGCTATGCATACCCTCACTTCACCACGAGGTATCTCCTCTGACGACTCATAAATATGTTGCATGTATATACATCCCGCAAAATCAGTGTAGTTTTAACTATTTTAATGTAACTTAATCTTATCTGGGCTTAACGTTGTCATGGTCATTGGACTGGCCAGTATCCGCTTGGGCTGATTACTTCTTGGCTGCTAGGTGATTTTCATATAAGGTCACTTCTTTTATATTGTTAATTTTGTACTATCTAGATCCTTATGACACACACACACACACATATATATATACACACTGAAAAACCTAAACTATATATATACACACACATACATATATATTTATACCCTGAAAACCTTAACTACTCCGAGAATATATATATTTATATATATATATATACACACACATATATATATATATATATATATACGCCAAGCTTTTCCTAGTCGGGCAAGTGTCCACACAGTCAGCTCTGTACACAAAGGCCACACTGGACAGCACATGCAGCTGGCCTCCAACTGCAGTTTCTGATAGCGTGCCCTCCCCTCCCGCATGGTAGTGACCAGCCAGCCTGTGACTGATTCAAATAATGGGGTCAGGCCCGTTGGACTGTTTGAGCTGTGGGGTCACATTCTGGTGCAGGACACAAGGAGAGCCACGCGGTTGCACAGATCTGTTGAGTATTCAGCCAGTTTTATACATTGAAATTTAAACGAATTGAACAAAAATTTACAGTTTTAATGTGCATGGATGGAGTTGATGCTTATTGGAAGCCATCCACGCTATAGCAAATTTCATATTATGGGAAATAGTTTCATATTGTAAAAGAATGGGGGAACTGCTCTGTATATATGTGCATAGTATAAAGTATATTGTCTATTGTGTTTTCAATGTGTTCATTATGTTATTTGTTTGCACACACGCACACTACATGCCTTCTTTAATACAAGGTGTGCAAGCTCTTGAAAGCTTCAGGCTTACAGTTTTTAGCTAAGCTGACTATAAGTCATCTGAGCTATAGTCATGGTCCTTTGTCCGCTGTCCGGTAACCCAGAAGATGCCATGTGATGGTTCTAGAAGTTATATCAGTGTTAGACTGGATTACCTTACATGTTTAATTATATACATATATATATATATATATATATATATATATATATATATATATATATAATATATTCACAACCCAGTTTGGTTTATTCTCAAATATTGTGTTCTGTAAAATCGAATGCCCCAAAACCCGTTTTAGTGTTTACTTTGTTTTAATTAATAATTCTAGGGCAACACCTTACACCTGACATAAGAACCGTGCATATACCTGGCGAGTTGATTCCGATCAATAAGTGTCTAAATTTTTGGCATTGAGGTAACACGTGTATGGGATGTTTGCGGGCAAGGGACGAGTATTTTGTGCTTGTTTTCATAAGATCCTTGGCTTTCGGTGTGTGGGTGGTGGACAATTGGGGCCTAAGGCGGCAAAAAATGACACGCAGGGGCGCTAAGAACCCTGTATACAAAGACACTCCCCAGTACCGGCCTTCTATAGGAAACAAGTTATTAATAATTTAAATTCACCTGGGATTTGTGACAGGTGCCTGTGGTGCAAACATACCTCAGTCGGATGTTGATAGGACATGCGAAATTACAACAAAATGCCACTCATGTTTAGCCAGACACGGTGTCTGGAGATAGCCCTGCCTGGGCTTTAGTATTTGCGTTTACTAATAAAATGCTTAAAATAAATAATTCCATGTAACGATAGACTTCGCGAATCGAGATCGTTTCAGTCAGCCGGTACATTTTGACTGCGCTCGTCGCGTGGGCACTTGAATATCTCCCGCTGATTGGCTGAGCCAGATTTTGTTTGGTCTACTGTCAAGATTGGTGGTTAACACTGAGCGTAACACATAAACGTTTAATCTGAGGCTGAGGGTTATAGTGTTTTAAAGTCTCGCCGAACTCAACATAAGCGAAGGCCTAAAAATATTAAGACAAATTAAATGGGAATATTAGTAGCCAATTGAAAGCCCGAATAGGCGATGACTAAATGAACCATGTTGGTTTTGAAAAGATACTGGGAAAGACCACTGCTGACGTCACTGGAAAAGACTTTAGTTCAGCGAGGCGGTGAAGTGTGGCGCTGACCGTCCGGGAACCGGCCTAGTCTCTTACACAGACACACGGTGGCGCTCCGCAAGCCCCCAGTGGGTCTGTAAACGGAGACCATTTTGGGCCTGGGATTCCGCCCGAATCTATTTAGATGAGTTCAAGCTGCGCATGCGTGGTACGCGATTCCGTTCAGGTAGAGCTGCAAGCGAGTCATGGGCACGAAACACATTTTCGCTATCAAAAGTCACTCAAATTAGGATAACTGACGCTGTGTCATTGACGTACGGCATATACTCAGGTTATTGCAGCTTCTAAGTATCACTCATAAGGGTACCACATGTGCATTCATGATGACATACTGTATTAAACGTTGCACTTCCTGATATCGCTCAAGTCTATGTGATATGTGTGTACGTTTTGCCTGCATGCTTCGTGTGCCAGACTGTTATCAATTAATAAATAAAATATCAAAGTACGACCATAATTTGCTTTTTATAAATAAAACTGTTTAAATAGTACCATATAATCAGATGGGCTAGCATTAAACCTGTACTGCCAAAGTTTTTCTTCCAAGAAAATTTTCTTAGTGCCACGCCCCCTTTTCTTTGGTTGGTGTGTACGCGTGTGTGTGTGTGGGGGGGGGGGGGGCGGAGTTTTTACACAGATATAGGCATGTGAGAAAATGCCAAAGTTTTGAGCCGAATGAACATATATTATTATGTGATATTTAGATACAACAAAATATTAATTATGATTTTCATTTTGTTTTTATTTTTGCACTGGATTAATTTTTTATGTATTTTAACAACAAATTATTATTCAAATGTGGTTCCTTTACTGCTAAATGTGACATGTGTAACATCCTGATTACCTTAAATGTTTAAAGACAAATTCATTAAAACAATACATTAACTGAAAATATAAAAATAATGCAGTTCAATCATAGATAGTATATATGCTTTTCCACCTTTTGATATAAAGATACATGCAATCAGCAATAATCAGTATGACCCAATATATAAGCATTGTGTTCAACAAATAGCATGTGTTTATTAAAAAAACCCATTAAATCAGAGAAAACCCTGTTATGTTATAGTCATGCTGAGTTCATAAATAAACTTTCCCAGATTTATTTCATTGTTTTATCATTGCAAGCATTTCATGAATACATTCTATTGATATCCCTATTTTTAACAAGACATGATAATCATACAATATAACCATATCCTATTTATGTTCTGTAATGCATTTGAACTTTAATATCATCTCTTACAGAATGAAAGGTCTTAAACTCTGAATGAGTTTTAATAAATCTGCTGGCAGAACATGGCAGTGTTGTAGAATTCCAGTCTGGACTTGGACTCTAGTTCAGACTCAAGTTCACTTTTTAAGGACTCTGACTTGGACGCGAGGGTCCTGAACTTGGACATCTACTTAGACTCGCAGGTATAAGGACTCAAGAAATCAGCCAGAGTCCATCTCAAGCAGAAGCGGATTGAGGGGGGTCCTGAGGTCATATGCTGCAACCTTTTTTCAGGGTTTCAGACAACATTTTGTGGCCTGGATCCCCCTTTTATCAGGCCTCGGGACCTTATTTTGACTGTTGAGTCCAATAAAAAAGAAAACTCACATATTATGTTCAGATTGTGCACATGGGTTAACTACTAATTGAATATTATAAAAAAACAAGACAAAACATACCAAGATTTAGCTCTGTATCAGGAGTTAATTCTAATTAAACATTTAAATAAAGCACACTTGAAAATTAATAAATTTGCATGATTATCTCAAATATCCTTTTCCAAGTTCTTTCAATAAGAAAATTTGTATCAAACTTGGACTCTGCATGTACCAAATGACTCAGACTTGAAGAAGGTGGACTTGGACGTAAACCTTAAGGACTCAGATTTGGAATTGGACTCGAGTGACCTGGACTCTGACTTGCACTTGGACTTGGATGGGTTGGACTCAACTACATCACTGGACCATGAACCCTCATGGTAGGGAATGCAAATAATCTTTCCTTTAAGATCAACTTTTCAGTATATATCAAAAGAATACAGAATTACACAAGACTGAAGCAGTCAGATCTAAGGCAACAGCCTGGCATGTGACAGCTTATCTACTTATTACTTTATATCAGGTGCTTGATTTGAGAAAAAAAACTTATGTTTTTATGGTTAAAGCACAAAATTGTGTGAAATATAATGTAAAGTTACATAGACCTGGTATGGACTCTTTGTTTTTAGGCAAGTCTGGTCTTTATTATTGGTATCTCCTTTACTTTGATTTCCTATATTTGAATTAGTATTTTTGTTGGACCTAGTGGACTTTCATAAGTATATATTTTACCATAGAAGAAGATCTGTGCTTGTATCCATGTTTTATTAAGGATTTGTTATATGTATTAACATTATATAGATATCTAAATACAATGTAGTTATTCACATGACATGAATAGAATGATCATATGTCTGTGTGTCTGCATGCATAGTATTTGACCACTGTCTCATTCAAATTTACAGTCAAATACACGTAATTGGTACCATGTAAATGCTGTCCTTAAACAATTTTCTCCTTTATGTAAATTTATCTTAATTGCTTTTTTCCTACAAAAATACAGGACTTTTTATTTCCACATGTTGTGGGTTAAGTAAGAATTTGATTTTTTTTTCACATGAAATCCACATTGAAAATTTATTAGTATGCAAATCAAGGTTTATAGGTTTCTGCTTTAACTTTCACCTCCAAAATGCAAGTAATTTATTAATGCAGCAGACCTTTACCTTAATATATGAATCACATAGACTAACACGGAGCATGTATTCACCTATTTTTCATCCAATCTACCCCTAAGCATACACCCCTATAGAGACAGTGGGCTTTATTTTGTCATGGACATAAGGGTGCTTCTTCAGTATCTTACTGGAACTAAAACTTTAAATTTTAGAACTGCACCAGTCCCACAATTACTAGTAGTACAACAGCATGTTCGTTATTTACAGCTGAACATAATATAGTGATCAGCTGTTGAGATGTACCCGGCTATATATGGGAGCATGTCAGTTGCAAAATAAAACCCAGTTTGAGTTACCGGTAAACAGTTTTAACAAGGTATTCCTCAGAATTGGTTTTACCACTAATTTCTATTATTCAGAGTGATGTGCTTTGTACATGCAACCCAACATTAGTTAAAGTGCAAGTTGCAAATGGGTGTAAATAGCTTCCTTTAGACAGGGATGATGTGGTCAGAGCCACTTGGCTTAGCTACCTATGTTCACAAAATGTGTGCTTAACTTCTTTTGACCAATTCAAAAGAAGCTAATCTTTAAAAAAATATTTTAATATGCTGGGCAAAACTCTGGAGTACATAATGGTTAATCCTGGATAAAATACTTTTAACCCAGGTTTTACCCACTGGATTGGGTAAAATAGGTTTTACCTTGGTCAAATAGCAACCCTGAATGTACTACTGCTTATTGTCCATAAATCAAATATGGAGTGTCAGGTGACTTTCCTTTTCAAACAATAATCCCCACTACACCATGTATATGTATATTTTATATCCTTAGGTATCACCTAGAGATCAAAACTATCAAAAGGACATGGATATTACTGTGAATGCAATAAATTAAATTAAGTGAGCCTTTCAATGCTGGTTGACTGGCTTTGATTCAGTGAATTATTTGATGCATTGTTACATGCAGCCCTTATATATACTGATAGTCATATGTGAGAGAGAACATGTGGACAAATGTTAATGGAAGCAATGAAAGATACTGACACTAGGTTGAACCTCAACTGATCTTTAATACTGAACATATATCATAAACATTACTAATATATTGCATTTCCCATCAAGAAACATATCTGACCAAAAATAATAAACAGAAATGATGCAACAGTGAATGCAATTTTATCAAGCACATGCTAATAAATCTTTAGCATTATAGCCTTTAATCGATGACATTATGCCTATACATGTTAAACTGCAGTGCAACATTCCATATCTGAGCACACCTCTATATCCAACTGGAGATGATCAAATACACACAAGCTAGTAATACACAGGGTAGCTGGTATTTTTTACAAAGATGTAACTGAACTGCGAGCATTAATGCCATATCTTTTCACATTAAAATTTAAGACATATTATCCTTTTAAGATATCTATTACTCATACTTTTGGTCCTCAGACTTAATTGTCCCTGAGTTAAAATGTTATTCATAGTGGACCAGTCACAACTGGCATCTGTTTGACTTTTTTTAACCATTGAAAATCCAATTTAACCTTAAACAAAGGTCTCCCCCTTCATAAAACACAGTTGGGCAAACTCAAACTTTGTCAATTAATTTTATTTGCTGCAAACAAGTTCCATCATTTCTCTTTTAAAGTAACATGTCTTCATTTTTATTCAAGTTGAAGTATATTTATCTATCAAACGCCCTCTTTTCATTGATAAATCAGAAGTACTGCACATATTTATATGACAAATATATATTTTAATTTTGAATAATTTGTTATAAGGTTATGGCATGATACTTGGAATGTATATTACACAATGTATGACATATGAGTTAAAATATATGAATCTTTGTGCTGAATGTATATTATATACATATATATATATATATATATATATATATATATATATATATATATATATATTGGATCTAAGGCCCAGTAAAGTAACAACCGTTGAATATATTTATTAAGAACATGACACTATAAAAAATATATACAGGTATAATATAAAAAAAAGGATTATGCTTGAAATCTAATATGATTTGGGGTAAAATATGATAAATTTTGCTCTTTCTAAGTGCTTGGTTTTGGGGGAATGTTGTCCCACAAATTTTTGACAAACCTCAGGCAATGGGCAGTTTTCAGAAAAAAAAACACATCAAGACTTACCCTGACGACAAGCTTTGAGCTGAGGGGCACATCGACCTTCTGTATAGCCTTAGGTTTGACATGTATGCATATCCCACTTCGTGTCCTTTGCCCATAAAACTGACATTATGCTTCCGTAATAATTAGCAGTTGTATTTACAATAAGTGTCTATTGTTCCCTCATCATGAAGCCCGATAGTAAAAAGATCCCGATGAAGTACTCGTCAGCTGACAGCCAGCACCATGTGCGCTTGTTTATTGACAGAGCCAAGCAGGGGCTTTCCCGGGATTGGCCAATGAGAAAATTGAGTAAATCTGGCCAATCAGCGAAAGCCTTTTATTCCCCATCCACAGGCTCAATCGGAGCCTGTGGAAGAGGCTAGGAACCGGCCAAGATTGCCAGTCCATGAAATAAGAGGGTCAGATAGTGTAGACCCCGCTCTATTATGGCACCGCTGCTCTAGGCCAATCATAGAGACGGGCGTATAACGCCATCTTCAGGACTCCCGGCAGACTGGTTCCAACTCAAGTATGATTTATATATGATAAAAATAAGCATTTCGTTTGCTCAGAAAAGTTGTTAAAAGTTGGCTGTACATTTCGTGTGACATTTATGATTAGATTAATATATATTGATAATAAACCAATGGCACGTACAGCGGAATATCAAGTATTCAGTATATCGTATGATTCGTATCATCTATACATCCATCAGTCCATTTTTGTGCAAAAACTCATTTTCAATATTTGGAAACTTTAAATAACTAAAGAAAGTAATTTTATAAGTAACCTTCACGGATAACCAGCCAGGATCGCGAGAACGTCCATGACAATTGGTCTGAGCGTACAGGCTGGAGTTGGAGCCAGTCTACAGGTAGGTCAGGAGTTGCAACTGGGAGTACTTAAGATGGCGTACGCCTGTCTCTATGCTTTGCTTGAGGCCCTTAATAGAGCAGGGTACCAGTCTACAGATAGTGTTTCATGGACTGGGCAAGTCTAGTCTGGAGAAAAAAATCTTGAAAACACATGTTCCTAACCCCCCCCCCCCCCGGGTCGTGCTTAACACCGGAATACCTCGGAATACCGTCTAAGAACAAGTTACATTGTCAAAATACCCTATAATCAAAGACCGCCTCAGTTATTTTGTGAACAAACGTGCATACACACAAACCTACACAAACAAGACTGAACACATACCCTCTTGGGGGGAAACAAGAATTTCATTTATTATTGAAAGTATATCTGCACTATGTACTGGAATAATACAAAAGAAATAAATCCGCAGATAAAATCTATTTAGATACATCATTAAACTGTAAATTTCAAAATTTCGGGTTGATTTAACAATTTGCTGATTACAATGTGGAATATTAACAACTGATTCTGTCTGTGTGTAGGAGGAAGGTGTGACTGTGAGGGTCCAACAGATGTCACCATGTTCCACCACCAGCACCACAGTTAAGCACTTTTCTCTGTCCAAGAATAACCCACATGGGAAGATGATTCCTGTCTGTTACAAGTGCCAGAATTCATTCTGACTGAAGGTACTGTATGATGTATTGTTTTAGGAGCATAGCATAATGTTCTTATACATTGAAGTTAATTATGATTTTGTTGAAATATATAAGCATGGTCTTCAAGATGGTGATTCTACTGAACGCCATGTATCAATTGCTACATATATCACAAATGATAAGTAAACAAATCTGCTTATAAAAATGTCATTATCAATATCCAAGTGGTGCATAAATAACATATTTAATGACATTTCATTTCTTGCCAATGTTTTCAGATTTGAGAACAGTGTTGGTAAGGATTCATGTTCAGTTTTAGATATGGTGTTGATGCTTTCTGTGACTGTTCTGTGTGGTGGTGGTGTACTGATGCTGTGACACTATGTGGAACACCTGTAAATATACCTGTAATGATACTCCAGCCTCCTTCCTTTGATTTGATTCATCTCCTGCTTATTAAATGTGAATGTCTAATTTTGTATATGATCCTTTTTTTTTCCTTTCACAGCGGCATGCTTTTAGATATTCCTGATATGCTACCTTTTTTTTGTTTACAGCTCTTACCCCAGCTTGTATTCGTATATTTTTATTTGCTTATTTCATGCTTTCCACCTGTGTTTTCCTTTTTCCAGAATTACCTTATTTAATTTTTAAGATATGCTAAATGTGTTAGTTTCTGGTAAAATTTTGTCTTTTGTTTAAAATTTCTTGGTTGGATATTACTTATTCCCACTTATTTCAAATAGTTGATTTAAAAATTGGGATATAATTTAAGTGAGGTTTTAAGTCAATATTGGATATAAAGTTTCCAGAAAATATTTGAAATAAGGTTATAAGTACACTGTTCATATTATAAATGACACGGAATTTTTTTCCATTTTTTTTAATATAATATACCGCATTGCTGTCATTCATCTGTAGAGTGTTTGCAACATTGTCTTGTACTATTTGTACGCTCAGAAATCACTCCGGCTCCAGCTGAGGCTACTTCCTCTAGTGCCACAGAGAAAGCGCCAGTTGACGCAGAGGAGCGATGTCAGAGATGGATCGACACCAGAGGCTGAACGGTCAGGTACATTTGAGGGCACAACTGATAACATCTCAGAGGTAGATGTATTCATTCTATGCTAACATAATTTCAAATATTGTTTTGGCAGATATTTTAGAACTGAGGACTTGGGTTCATGCATTACACTGTAGATAATATATGTTCTGTCACTACATCCTGTTACATTAGGCACTCTGTAGTTTTGAAAAACAACTGTAGCCAATGGCTGGCCAAACAGTCCTTAGGCAGTGCCGGGCGTGACTGAATAATCCCATTCTAGCATGACACCCCTATCATTTAAAAGGCTTAAAAAATACTTATGAATTTCATAGCATTTTTACTTATTTTTACTTCTTTGAATGATAAAGTCTGTACAAAACAACTATAGTAAATAGGTAAATGATCGTTATAAGTTGAGCATTCACACACGGATACGCGTCTATAATTTCAGACAATGTATGAGGGGTGGCACCAGACTTGGGAGACCGGGACAGGTGCGTTGTCCAAACTTGATGTGGCCTGGCTCATAAAAAAACCATCCGGAGAGTGGCCTGTTCAAACCACTTGAGCACTATAAACAGCGCAACACCGGGGCTGTGCGTGCACGACATGTCCTAAAGAACGACAGAATGTGGTTCCACCCTCCCCGAGTGCCCAGGTGTCATTGGGAACACTGTGCATCCTGCGGGTGCTTTCTTCCACACACGAGTCTTCTCCTGTAGACCGGTCGGTGTGTGGGGCTATAGCATAAGGTGCCCGCAGAGTAACTGCCCAGCCCGGGAAGAGGGGAACACATTCCTGTACAGATGTGGCTATTCCAAAATTGTACGCCACATCTGTGACATGTCGGAATGGTATTGCATGCTGACAGAAATTCTGGCTTGCTCTGCCTGCAGCAAAGCTGCTAAGGATTCCCCTCAGCACCACATTGGTCGGTTCCCCGCTTGGGAGTCATGCATCATTTCCCAGCTGACTCCTGCGCATCAAGCCATGTTTCCTGCCATCTTGACTCCCAGGTGAGAAATCCCTTGTTTTATTTTACATCATATATATATTTATTAAAAATTAAGTTACTTAAATATATTGAGTTTAAATAATCATTAAATGATCCCATGGTTCACAGAGCTACATTTATTGGCTCTAAATGATTTTTGAATAAAGGGATTTGATATTACCTTTTGGATTCTTTCATTGTATTGTCAAACTTTACAAAATTGTGATTTTACCTAAATACCCTGAATATTTATTAGCTCAGCTGACTGAAAGTCATCTGAGCTATAGCGATCACTCTTTGTCCGTCGTCCGTCTGTCCGTCCGTTAACCAGGCACAAATCGTAACCGCTGGACCTAGAACCTTGTAACTTGGGATTCTGAGAGGTCCATAAAAAATCTCCTTGGAAACCAGAAATTAGGTCTCTGTTACCCATATCCTTCGAGCTATGTGGCCCCAAAGTACCCCCCAGAAAAGTCAAAAATTTCATACAAAAACTTCAATATCTCATTAACTACTTGACTGATGGTCATGATTTTTGGCATACATATTGATCATGAGATGTTACATCACTTCATGCAGACTGGTGGCGCCACCTGTATTTTTAGATTTTTTACGAATTTTTTTCTCTATTTTTGAGACCTTTAAAAATGTGAACATCTGTTAACAAGGCACAAATCATAAAGACTGGACTTAGAATCTTAATTCTTGACACACTGAGAGGTCCATGAAAAATCTCCTTGGAAACCAGAAACTAGGTCTCTGTTACCCATATCCTTTGAGCTATGGGGCCCCAAAGTACCCCCTAGAATAGTAAAAAATTTCATACAAAAACTTCAATATCTCAATAACTACATCACTGATGGTCTTCATTTTCGGCATACATATTGATCATGAGATGTTCGATCAGTTCCTGCAGACTGGTGGCGCCACCTGTACTGTTTGATTTTTTACGATTTTTTCCTCTATTTTTGAGACCTTTGAGGATGCTGTCATCTGTTAGTGTGGCACAAATCGTAACGACTGGACCTAGAATCTTCATTTTCGACACACTGAGAAACCTATGAAAAGTCTCCATGGAAACCAGAAATTAGGTCTCTGTTACCCATATCCTTCGAGCTATGGGGCCCAAAATTACCCCCCAGAATAGTAAAAAATTTCATACAAAAACTTCAATATCTCATTAACTACATCACTGATGGTCATGATTTTCGACATACACATTGATCATGAGATGTTTCATCAGTTTGTGCAGACTGGTGGCGCCACCTGTATTTTTCAATGTTCACGAATTGTTTTCTCCATTTTTGAGACCTTTAAGGATGTAGTTATCTGTCAACAGGGTACAAATCGTAACAACTGGACCTAGAATCTTCGTTCTTGACACACAGGGAGACCCATGATAAGTCTCCATGGAAACCTGAAATTTGGTCTCTGTTACCCATATCCTTTGAGCTATGGCACTCCAAAGTACAGCTCAGAATAATGGAAAATTTGATACAAAAGCTAAAGTATCTGAACAACTAATGCAGAGATAACCATAATTGTTTGCATGGATATTGATCATGGAGTGTTTCATAAGTTTCTGCAGACTGGTGGCACCACCTGTATTTGTTCGGTTTTTTTAACGAAATTTTTCTGTCTTTTTGAGACCTTTGAAGATATGAACATCTGTTAACAGGGCACAAATCATAAAAACTGGACCAAGAATCTTCATTCTTGACACACAGGAAGACCCATGAAAAGTCTCCGTGGAAACTTGAAATTAGGTCTCTGTTACCCATATTCTTTAAGCTGTATGGGTCCAAAATACCCCCCCCCCCCAGAATAATGGAAAATTTGATACAAAAACTGCAGTATTTCAATAACTACAACACTGATGGTCATGATTTTCGGCATACATATTGATCATGAGCTGTTCCATCAGTTTCTGCAGACTGGGTGTGCCACATCTATTTTTTTTCCAATTTTTACGAATTTTTTTCTTTTTTTTGAGACCTTTAAAGATGTGGTTATCTGTCAACAGGGTACAAATCGCAACAACTGGACCTAGAATCTTCATTCTTGTCATGCAAGGAGGCCCATGAAAGGTGCCTGTGGAAACTTGAAATTAGGTCTCTGTTACCCATATCCTTAAAGCTATAGGACTCCGAAGTATCCCTCAGAATAATGGACAATTTGATACAAAAACTGAAGTATCTGAACAACTAATGCAGAGATCACCATGATTTTTTGCATGGATATTGACCATTAAGTGTTTTTATTAGTTTCTGCAGACTGGTGGAGCCACCTGTATTTTTGTATCCCCCAAAACGAAGTTTTGCGGATACTATGTTTTTGACCAAGTTCCTCCGCCGCCGCGGCTTTCGTTTCCAGAGAGCTCCTCGGAGACTAATGGACCGATTTTTCCCAAACTTACACCTATTATCGGGTCACATGTGAACTGGTGCCTAACCAATTTGCATTGACCTCTGACCTTTCCTCTCTATCCAGTGTCCATTTGTGGGTCTGTTTCCACTCATAAACCCTCATATCTCGGGAACCGTTTGACCGATCAGGAAATAAAATTGATACAAATGTAGCCCTTGGATTGCTTTATAACATACACAAAAAATGGTGGCGTCACCTGTAACCATGTTTGCACAGTTTCCATCTGTTTATCTGCCTTGGGTTAAAATCACTCATATCTCTGCAGTGAATTGACTAATTCACCTGAAATTCGTCATGTGTATACATCCAGGATAGCTTTCTTGATTTTATGACAGGTGGCGCCACCTACGTTCACGTTCACGCTGATGACATCCAAGCTTATATCTCGGGAACCGTTTGACCGATCAGGAAATAAAATTTATACAAATGTAGCCCTTTGATAGCTCTGTAACATACACAAAAATGGTGGCGCCACCTGTAACAATGTTTGCACAGCGTCTGTCTGTTAGTCTGCCGTGGCCTAAAATTACTCATTTCTCTGTAGTGGTTCGACTTAACTGCCTAAAATTTTGCAGGTTTATACATCGTGGACAGCTTTCTTGATTTTATGACAGGTGGCGCCACCTACATTCTAGTTAACGCTGGACACATCCAAGCTCATATCTCAGGAACCATTTGACCGATTGGGCCAAAATTGTGCATGTGTTTAGATCTCACATAGGTCTTTATCATACACAAAACTGGAGGGGTTACCTGCAAAGATTTTTGCACAGTGTTTGTCTGTTTGTCTGCCATGGGCAAAAATCGCTCATATACATGTAGTGGTTTGACTTTTCTGCCTAAAATTTTGCAGGTGTATACAACTTGGACAGCTTTCTGGATTTGTGGTAGGTGGCACAACCTACATACACATTTAGGCTGCAGACATCCATGCTAATATGCAACATACCTCACTCTATTTCCCCTTGCCACTCAATCCATGCCTCACTACCCGATTTTGGCAGATACATGTAGTCACTTGTCGGTTACCCGTATTCTAGTTTTAAAAGTTTACACGTTTTTCTCTATTTTTGAGATATATAAATACAGACTAAATCTTGGCCTGTTGTTTAATCTGTTTGATGCTTCAGTTGAATGGGTATATACTACCATTCTGATGATAAAATTTCCTTTTGCGAATCTCTTCCCAGTCAGCTGAGCGTCATGACCCATGGGTCACTTGTTTTTATAAGTAACCTTTGATCATCTCATACCCTCGCACCAAGTTTTACATTTTTTCTCATATATGTCATTTCACAGACGTTGTGTGGATAAGAAGGTCGGCGACTTGTTGAGGAAGAGAACTGATGGCAATACCATGGCGAAGACTTGGAGGCAGGTCCAAAAGAAACACTTTGAGGACTACCTCCACAGAAAAGATATGTACACCACATTGTTGGAGTCACTTACCAGCAGAGGTGGGATAGTTGGTGAGCTCACAACTGTCACTCTAATTAAGAAGGCCAGTTCTGATAGACTGTAAGAGACTTTATTGTTATTTCATTAGACAGACTACATTGTTGCCCCATGTCTGTTTATATGAGGAAATATAGGCTTTAGAAAATGGCCATTTTGAATTTTAAGCAGGCTGTTGCTGACAATAGTTGTACATTTTTTTGGAATATAAAATTATAAAATACAGTTCATTTCTGTAAAAGTTGTATTGGTAATTATTTTACAATGTGCCCCTTTACCTTTCACTGGGTTTAAATTTAAAAGACCACACGTTGATTATTACAGGCCTGCTTGGTCACAAGTTCCAGCCACCACCAATCAGGAGAGAACTCCCAGGTGCTAAATTGTTCAGGAAGGCCTTCCTCATAGCTGAGTCTGAAAACCTCGAGGATTACCGGGCCCAGATAATGCCCACATTTGGGAAGGTCCTGAAGTTTGACTCAACCAAAAAGGTAATACAAATACTTTAACTACGCACAGCATACTGTCAGTATCCTTTAATTTTTTTAATAACCAGATTTGATTGAAAACTGTCTGTAGAAGATTGAAAAGAAAAATATCAATACCAGCCACCAATATATGTAATGATATGATGTATTTCACCTAAACTCTAATAAAAATCATGTCACACATTAATTTTCATACAGTTTATGACGTGGAGATATTTGTTTTCTGCTGATGTGTTAGATCCCTTTACAAAACAAGCTGCAATGCAATGAGTCACTTTTGTGTACTGCATTGTAGTAATGAAAATGGTTCAAACATGTCCTTGTTCTTTTTTTTAATAATAGATCTGCAAGAAGCTGGCTGGATGCGGGCAGGGCACAGCCGAATGGTGCACCAATGTCGGCAACGAACTAGGCCAAGTCCTCAACTGTGTGTTGACCTGTGAGGAGTCCGTGGAAATGTTACAGCCAATGACGAGGGGCCTTATGGACCGGTACAAAAATGCCGGTGAAGAACCACCGGTCCTCGTGTATTTAGATCGGGGTTGTTGCCGTGTCAATGGAGTATCGGCCACTGAGAAACTGTTCGACGAGTGGGTGGAGTCTGGCATGATCATCCGTCTCGACATTTTTCATTGGATTCATCGCTTTGATGCCGCACTGGTCTTATCCTACAAAAAGATGACATGGCGCTACCGGTCAAGGCAATACGAGCCGGCCATACCTCCAAACTTGATTCTCTGTCATATGCACAGATCATCCAGTACGATTCGTCAAAGGATGACCTGGAACACTTTGTGCGTCGCATTACTGCGGGCGCTCAGGAGACGTACACAAGAGTGCAGAATGACATAGCGATCCTGAAAGGTCAAGCAGGCTTGGATGAAAACCAGATCCATCTGTTCAAGGATGAGGCCGCTAATGACCAGGTCTGGGCTGGTCAGCAGAAACATCTTGAATGCATGCAAGACCCTCCAGGCATGAATATGTATACCATCGTCAAGCATGTGACACGCAAAGAAATAGACCTGCCTTATTACAGGACCGTGCGTGGCAGCAACAGCTTGCAGGGTTTCCATGCGTTTTTTCCCAGCATGATCCCAGGCCCACGATGTGCAGCAGTGCCATTCCAAGTATATTTACTGAGTGGCATTGCGCGCTGGAATGCCGACCGAGAAATTTCCAGCCACCTGTTCCTGCTGGTGATGAAATTATGGGACTGGAATTCCTGTTCAGCCAGTCCAATGCGTCTTTCAGTACCACCAAGCATTACCAGCAGACACGGGAGACTCTCCAGACAGTTGATGACGGCAACGAAGATGATGAGGTGGTCCAGGCCATGGATGAGGGTGACGAGGATGTTGGCCAGGACCCTGGTTACGCAAGCGGTGAGGAGGTCACATCCCTGTCCAACCTGCAGCTCACTGATGCTGCTGTCACCTCTGACCGCGATCCATGTGCCGACGATGTGTGTGGACCCTGTCACCTTCCTGGATACCAACATGTGGAGGAGCTTAGTGGTATCCTGGTTAAAATAGCCCTGGAAGAGGGCAGGTTGGCTCTCACAGCTGCGGAAAGAGAGGCTGTCACTGCTGCCTGGAACAAACTTGAACTGCACGACCGCAATACACAGCAGTTTAACACCGTGTACCGTTCAAGATGGGGATACTGCTCTTTTCCAGAAACAGCTGCAGTCACCCAAAAAATCAAGTTCGGTAAGCGCCATTCTCCTGCTCACTTGATTGACGCGAGAAAAACTGGCTTGTTTACTGCATCATCAAACAGTTGTGGCTACACCCCAACTGTGCGGCTCAAGGAGCGTCCCCCCCCCCCCCCCCGAAAGCATTACATCGACTTCAAAAGCGTTTCGCCGTGGATGACCCACAACTCTGTAAACTCGGGATACCCCTGCTCAAGATCAACAGCAAGTGTGTCGCCGATTTTATCAGACGACAAGAAGCTCTAGTTGGTAGGCACGTGGTGGATGCCGCGGAGTCCATCTTGACACGGCCAGACATCTCACAGTCCTCTATGGAACATGCTGTTGAGCTGACTGAGGTGCGCCCTGCAACATCAAGGCCACAAACCATCTATAAAGTGGTCCCAAGTCTGGCTGGCACCAGATCTGTGAAAGTGAGGAGGGACCACTTTATTTCACCCATTTCATCTCCATCAACAGAACCATCAGCGTCATCTTCAGCACATGCCAGCACTCCAAAAATGGTCACCCAAGAATCCTCACCGCGTACCATGGCAGGTCAACCATGTACAAAAAGAGGAAACTACAGCAACAAGGCCGTCCCGGTAACAAAAAAAAACCTTTCAAAAATTTTACATGTACACTGTGCGGGGAAGCCACAGAAGGTCACCACAAATACTTGAAGAAAACTTTTTGTGACAAAACCATGATGTCACCTTCAAAAGGGTTGACAAATAAAGTATTTAAACATTTTGAAGAATTTAAGGAAACGGTTGACAAGTTAAATGAATAAGATGGTGGCTTCCCCCTCAATTTTGGCATACCCTTCAAAGTAGATTCCCTTTCCTTGGTGGCATCCACTGACACGGTAACGCCTCGCAAGTAGAGCAAGATCACTAGTTTTTAAGTTCTCTCCCCCCCCCCCCCGAAAACTTTATCCCAACAATTTTAGTGTATCAACAGTGAGTAAAAAATATACAATGAGGTTCACCTCGAGTCATCCTCGATTTCAGCTATTTTTTTTTTTTACCTGGAACATCAAGGGACGGTTACTAGTTTTCAAAAGCACTTGATAAACTTGTTGAAACAATTTGTGTATCAATATTGAGAGGAAAATCTGCAATACTGTCAAAGTTATTGGGTCCAGGATACCCCCCCCCCCCCTCGAAAGTCTCATTTGCAAGGTAAGATGAGAACTCGATTGAAACAGTTGGGTGTATCAAAGATGAGGGAAAATGTGCAGTACTTCAAAAGTTAAAGGATCCATTATTATCCTGGATTTCAACTGTTTTGACCTTGAAGATCAAGGGAACTGTTTACCAGTTTTCAAAAGCATCCAAAAAGCTTGTTGAAACAATTTGTGTTTCAATATTGAGGGGAAATGTGCAGTACTTCAAAAGTTATTTGTGTCAGAACACCAGCCTGAACCACTGATTTTCAAGGTCGTACGAGGACCCATTTGAAACAGTTGGGTGTATCAAAGTTGAGGAGAAAATATGCAGTACTTTAAAAGTTAGAGGATTTGCAGTAATCTTGGATGTCAGCTGTTTTTGACCTTGACCTGCAAAGTCATTTGAAGAAACGCATTTGAAGGTCTGGGTAACACAAATGTCAAGCTCAATCTTTGCCAATTACATATACCATCACATTTGTGATGTGATAGGGGTATAAATATCCTTTTACCTGTGATATTATGAGGTTGTAAACCTTTTTTATACCTGTGATGATGTGAGGTTGTAAACCTTTTTATACCTATGATATTGTGAGGTTGTAAAACTTTTTATACTTGTGATATTGTGAGGATGTAAACCTTGTTTACCTGTGATATTGTAAGGTTTGATATTGTAAGGTTGTTAACCTTTTTATACCTGTGATATAAGTACTGTTGTATATATGCATGATATAATCCTTAATAAATTTGAACTGCAGCCTATATGTATATTGCTTCAAACAATATATATAATTTGAGTTGCCATGTGTCAATTGATGATGTCCAACGAGTAGTGGTATATAGTCCTCTTCTTGTCAGGAAGCAAGGAGAGCACAAGTGGGACCACATGCCCCCCGTACATCCCATGTACTGTTTACAGCTGCTTGTACAAACGTGGGCATGACCTGTAAGTTCCACCTATAAAGATCGTCTTAGACGATGCCAGCATCCGAAGGTTGCCTTCACCATCATCCTAAAACAAAATTAGTACACGTTTGTGCAACCTTAAAAGACGGTTGTAATCTCCACATAGCCCCTCTTTGTGTTCTTTTGTAATCTGTTTATTTTACCAGCTAAGATAGAATTAAAATGGAAAAAAGATTATTACAAGCTTATTGGTGTTAACAACCTCTTCTTTCTGACTTGGTTTTTCCTGATTATTTTATGTTAAAAGTCAACAGTCTCAAGCTGTCCCTGTTGGAGCCAACCCAAATATTTTCAGAGATCCCTTATAAACCCATGATAAAGATATATATATAATATTGAACGACCTACTTTGCCTGAAACAGATGCGTTTCCCATCGTCTACAAACATAATTTCATGAATTCGGGCCATCGATGCAATTAAAAAAAATAGATATTTATCATCAGAAAGACATGAGTTTATTGAAAGATACACATTAAAATAAATTACTTTTAACAGGTTCATTGAAACCTGCTGTTTCGAGATTAAAAGTCTCATACATGATTTTTGAAGACGGGACAGTCGGTTGTATTATATACACGAGGCATATGCATAAAGAGCACGAAATATGTACAACATGGACTAGAATGTGTACTTTTTACAATTTAATTTTACCTATCATCATTATGTAGAATGAACTCTCACCCAGTCAAGGTAGCCATTTGTCCACAAGTTCCACCTCTGCTCTTGTCTGTGGTATGGCGGGCATGACCGCTTGACCAGTTCCTTGCATTTGGCTTCGGCATGATGAGAAACTGGGGAAAGGTACTGTAATTGCTAGGACGCTCTCTTGTCTGGTGTAGTCGTTGTATACCTGCAAAATGAAAACATTGCATGTATATCGAACCAGTAAGACCAGGAATGTAAAATTCACATGGATATACTTATATTCACCTTTCACGTGAGTACACTGTTACATATGTTTAACCATTAACTACATGCATCATAGGACTTTTGATAATTAGGACCCCGGTTGACAAGCGTTGCCCTATAGTGAACACCGTGTCAGTCCGTCCATCCGTCCTTCAGTCAGCGACACTTTCTTTCGCGCGCGATAACTCAACAACAATCTACTGCAGCTTTCCCAAATTCACAGGGATAATTGGTACCTATGAAGGCTCCAGACCTATTGAATTACAGACCTGTCGGGGTTTTAATATGGCCGCCACAGCCCGATTGCTGATTTTTCTTTCGCGCGATAACTCAACAACTACCTACTGCAGCTTTCCCAATATCACAGGGATCATTGGTGCCTTTGAGGGCTCCAGACCATTTGAATTACAAACTTGATCAGTATCAAATGTGGCTAACAGACTTCATTCGGTGATTTTCTATTGCACACATTATTTCAGATATATCTTCTTTAATATCATTTGATCCAGTAGGATTTTTTCCCTCATGCATATTGATAAAAACCTGTTTCTGTTTGTCGTATTTTTTCAAATTTAACTTAATTTTTCACCGATATGTAAACTAGTCCAGCACTAGCAGAAATGCGGAGCCCTCTGAGGACCATTGTCCGACGACATATAGTTCAATATAAATAATTCATTCCTTGAGTTTGGAACAAAAATTATCTCATTTCATTTTTGATAGAAAACAAACTTTTTGCGTAGTTATCACGATTTTCATACCTGAGACAAAGAAGGAGAGACAGAGAAAATGGAGAGAACAGGGAATATTTGTATACGATAACCTGAGAGAAAGGAGAGAGAGGGAGAGAAGAGAAATCACTAGTATACAATAACGTGGGAGAAAGAAGGAGAGACAGAAAGAGAAAATGAATACAGAGAGAGAGGGAGGGAGAGAGAAAATACTTTACACAATAACCTGGGCAGAAGAAGAGACAGAAAGAGACAATGAACAGAGAGAGAGAAGAGAATACTTGTATACGAGAGAATGGAGAGACGAAAAGACAATATAGTGGAAAGACATGATGCTGGAGAGAGATATGAAAAACAGAAAGGGGAAATATGTTATTTTCATAAAATTTATTATAATACACATTCGTTTTATTTCTCAGGGGACATTTATGTTTAGTAGATTATGTTAATCAACGGAATATTTATCAAAGACCACCATGCTGTAATTATAATAGTTACGTCATGGCTAAGACAATGAGCCGTTCATCCTTCAGGACCTTTAAAACTACTTGATATTTTCATATTCATAAAATCACATTAATCGTAATATATATAGTTTTATAGTGTTCGATATTTCTCAAACTCATATGTTATTGATAGATACTGGGACCCGTCCAGATGGGTTCGAAAAAACCGACCCGTCTGTCTCAAACCCGTCCATTTTGGGATGACACCACTAATTATGTGCCCCGCTCCGCGGATAGGGGGGACATTGATTTGGGTTTGTCTGTCTGTCACTCTGTCTGTCTGTCCGTCCGTCAGGTTTTCGTTTCCGTGCGATAATCTCCTAAATATTATCCCATTTCATTCAAATATTTGTCAGTGATGGCTTTAAGGCTTAATTGGTTGGGATTGGTCTTGGAGTGCCTGGCTTCTGTCTGTCTGTCTTTTCGTTATCAAGCATAATAAACAAGAAGATCCCAAAAGCGGGAGACATTAATTGCACGAATTTGCTTGTTCAGTATGAGGTAATTACATTACTCGTTAAATAAACTCATATACTTCTTTCTCTTATTCTTCTCTCTCATCACAAGGCAAGGGAAACCTGACAGATTTTCTCACCCAATGTTTCTTAAAATCCACCAACAAAACTAACAATAAGGCCTCAGGTTTCTTAGTTACTCAAGGAGGCATATAAATGATTTTTGGAAATAATACCATATCGCACTTGAAAAAAATTGAATTTTCCACCACTATTTTCTGTATATAAGTTTCCGTAGAGACCATAAATATAAAATATTTTAAAACTTAATGATCCTGGAATGTCAATTAAATTTATTACCCAATTCTCACCTAACCATAACCCTTCCGTCGTTTCTATTTTTATCTTTGCTCCCGACGCATCCTGAAAATATTTAAAAGATTAAAACATTAATATATAGAATCCAAATCAGATACAATTATAGTGCATATTGTGCAATTTTTGTTTCACTATATCAGGTTAAGTAATTAATTTTGGGGCATTTAATTCTGAATTTGTCCTGGGTCGGGCTCGAATTGCGGGTCCTCTTGACGTAACGGCGTATCATGTGTAGCATCAGGGTTGTCCTCTGTGGATTAGGTCTGTACCGGGTTCGCTCCGGACAGTCCCGCTGAAGATGGCCTTCTTGTTTGCAAACTCAACATGTACGCGTTTTCCCTTTATGACGGATATAGGCCACAAAACGTTTTTTTTCCATGCCAAAACTGCATCCTATCGGGAAGGTCCTTACGTACTTGCATCCATACCTCTTGGTCGAGCATCGGTAAATCTGTTCACAGCCATATAACTTCTGTCTGCAACTGTTCAGGATCTTGTCATAATCGCAAAAACGCAGGCGTTACCTCGTTTATGATGTCAAAGGGGAGACCCCTAAGGGAAAATGAAACTGGTCTATAATTCTCCCCTAGCTTGTATCTAGAGTTCTGGCCAGACATTGAACTCCCTCCACGGCAACCCCCTCAGCCTCCTCAATAGACCTGAAGACCAACTGCAAAATAGTGGCTGACATTGCAAGAGCTGCTCTCAAGCTGTCCCCGTGAAGGTGTAGAAGCTCTTGAATGGCAAGATTGACCTCGACGTTGGCGAATTCGTGTACTCACAAGACAGACGTATCAGAGTGGTGAATATAACTAACCAGGGTGGAGGTGACGTGTCCCCCATCCCAGGGGTTAGTTGGTGGCATCCTAAGACGAAATACCCACTAAGCTAGGGAAACGGTTTTTATATTGTTTATTAAAATCAACATATATACAACAATATATACATTCATATATTGTACATGCACATACACCTTACAAAAGAAGTTCCATAAATACATAACGTGCAGTCTTCCTCAATATATAAAAGGAAACGAAGTTTGAATGTCGTCGCCGATAACGAATAAGCCGCACGAAGACTATCACCATAAAAATCAGACAACTCCTTCATCGCCGCGTCGACCTGAACTTGCGAGAACGGGTGAACACAGACACACGACGTATTCGAGTGGGGGCGATTACTAGCCCCCCCCCCCCCCCCCCCAATCCATCCAACGGCCTAGTGGTTGGAGGTATCAGGAAGCGATGCGAAACACTTACTTAGCAGTGACAAATGCAATCAAATTACTGATCACGGTTTTTATATTGTTTATTAAAATCAATATATGTACAATGATACAATAATATGTAAATACATAATCCAACATCATCATGTTCAAATATCTACATGCATATGCATACCCAAACAGATTTCAAACACCTGAAACAAAACAGCTGAAATCAACCGGAAGTAAACCAAATCAAAGGAAAAGAATCAAAACAAACAACCAACAATACAATCACAATGCAGATATATAAATACCTATATGCTCCACTGTTCTTACATTACTGAAAGAGAAAAGAAAGTGTCCGCATATTACTCAAAGACTCAATAAATTAAGAATTTCAAGTAAGGTCTTAACCCTACTCTCAATACATAAACCAGTGAACAAAACATACAATCCTACCTTCAAAACTAAACTGTAATATATAAAACAAAAATATAGCATAGTCATATCATTACCACCTACAGACATTAACTAACCATGTCCGTTTTCTACACGCTAGTCCATTAAAACCTGTATGCAAAACATAAATGATACGTATAACCGATTCAAACTGAAACTCAACCCTGATCAAAATGAAATCATACACCACAAAACATTACCCAACATAACATAAAAATAAGCTTATTCACATAATACCTTAATCTCTAAGTGCCCTCTGGCGGCAAAAATATACATATTCATACATCAAAATAAACGTCAAATAACTAAATCCTAGTAACAAACTCCAATCCAGATAGCATCTCTTTACTTATATCATCAGAGCTACAAACAAAAGCCCATCTCAAATACCTAAACCATAACCCAAAATAAATAAAATTTAAACCAAATTCAAGATCCCAAATTCCGTATTGTGTCCGATTATAAAATTACACAAATAACATTTCTAAATCAAAAATACAAGTTTAAATCCTTCGTTAACAGAACACAGAGCCTCTTTATAACACCACTGTTTCTTGAATAAATCTTTCGACTGTTAGAATTTCTGTTTACAAGAGAAATATTCCTGTTTTATCCTACTGGTTATAATATTCTTAAGAAACAAAGAAATAACATCGATTTAATCGGTCGAGATACGATGCTGTTATTTCTATTAGTCCATAAAACATATTTAGTTGAAATCAATACGAAATCTAGAAAGAAAATAATTCTCTTCCGATAATTCTCGCCATTTATGGCGGAACCCCAAACATACTGAAAAAATTAAAATTCAAAGGTTGACCCGCAATTTTATGAAATAACAACTTCGTTTCCTTCCAAAAATTAAAAGCTACCGTATAATCTGAAAAAAGGTATTAATTGATTTCCATTTGTTGACATCATGACACAACTTGCTAGAAAGAATACGACATTTAACCAAATAATCTTGTTGGTAGTCATAAATCTGCAATTTAGGTCCAGTTAAAACCGATAATTTTAATTACCATAACATTAACTAAATATCTGTTTTACCTGTAAATCCTTATGGAAAATTCTCTATTTATCGATACAAACTAGTACTAGTCAGGGGGCCAAAGCTAGTATTTTTGAAAAAAATTGCCCGGGCTGATATAGAATTTTCAATTTATTTTTCGTGGAAGTAGACATCTTGGGAATCAGAAAACCAATGTTGGCTATCAGGACACTCTTGCACAACATTGCAAGGAGCATTTTGTGTGATAAGCCAAATTGGGCTCTCTCATTCCCCTTATGAACTAAAACAGCAAGTTATATCTTAAAACGTTGGTATTTATGTTCACAAACATAATAAGATACACAAAGTTGATTTTAAAAAACCTTCAATAATATATGTGAACAAGTATTGCTTACAAGAATCAAAATATAACCAAATTTCTTTCGAGCAATCTCACATAGTGAACACAGTTTCTGTATGCTTTTACACAAAGACCTTTTTAAAGCATTAATATTTTATATGATTATTCCTCTTTCTTTTAGTTACATGCATTAGTTGCTGAGGTGAAAGACAGATATGTAGCAATGCCTTTTGTATCCCTACCCCCTTATTCATGAGAATGATCGCTAAAACAGGAAGCGGCAGACAACGAGAAACTTTACTTAAAAATATATTCATATGAAACTTCTTACATTTGTAAGCATAAAAATAACTAATCAACAAATCAAAATCACTCTACCAAGATCAGTTTTCCCTTTAAAATTGATTTTAATACAACTATATCTGAGCGGAGATGTGCTAAAACCTACCAATGGATGAGAAAAACTAGAACGTGCTTCATATTAAAACTGTTTATAGTGTCTCTTGCATGACTGTAGGGGACCTTTGAAAAGGGCCATATGTAAGGAGATGGTGGACCAAAATATACACAAAGGCTAACTGGTATGAAAATGTTCGTATGGGTATCTAGTTTAAGTCTGCCTGATGCCAGTTTCAAAATTAAGGGCGTTTTTGGAAAATCCCATCTGTAGATTGGCATGGTTAGGCACAGAAAGAAACATCACAGATCAGGAAGTGGTGTCACTTAAATGTCCCTAACTTACTTAATATTCAATGTACTTACTTCAAAATACCCTCTACGTATCGCCAACTAAATTCCCTCGAATAGAATGAGGAGAATAATTGATTAATTATGTACATTTATTTGGTTGGGTAATTGATGTTGGAGCTATTTGAGTAATAACGAAAACCGTTTTTCCTGTGTTTTTAGACTCGTCTTATTTTTAAATCAGGACCGATTCAGAATAATACATATAAGTTATCACGGGATATCTTTTTACTTGGAGACAACATAGAATTCCATTGATAAGTTATAGATAATATTTTACTGCAGCCAGGTGTATGTCAATTCAATAAAATGTCGTATAATTATATAAATATAATATTTATATAAATACATATAAATGTAGGGTTTATCTCTCTATCATGATACAGTATGTATGGCCACATTATTTATCTCCTAATATATATGGTATGAGTTAAATAGATGTGCACATCACCTCCAGTTCAATAAAGAAATAGTTGTAGAAAATGAAACAGATGTTCAAATCCTTTAACTAGAGGGCACATATTAGTGCATAAAACCTCTTCCAATCCAAAACAATCCACTGGATCCGTAATGCGCTTTTTGTACCTAAATTCAATGATTTTTTAAAAATATTTCATGCCTGGCACTCCACAAAGTTTCCAGAAAATCAGTTCACTCTGTTTTATGCATGGTCTTGATGATGAAGCTACTAATTAGACGGTCAGTAGCCCAGCGCTAACCCAGTGCGAGTTTTTAGTGATATACATCCCAGATGAACCTGCCTGAAAATAATCGGCTTCGAGGGCAAAATGATATTTACATTTGATTAATATCAAACGTGTGATATGTAGAGTGTGTACAGACAGACAAAAAGATAAAGACGTACATACAAAATTGAGTCAACTGAACCATAGGCCGGCCGATTCCAATATTCTAGCAGGCAATCATCATACCGAGGTGAAAACATAACCTCCTCCGTCGCAGAAGCGAGTCACATGAATACCGAAGTGTGGTATCATTTATTAGTGTATAAATACAAATTATCGGCAGGGCACGAATCATATCTACCAGACCAAGAATTTTCTTGTCAAACCTCCAATCAGATGATAATTGATTCTTCTTGAAAGGACAAAGGCCACAGGAATTTATATTCTATGGGTTCAAGGTATAGGAACATATGAAACACGTAGGAAGTCACGCCTTTCTTTGTAATCAGGGTTATTTAATGCTTTATATATAAGAAATAACGGATCGCATTTAAACAAGTATTCCCGTCATGAATTTTACAACCCTGCTTTCAGAATAATATTGCATCATCTTTCAGTACAAAATCATTAAGAGCTGATGATCAGATCAAATAAACCTTGATCTTGGATAGATTCATCTTTAGCAGTAGGTCTGTGGCTTAACCTGGATTTTTGTTTCATTATTATTATGATTTGGATACAAACCCTTATTAAATAACAACAAATAACAATTTGTGCCATGCAAAAAGCTGGTTTGGAGAGTGATAACTATAATATATCATCAACACCTTTATCCACATCTTATACACCATACAAGGATAAATGTCAATAGGATCATATCTTTAACAATGTCCTGAACTCTTAAGAGCATCTCTGTAATTTTTCGAAATAACTTTTAAGTTTCCTTTAACTGAATTTTTAGTTCTGCACATCATCGTCATTTTTGTCCCTCTCTTAGAGGGGTCAGGATTTATACGATCAGTTTATGCTGATCAATTGAGGGACATGATTCTTTAGGCTTGTGTTTTTGTATATTTGTACTACATTTTAAGTTATTTCAATTGAGTTTGGCAAATATTTCTTTAGAGTTTACTTTCAGCTTTTCAATATTTTGATGTGGATCATAAAAATGAAATTTGAATAAATTCAACGCGACCCTTTCATTACAATATTTACCAAGAGTTGTAAAATTTCGGTTTGGATTGTCCACTTTGGTTTATTCATTCAGGCATAATCTTTTTTTTACATTTCTTAATAAATGATTTCCTTATATGGGTAGCACGAATTGACCTTGAATTGACTAAACATATTGATCTTGAACCTAGTTTATCCTTTGAAAGAAAATGATGACACCCAGTAAATGGAAAAAAAATATTCAGAATTCAGTAATTTTGAAAATTAAAAATATATCAATAAAACCATTCTAAAGTTATTCGTTGTTATTTTATATTTAACATCAGACCACAAAACTGAATTAGAAAATTTCAGTCAGGCGCATATCAGTATAACTGGACCACCTTGAATTAAAATTCGCACAAAAACCATTTTCTAAACAGTAGTTACATGGATTAACTTTAAACATCCTAGTTCAGTATGAAGAAAAAAAGTCATCATTTCTTAAAACTGCGATATACTGCATGCTAAAGCTTGTACATGATGCCACCTACTTTAATTAGTTCTTGCTTTTTCTTTTTTACATGCAGTAATATATATATATATATATATATATATATATATATATATATATATATGAAGAGAGCAAAAAAGTTTCTTTTGAATGAGAAATATAAAATAATTGTATAGTGTACATTTTCCGTATCACGAATGCACGAACATCCTTTTAAGCTTTTAATGTCCTACATTTACAGGACACAGTTTTGATAATGTCTGGTTTTGCTTGTTTGGACATCATTACTGATAAAAGTTTTCCTTTATCTATGGTCCGGCTAAACTCTATTGGGGGTGGCAGATCTGGGTGACTTGTGCCCCTTTGTAAGGTGCTATAGATATATAGTACATGAGAACGTGAAATCTGAACGCATCCACTGTGAGAGGTAGTGCTCTGAGGTCTGGCTTTGTCAATGCATACATGTGGTGCCTGAGACTGTCGAGAGAATCAAAACCACTTTTTCTGTATCTGTGCTTTCTGTATCTGTGTTTCTGTAGAGGTTATCTCGAATATAACCAGCAACGGCACTGACGTGCTGAAAATTACAATCAAATAAACATTTTTGTATCCGCCAAAACGAAGTTTTTGACCGGGTTCCGCCGCCGCCGCGTACGTTTCCGGAGAACTCCTCTGAGACTACTGGACGGATTTTTCCGAAACTTACACCAATTATCGGGTCACATGTGAACTGGTGCCTAACCAATTAGCCTTGACCTCTGACCTTTCCTCTCTGCCCAGCGTCCGTTCGTGCGTCTGTTTCCACACATAAACCCACATATCTCGGGAACCGTTTGACCGATCAGGAAAAAGTTTTGTACAAATGTAGCCCTTGGACAGCTTTATAACATACTTCGCCCGTCCTACTCTGATTTTGGCGGATACACGTATAGTCGCTTGTCGACTTCCCATATTCTAGTTTTTTATTTGAAGCAAAATCGGAGAAAACATGAATATTTCAGAAAGAATAGACATGCATTTGATAGAAAAATCCCATGGCAATTCGATAATTATCTAAAATTAATCCCTAGCTGAAACAAAAATACGTACAAAGAAATAATTTCTTGAATTTTGGAAAATTTGAGGGGTGGGGGTGGGTTATAGGTCTCACAATCGCCGACATATAAGCATTGTCAAAAAAAAATTCTTACTTTATGCCGAAGCCCTAGTTCTTAGCTAATCAATGGTACCATATATGTGAAATTTATACAAGCAAGTAGCAGCTGCGATTAAAAAATGGATCAGAAGCAGGTTGCAAAAAAGTCATAAAATTACTTAACCTTCTGAAACAAAAGCAACCTTCTGAAACAAAAGCAATACTAAAAGTATAGAGATTGCCAACATTTCTTTTCAAATCTAAGGTGGATCTTCTAAACATGTAAGGGGTGTAAAATTTTATATCTGAGGCTGTAAGGTGACAACCCTATTTTTTGCACAGTACAGAGCTTGGCCCCCTGACTATACGGCATCCCTTAACAATAAACTATATACAAAATTGATAGTAAATTTGGACGATTCTACAAATTTATCATGACTCAGCTTGATCCAAAACATTAAATTATATTCCGATTCTCGTCTTCTCCTAAAAGTATTAATCCATTCGAGAGGGAAACAATTAATTAAATTAACATATTTTGCTTTGTACCAAACCGTATTCAAATTATTAAAACGTGAACCAAGTTCATCAAACCTATAAAAGTAACCAAGTCTTCTATTCCACATATCTTTAACATACATCCTTTTTATGCGCCCGCCACAAAGTGGCCGGGGCATATAGTTTTACCCATGTCCGTCATTCCGTCCTTCCGTCATGCCGAAATCAAACAGTTGTACGGACTTTTTTTCGCAATGCCTGCAGATATTGGCCTGATTTTTTGTGTGTGGGCAGATATAGACCAGTTACAGATCGAGTTCGCGTTTAGTCACGGTTGACTTACTTTTGACCGTTTAACGGCTCCTAAACTTAGAAAATTTCATGAAAAATAGAAATTTATGACAAATACACATGTACGGACTTTTTTTCGCAATGCCTGCAGATATTGGCCTGATTTTTGGTGTGTAGGCAGATCATGACCAGTTACAGATCGAGTTCGCGTTTTGTCCCAGTTGACTTACTTTTGACCGCGTTTTGTCCCAGTTGACCTACTTTTGACTGTTTTACGGCTCCTAAACTTAGAAATTTCATGACAAATACACATGTACGGAGTTTTTTTCGCAATGCCTGCAGATATTGGCCTGATATTTTGTGTGTGGGCAGATATTGACCAATTACAAATCGAGTTCGCGTTTCGTCCCAGGTGACCTACTTTTGATTGTTTCAACTTTCTTTGCTATACTTACCGATTTTTGCCCCCCCCCCCACCTTTTGTCCTCGGCAAAATAATAATATCTTTACAAAGTTTTTTTTGTGATCCCAAAAAAGGTTCAATAAAAATTCCTAAACCTAAGCTACTATCGAATCGGGTAGCGAAAAAACATACGAAAAACACCATATAATCCTAGATGCGATGGAATAACATACAAAAATCTTCCCTGTATATGTTAAGTTCCTCTGGTACCAAATATACAATAAATTTTGATTGTTTTTTTAATTTTCGGTTCCCAGTTTAGTTAAGTAGTGTTTCCATTCCTAAATAGAACCCAAGAACTGTAACAGACCGAGAAGTCCAAGCAATGCTACATAGCCCCTTATCCCTTCCAACATTGTTACCCAAACATAATCCCTCAGTTTTTTTCCCAGTTGATTTTTGCACCAGAGGCCCCTGAAAAACATGTAAAATATTTAAACATCTTTTTATTGAAGTATCTTCTGACATAAATAAGGTTGTGTCATCAGCTTACTGTGTGCCTTTTAATCCTTTTTTTCTGGTAAAATGATGCTTTTAATATTAATATCTTTAATAAAGGGCTCAAGGGAAATCCTTGCCGTGTACCTCTAGACAATTAAAAAGGGCAGACATACATCCGTTAATCTTAACACAACTCTGTACATCGCTGTAACACAATCCAATTTATAAAATCTGGTCCAAACCCAAAACTCGCTTAACATTTAAACATAAAATTCCAATTTATTCGATCAAAGGCCTTTTCCTGGTCAATGCAAATTTCACCTTCACTCGCCAAAGAATCAGTTGAAGTTAATTCAATGGACTACCGCGACAAAAAGAAATCCTCCGTCCCGGGGTCAGTCGGTCGCTTCCATACGGATTTTTATAAAAGGACACCCCGGTATTCAGAATACCCTTCATGTCTGAATGCACTCTGCCCAGTGATCTTTTAGTGAACCTACACTGTTTCACACTCCTATGTTTTTCGAGGCCTATACCCCCCCCCCCCCCCCCAATGATATTCAATTTTACAACGGACCGCCGCAGCCTTGGATTCACTTCCATTGAAGTCTTTGAGTTGGTTATTAAGTTCTGTAAATTAAGTTTTGTAAGTAGATTGCCATTACTATTTTTACTTTGTTCGTACAGAATTAATTCTTCGTTGTACTTTTGTCCAAAACTTGCCGGATAAGGCGTTCGGCCTTCACCTTTGCTTTACAATGAGCGCTAGTAATTTCCTTATTCTTACACGTACCTTATCCCACCAGTTTTGAATATTTATCTTGCTGTGTTTGCCAGTGTTTCCAAAAAGCAATAATTGTTTCTGTATACTTATTGTCTGATAAAATGTGTGAATTAAGGTGCCAGAAAACTGGCCCTCTCTTTAGTGCCTTAAGTTCCACTGCAACAATCATACAGTCATGGTCGGACAAAACATTACGAACAATTCTTGAATTTCTTATTTTAACAATACTACTATTATATATGCGATCTATTCTAGTATGAATGTTTTGACTGATACTTTGAAACGTGAAGCGTCTCTCTTGTGGATTTAGAACTCAAAAGAGTCTTCTAACATGTATTTATAATTTAAACAGTTAAATTCGTTAACACCAATTAAGGAAAATTTAAACAAATGCTACCTCCTTGTTTCTCTTTAGATAAGTCTTCAATAAAACTAAAGTCACCTGCTAATAATATAGGGCATTTAACAGTATAATTGGATAATATAAAATTAAATACCTGTTCAATAAGTTCTCGTCTCTTTCCTCTTTTTGCCGGACAATAAACATTTATTATATTGATTGAAAATGTATCAAAAGATACAATTATACTCACAATTCGCCCTGCTGTATCGGATTTATGTTCAAACACCTCTACCGTCAGGTATCCATATAGCTCTACCGTTATGGCGGTCGGTACAACTGCTAAAATACATATGCCCCCCATGATTTAGCAATATAACTATAATTCTGTGCATATAAATAAGGTTTCTTGCAGAAAACAAATATTAATATGGTGTTGAGCCACAAAGTTCTTTGAATCCCGCAGCTTATTTATATCACCTAGTCCTCTAATATTCATGCTAGCGATAATGTTAACCATAGTTATATATATGTATATATATGAATGTTTATTTAAACCATCCTTGGAGCGAATGTCGAATCACTCACGCACCCCTAGTTAGAAAACAAGGTAAAGACAGCATACTGGATTCGGTATCCAACAAGGGACCGGCGGCAAAGTCTGATTGCATAGACACTATGCCACACAAAACTCGTTGAAGGTACGGGGAAAACGCGGTTATTTAAACCTAGATTTAAAATAGTGATCACGTGGTACACTGTGGGGCACTTCACCAGCAGTCACGATCATGTGATCAGTATTGCTCGTTAAAATCGGGCCAAGTTTACTTCGTACGAACACCAAATCGATCACTTGTTGTGACTAGTTGAAAAATTTATAATGATAGTAAAAAGTTAAGATGAATGATTGTTTAAGTGGAAAATATAATTAAATCATAGATTAATAAGTATAATATTATGTGTTAAAAAGTAAAATACTTAATTAATAATAAATGGTAAATAATGTTTTTATTCGATCGACGCATGAGAAAAAATAAATGTTGTAAAATTGTATAGTGATAAATATGAACATATATATGTAGTATATCATGAATAATATAAAACAAAATTAAATTAATTTTGTTTTTTATTGAAACACGATTACAAGTAATAACATAAATGTTTTAATAACAAAAACATTTAACAAGATTCATGAGACGTTCTGACTTTAATAAATGTTCAGAATGACATGGAGCTAAAATAAGAAATGAATCATAATTCCTATGAATGTAATATGTCTATTAATAAAGAAGTAACACCATAACTGGTATTGTTTGCGACATGGCATGGTACGACCGTTAACAAGTAATGATACGATTGTCTGTCGCTGTGGGCGACACGTCAACAAACATGACAGGGCCAGGTGGTAAAGTGCATGAAGAAATATTAATTAAAATAAAAGTTGTAATCAACCATTGGGATGAAAGCTGCAGCAAGAAAAGACGCTTAGAAGAATTATTGGCGGGGGATGAGAATGTCACAGTCAGAAAGAAAAAAAGTAACATTTTTGTGAGCAAAGAAATGTTAGACCGACCGACTAGTGGCTGTTAAGTCAAAAAAGTTGTGATGCAAGCACGGAAGCCAGCTACAGCAGGGGCAGTGATGGTCGTGATGACAGTAGCATCTCAGCGGAACAGTATTTCATATAAAATGTTAGTATGGAATCCAGATTACTGGACAATGGAGCAAGGTTTAATCCGATGTGAACGGATTTGTCCAAAATGTGATAATAATATGAAAATGGTCATGGTTCCTGAGTGTGGAGATGTAATCGGAGAAACCCTGTTAAACAAAATGTGAGATTATCCCTAAGACATGGCAGTTGGTCCTCTTGTTCCAATCTAACCTTGGAGGTGATGTTAGAGGTAACCAATTTATGGTGTGGAGGTATGCCACAAAACCTAAAATGAGAGAGGTAGGAGTGAGGTCACGATCGGCGATGGGGCAAACATTTGCAGGGAAGTTTGTGGAGAGAAATTATTGAGAGATAGTGAATGAAGAGAACAAACAGGTGGTAAGGATGTAGAGGTGGAAACAGACGAGAGCAAGTTACGAGAGCTAAACGTTAGTATCACCGAGGCCATCATGTTCAAGGGGGTTGGGTGTAACATACAACAAACAGAAAGTATTTACGTGCAAGGTGCCAGATAGATCTGTGGACACTTTAATCTCAGTCATCACTGAATACACAGCAAAATGGTCCATAATCAAGTCTGATTGTTGGAAGTCTTACAGTAGCTTGGCTACAAAGACCCTACAACTGTTTGCCATACCAACTCGATAGAGGGTACGTGGCAAAAAGTGAAACATGGTTCTACGATGCCGCGATTTTGCATCAAAGAAGGCCATTTACAATGTTATTTGAGCGTCTTTTTGTTTCGTAATGCAGCCTCTGTCATCTACAACGGCAGCTGTGGGAGACAGAACCGTGCTCACTGTTAATCACCATTCCATTGATTTAGTTAAGAAGATAGTGTTAAGGTGAGTAATATTTATGTGAATCAAATCCATATACATATGAAAAATACTATTCAACAGAAATGAATATAGACAATAACTAACTATAACGTTTTCTCATGGGTGCAGCACACCCCCGCTATATATGATTGAAAAATATTAAGGAATAAATCATAAGTAACATGATGTTAAAGAGTTATAATCAAGAGTAAATATATAAAAAAATAAAAGAGTAATTAGAATGGATTGGGTAAATATTGGGGGGAAACCCCTCAAACCCCCAAGGATATGAAAATGAACAAGAGTAAATATATAAAAAATAATGGGTAAATAGAATGAATATGGGTAAATATGAGGGAAGACCCCCCCCCCCCCCCAACCCCCGCAGGATATGAAAAAGAACAAGAATCAATATATAAAAATTAAAGCGTAATAAGAATGAATGTTGGTAAATATTGGCGGACCCCCCCCCCCCCAGGATATGAAAATGAGTAATTAGAATGAATATGGGTATATATTGGGGGGATATCCTCCCCCCCCCCAGGGTATGACAATCAACATGAGTAATGATTAGGGGGAGACCTCCCAAACCCCCCTGTGAGTCATAGAATTATCTAAAACATCGTATCGAGATGTGATGATTCCGGCTAGAGTTATGCGACATTGTGAAGGTGTGAGTTATCCCACGGTTCATGGGAAAAGTCGGAAAAATCTCGGAAATTCACGGAAATATCCGGAAATGAGGTAATTTTCGAAAAAAAACTCAGAAAAACTCGGAAATAGCACTGAAACCTTCGAAATACGTCAATTAACCACTTGAACGGTCAAAGCAAGATATTATACTTCATATGAGTCCTATGTAAGGCCACACCCCTGAATTGCCTACCTTAAAACGCCCACGACAAACGTCATCCCTTCCGACGTTCCACTAAGCGCGGCCATCTTAGATCGAATGTCAGGAAAAAAATTTACTCTCCTGGAGATTTGATATGATGCATGCAGGTCCTTGTTTTTTGTCATACACCAACAAAAAGCACATTCACGTCATTGCAATCAATCTGTAATGAATAAAGCGTTTACATTTAAGGGCTTATAAATCCTGGGTTTTCCCCCTATAGCACCTTTGTCAAGTGACAATATATGCGAGATCGTCAACACAACGGACCAGCCCTTGTTACAAATGGTAAACCTAAAACGGGTGCACGTACGCGTGTGTATACACTGAAAAGACTCATGAATACGGGCAGACGCCTGAAACCCTATCATACTTTGGACATTAATGTTTTAATAGTTATTTCGTTTTTTCTTTACTCTTATCCATAATCATAATATAAAAGGTGATATATATAAAATATAATTATATTGGCTGTGTGAATATATATATACTAATTATTATTATTATTTATAACAGTAAAAAATCTTCTTTACTTATAATTATAATCAGAAGATGTATTATAAATTTAAATATTGCATATATTTTCTGTATATTATTATTATCACACACAGGCGGTCACTACCATGTATCACTTAATCACTCACATACACGACAATGAACATAAATCTAGAGAATAAATGTATTTATAGAAACATCAATAGAGTATCAAAGCGCAACACTTAATGAGATACATATAATAATGTAATTATAGAAAAAAATAAAAAAAATATACTTATTTAGTATAAAACATGGTTTACTGACATTTATTACCTATATTTAATGAAATATTTACCATTATATACAATATGTAGACCCACAACATTTGTGAACCTTGCCGATGCGACTTTCAACAGATAAATTTGACTATGTATGATACAGAAATTGATATTTGGTACTAATACTGAAAAGAAGCATTCCGATATTATTTACCTGGATATATATACCAATGGGAAAATGTACAGCATTACAATTTTTTTAAAATGTGTAAAATAACATGATATTTACTACATATCTGTTTCCCAATATTTACAATATATACAATTATATACATATATGCAAAGTGAAATTCGAGCTTACTTTCAATTTACACTACCATTTTTGTGTCCTAGGGATTTTTTCTAATCCTGCACAGATCAAATAAAGCGAAGTGAAACATAAATCACAACAAATAAGTGTATCATAATCATCTGCCAAAACCACACTGACAAGCTATACCAATTTGAGAAGACTATCAAATTTCGGTTTTTTAATCTCTTTATCACTGAACTCGAAGGAAATGAGCTGAATATCCCCCTTTCTAGACAATTAACTAAAGGAGGACGAAGTTTATCTTGACTGAATTGTATGGACGAAGGAAGTTTACCGGTAAATAGATATTCTACTATAAAAGCAATGGCAAATAAACCACAGTCTCCGGAGCCTATTCGTTGCGGTTGCACATTCGGAATATTTATATTAAGATTTGAGTTTGCAGCTCCATACAATTTTGATAACTGTATGTGTAATGATGTTGTTAATACCCCTATTGCAGCACTATCAAAAATATAAATACCTGTTTTAATTACTGCCACCCAGTGTTCCGACCCAGTGAACAATATTTGACAATCTGTATCTCCTTGGACTATGTCAAATTTAATTCGTAACCGCATTTCCCATTTTTTAGATTCTTTAAGGAGTACCTCTGTGGATCCTGAAGAGTGAAATCTGGCAATAAAAATTGTTTTTTTTTTTAAGTAATGAATTCGTAGCAAAAATGTGGTTTTTATCCAAATAATTTCCCTGGAGAATTGTCATCTTTGAATTTTCATTTAAATTTAGTTCAGGAATCCAGTCCACTCTCTTTTTTATACAATGTTTGGCTAGGTTCATTCACATCCGGACGATCTAAAACAGTCATATATAATGTTTTTGGCCTCAGTATTTCCTTAGAGACATGTTCTTACATTGAATTCCCTTAGCAGGCTCTCATTTTCTTTATTCTCACGAAATCTCAGTTGTTTCTTTTTCAATCTAAGCGATTATTGTTTCTTTCGGATTGAGGAGTCTGAACAATAAGATTTTTTTAAGATAAACATTTACCATTTATAGAACGGATTACAGGTGGGGGCGTCTCAGATTTGACCAAATTACTGGTTGTGTCCATGTTTTTTTAGTGTGGATGTGTGTTGTTTTAGGCCAGAATGTGTAAGCAAACATTGTACTTGTGGTGAAGTGTGATGTTGTGTTGTTGAACAAGGATTGGGTGTTGGACTGTTAGGTTGCGAAAGTTTTGGTGAATTCCCTTGTGGCGAACTACCACATAATGATTCCGCTATACACAAGAAAAATTAGAACCAGGCCCTTCCTCTACTAAGTAATCGCCTGGACGTGTTTTTTTTTTCGGCCTGACCTCTTTTCTGATTTTGTACGTTTTCTTTTTGACAATCTGGATAAACCGATTGTTTTATTAATTTTAGTGAAATCCATACCTATGGCTTTTTAGCAACCATGGTGTGGCAACAGGTTGCCTCTGCCTTGCATTGGCACTCCTCCTTTGGGAAAAGGGTCACAGCATACGATCTTCTGTCTTTGACAACAAAGGCATTTAAATGCGAAATAAACTATCTGTTTATTGTTAATAATATTTATCGCCTGAATCACCGTCGCCTCGTGCATTGCCTTTGGTGTTATAAAAATTTCGTTTGTGTTTGTATCAGTGTCTGTTGCTGCATGTGTTATGTTTTGTTGCTCATTTAAAGGCACCGGAGATGTAAGAAGTTTTTTGAGATTTTGTTTTACTTCGTCTATTTTCAGTTCAGGGCTTGTAATCTCTGTTAGGAACGATATGTCCTCTGAAATTTGTTTTATAAATTCAATTTCCTGCCGTAAATCAAATTTTCCCAACCGACAACACCCTCCTAAAAACACATTCATATAGAATCGATGAAGCATGTGAAGGCAAAAGGCCAAGGCATCTTTCGGGACCTCTTTCCTGTCCATGATCCTCTACGTCACTGTATTTAAACCTTCTGCTGCGTTATTGGTTACTACTGAATATGGATTGTAAACTTTCTAATCGGTAAGAACCCATTTTCCCCGCATGATTTAAAATAACATCTTTGAGGTTTCTTTCGAAATAATCTAGAAATCCTTTGCTCCAGCAACAACGGTTTTGATATTGCTCAAAAAATTTTCTTCAGAATTTTCACCCAAAAGTAGACCCAAATGATCCTGATAGACTCCAATTTCTTCTGATTTTTTTTTCTTTTAGCCAGAACTTTATATCATTTTTTTAAATGGTTCCTGGTTCAAGCAGTATAAAGATTGATGTTTTAAAATTCAATGTACCCACAATGGCCACTAAGAATGCACATGGAATAGCAAGTTTGATCTTACTCATGGCGTAGGGTCCACTTAGAGTTCCATTACATTGTTATGTGCTAATACCCACCTTCACTACATGATCCACAAACTGCGCTCCTGCAGTGGTGGCAATTGATGGGTGGGCGTCAGTCGATCGGCAATGCTTGTTTGGGGCGACGTTCATCATACTCCACTGCATTGATAAGATAAGTTGCATGCCTTGGTTTGCTCTGTTGCACAGGTCTGCAAGCAGTCTCTCTGCAGCCTTGTCAAACGTGAACACAAGGGGTTCGGCTGTGTAGGCTGGTTTGTGGTTTAGAGCCATCAGTGGCCCCGGAGAAGTGCGAGTTTTGTGTCTTTTCAGATCAAACCTGGCCTGCTTGCATTTGTCTTCATCCCTATGCGCGATTGGCAGAGGCCAGTGTAGCATACGCTCCAACAAGCCATCACTTGACGTACTGAATTCACTTAATAATTCAAACATTCTGTCAAGCTGGTTGAGGCCTCCAAAGGAGACTGTTGACACTGGAACATACAGAGACTGCATGGTCTGAAGTTCAAGGTTATCTCACCCCCATTCCAGGTTGGCAGCAGAGTGGACCTCACCCTTTACCAATCTCCCCCTCCTGATCTTTTGAGCATGCTTGCTCTCCTTGAAAAAGTCGTTATGGCCCTTTCTCTGTCAGTTACAATCGCAACTTCAGTGTTTCTTGCTTAAGTTTGTTTCAAAATACGCAGGAAATGTTCATGGGCAGATAGAAACTTTCTTTCGTGAATCATAAAGCCTAAAGAAATACGTAGTGCTTATTGACACACGGTCCTAATTTGGAAGACGTTTCTTTTAGCTTTTTGTAACAGGAATTCTCAGGGGTATTTAAAGTGTATAGGTTGTGCTTTTTCTAAAGGCGTAAAAGTGCATTTTTCCACTTGTTCAAAACTCGGACCAAGAATTCTACCAAAAGCTTACCTTCACAATTTATGAACTTTTTAACGTATACTTAATTCTGTGCCGTGAGTGCTGATAAAACTGATAAAAACTCTTAATTTCGGCACTGATCGGCATGGTTCAAGCCATTTTTAATGATTTTCAGAATATAACTTCTGTTTCAGATTACGTGGGCAACGCGGCGCTATTTCAATATTTCTATTAATTCAATGAATTCGAGTATCTTATAATTCTCTTCATCTGAGCACCATGCAGTTATCCTCGACTTGCAAGGTTATAATCCCATATAATAGTTTCTTGGTCATACTTGTGTATTCGATGCCTAGTGATTCCAAAACCGTAACATATCAATAGAATAATATCTACATGTTAAACAACCAAGGTCTCTTTTAAAGCAGCAATAGCACATGCAGAACCTGTGAACGCAGAAAAAATAATGGGGAGCTCTGTTTTGAATTTTATCACATGACGGTTTCTTTTTTGCATATCCCATATCTCAAACGCATAATCTATAGGACTGTTACTACCGTCATAGTTTATTATTTTGTAAAGGAGTCATATAAGTTGTATTCTTAAATTCTTAAAACTTGCGCAATACTGAACCAAGAAGTCATAATCCAGCGGCCGCGAGGATATCAAAATTAAGCAAAAAAAAAAAAAAAAGACTGGGTTTTTAAAAAAAAAAGTGCTCGAGGGCTATATATTTTTTTTTTTTTTTACCTTTTTTGTATATTTTGATAAAAATTTCATATATATTCAAGGAAAAACATGATAATTACATAATTGTTTTGCAAAACATGTAAAACTACTTAACAAAGGAAATTGTATTATCTTCTTGAAAGAAATGTCCAAGCCGCGGGAGCTCAAAATTGGGATGTTTCAGTTGAAAATAAAAATTTTGATGCGGGGAGTTAAAATTGACACGCGGGGCCTGAAAACCCTACCTTTTTTCGCCCTTTTTTAGTGTTTTAAGAGGTAGAAACCCAGACACTTATAAACGGTCACTGTTTCTATTTGGGAACCATATCTAATATCTGTATTGTATAAGTTAGTATACGTGTCATCCTGTCACCCTTATTGCCTATATATATATATATAAATATATATATATATATATAAAATTGAGTTCACCCTAAGCTGCCAGAATTTACACCACACTTCAAAGTTTTAAGTAAACTTTGCAATTCCGCCTTTATGTTCGCTGTTAATATAATGTCATCGACATATATAGGAATAAAGACATACTGTCGCTTTTGATTCTTATACCGACAAAAGGCTTTTTTTTCTGCTAAGCCTTTTTTACAAATATTAAACATTATATTATACGGCGTTATAGATTTTGCAATCAACTTTTAGTCCAAACAGCCGAGTGAAGAGTTGTTTCCTTTATATATTTACAAATCAAAAGCTGACGTGTTTCTGTTCCTTAAGAAAACGTAGACGATTATTTAATAATGAAGTAACTAAAAAATATGATCAGTGCACGAGTGTCCTTTTCGAAATCCACCCTGAGCTTTGTTCTAAGTTTTTTATAGTAAGACGCGTTTTCGACCAGGCCACGAAGATCATTTGTAAACGAAGGTATGACCATTCCATGGCTCGTAGTAATTTTTAAAATTTTCGATTTCTGTTTGTTCCTCTGATTTAGAATATATTCACTTTACCTGGAGAAGAATATACATTTCATACAGAGTCATGTGACAAAAGTCCCAGTAATCACGGTCTGTATATTAGAGTAATAAAGTATCCTCTTCTCCAGGTTAATCGCTACCCTCTAAGAAAAGAGTTGTTCCCATTCAATGCATGACCACCAGCTACACTCTAAGCAAAAATGGAACTCAAAAGGGTTCTTCACAAAGGACTGAGTGGGGAACCTTTAGAGGTTGTAACTGGAACCTCCAATGCATGGTTCTTCAAAGAACCTTAAAAGGGTTCTTTTGTAGAACCTTACAGGTTCCATCTGGAAACTCATTGAAGGTTCATTGAGGAACCCTTCAAGGTTCTTAAGAGTGGACTGAGTGGGGAACTTTTATGGGTTCTTTGTAGAACCTTCTTCTATGGTTCTTTCTGGAACCTTAATTTATGGTTTATTCATATGGATATAGGGAATCACATTTTGGATCAATTTATGCACAGGGCTACAGCCATATCTTTTTCATATTCTTAAGAGGAGTTCTAATTTTAGAGAAGGCTAATATCTGTGTTAGAGGGCACCTGGTCAAGGGATTATATGGCAAATCTCATTCCACCAAAAAAGCTTCAGGAGTCATTAATCTAAATTGTATTTGTGTGCATGCTATTTCCTTCTATGGGAGAGTAAATCAGATATGAAAAGAATAAAGTATTACAGGAAAAACGCAATTCTTAAAAAAAATAGCGTTTATGTGAAAAAGCCATATTTTCAATGTATGAGTATAATATTAATTCATGCATGCATTATTTTCCAAAAATCCCTTATAGTTCACAAATGTCTCTGAATGTCCTTCACACGTGGCTTGTTCTTTTTTTATTAACTATATACAAATATATATATTGCACCTTGCTCCTGGTGCATGGTCCTTGTATTTACCAAACACCATTTATGTTATTAAATGTCCAATTCACCACAAACTCTCACAATTGATGAGTGTTTTTGGTGCCTCTGGTAATTTGAATACCTTTGTGTGCAGGAAATCTAGCGTGTTTCTCACAGCTTTCTGGTATGTAATTCCAAATATGAAGTAGAGTCTAACTACAACAGACTGCTGTCATTGCGTCCATGGTCCTTATTAACGACTACTGTTTTATCGACTGTCACAGATACACTTTTGGCAGACAGAGGGTTCCCTTCTTCAGTGCAGTCTTCGAATATGATTGTTGGCGTCAATTTTGCATCCTCCTGAAAAAAGTATAAAATATTAATTATTAATTTAGTGTTTACAGATCAAATGCAAGTGATTCTTTAATTAATAGGATATTTACAGGTGGACCAAATACCCAATACTATTTCTAAGGGGTATCAGACGCGGTACTACCTTCAGTTTTTACTTTTTTTTTATTAACTATTTTCAATTAATTATATCTTTAAATACATTTTACAATCTACTAAATCCTAGACACACAAAAAAATGACAATTATGCATGCCAGATTGTTTTACCTTAATTCATACTCTTGAATTTATCCATTTACATACAATCTGAAATGTTAACAAAATTAACATTAATATTAGGCACACTAATAGATTTAATATTTGCTAGTACCTGCTTCATGACAAATAGGCTGTCTTCTTTCCCTTTATATAGAGAGGCAAATAGCAGTGCAGCCACATTCATGGAAAGCTCTGAAATGAAAAATAAAACATTTTATATGTGGGCATAATGAAAATCCTAGAGATTTTGAGCCTAGGGAGTATTTTGCATGAGTTCTTATAGGTAAACTTCCGATTCATAATAAATAGTGAAATCAAATAACATATATTAGGCATGACATACAGTGTTACCCCTATCCCCTGGACAGTACTATGATATCAACTGGTTTAAAATTTAATGAGAAAATGGTGGCAACCTTGAACCTGTGGCAGCTATGTTGCAGATGATCTCAATGGGTATAAACTTTAAACTCACCCTTCTGACTCACCCCGCCTAATAAAAAATTGGTTTCAAACTAATTAATATACCTGAGCGATGAAAGTACTAAACTATTATAAATGTTAAACATTTGTGTTACAGATCAAAGGACTCGCATGGTAACACCTGATTAGTCCAAAAGCCACCACTTCTCCTACACGGAAATTAAGACCTGCTAGAGTAACAACTACTCGCGTTATTGACACAAGAGGTCGGGTATAACGGCGGGGGTGTTAGTTACACACGGTGAACGCCCTGCCATCTAGCTTGAGTGTGGACCTTATTGTCACACCCCGTGTAACCTTCAAATAATACACATCTAAAACAATTTGTGACACACAGAAATCTCCCATATTAAATGTACTAGTATCATAAAGGAGAGTTACTGGAAACCTTCCATCCTCCAACTCTAATAATTTATTAAATTCTGACAAAACTGACGAAGCCCGAGTACACTAACAAAATCCCGAAACGTAACAATACTGTGGATGAATCCATCAAACTGTTGTGCCAATGAAGATATTGAGAACACATAGTAATGCGATAGCATATGCTTATTGTTTTCTCTGTTTTATAGTATCTTTAACCTGGTCTAAATTTCTCGGCTTCAATGTTCAGTGGCTTAGCTCAGGGAGGGGGGGACCCCCATCTGAGATCAGTGCCCCCTCAAGTGCCCCCCCCCCCCATTTGAGTTTGCTGATTTATCAGCATGTCCGAGTACTTCTCTTTGTACCCCTTTGTATCAAAGCCTCACATCAGATGCCCATAGGGTTCTTATGAAACTGTCATTTGTCAGGCCAGCAACTGTGAAGAAGCTGCCTTGCTGAGAGTCCTGGGTCCAAGCACCTCATGTAAGCCTGGAAAATACCCACAACATTTTGGCTCTATAATTTCACCTCTGTCGCTTGACCAGTCCATGTAGACTTGGTTAATGTTAGGTTTACGACAAGTCCATGTAGACTTGGTTAATGTTAGGTTTATATGTCACAAGCACTTGCCTCTAGCAGCACTGTCCTCTTCCTGGTGTACGGAACAGTGTGCGTGTACAGTGTATCCATAAGGTACTGGTGTATTCTCCGACCACTTCATATGAGACTGTCCAGGTCATGTCGGTCTATCATGAACTGGCCTGATGGGCAGTCTGATGAGTCACAGTCAAACCTGTGTGTGAAGCAAACGGACACAATGTTCAATGTGGGTATTGTGTACTGCTAAGAAATGCTAACCAGCTGATAGTGGACGATTTCTAATTTATTTGCCAAATCTTGATTTTAACCAAATTGAATACACAATATGGTATGTACAATAAAATTTTCTTCCTTTTAGTCTTCACATACCAGGGCCAGTGTAAGCTGCATGAACAAGGGTTTTTTGGGCTTACATGTTATCCAAAGTAGCTGGCCTGCTCCTGTGCTGCCATTCAACTGCACAATATAAACACAGAGTGCAGTACTGCGACCAGGCCAACACAACAATGAAAATACTTGTAGATATCTTCATTCTGGTTTTAATTGGAAAATTAAATATTTAAATTATCTGCTTTCTATTCATTGAACAAATTTGAAAGCAAGCTAACTAAAGTATACTAATATTTTCTAATAATATGTGAAAGTGCCACCCCTCCAGTGAGATATTACTGATTTGCCTTCAAGCCTCCCGAACGCTTCTGCAAGTCCTTCAACATGGTCACTTCATATATAAAAGGAAGACATAATTACTTTTGACTCATTTCCCAGACTTTTCATACAATCGTCAGAAATTCCCCTTTATGTAAAGAATTTTATTATTTCCCATATGGGAAACATTAGGCATTGCATTTTCATTATCATATCAGTATCTCCCTTTAGTATTTTGTTTAAAAAACCCCTTCCTGGAAATTATCAATCCCCATACTTTTTATTTTATTATTACAACAAATTAAAATGACAGCCATGGACCTCGATCTATATAGTTGCACAGGCAGTATAGGCTTGGAAGTTACCTGCTATTTTTATAAATGTGTTAGTGTGGATTACGCATTTTAAAATTTCGATTGTAAATTTAATCCTTTTTAAAACCTGTTCATGCAGTATTTTAACTTGTAATCCTTTACCTTTTGTTGAATAAAGGTCACATATTTCCATTTTTATAGGTTTGAATATAATTGTAGAGCTTTTAAACAGTATTAGAAAGCTTAGATATTTGTCCCAGTGAATCTTTCCAATCTGATAATGTTTCCACTAGACCTGTATAAAATACGCTCCCGAGGCAGCGGAAATCTTGCGCTTCTAAAGAAGCAACTGATTTTCACGCTGCCAGCTTTGACCGTTTATGATATATTTAAGACACCAGATGGCGGTTCGTTTTCCACTTAAATAAACGTGCGTATGATGTGACAAGCAGCCAATCAGATGCCAATAAACAAACACTCGACAGGCATCCTGGCTCCGCCCATTGCTGCGCTTCAAGCGCCGCTTGATGTGTTTCCTGTCGAATTTAAATTGCTCCCTCTGCATTCTCGAATCATCGACCGATTCCATTATGACATTATGACTGTGTTAGCCGAGCCATGTATCTGTTGTCTGCAGAACTGAAACCAGCCAGCGAGGTGTGCACGCAGCCTTTGTTGTTACGTTTCGTTTGAATTACAGCTCACTGGCCGAGCATCCTATGTGCCCAAGGCCCTAAGCAAACCACGTCAGGGGCAATTCCCTCTGAGCCTGTGGCCTGTTCAGACGGTTAGGCTGGGGGATGAGCTGTCACTCAAAAAGAAATGAATATGATTGGCTCCGTGTACTCCTCGCTTGGCTTTGTCTCCCAGCACAATGTCTCATCTGATTGGACAAAGATACAGTGCTCCCCTCTGGTGTTGCAATTCAGGATACGAGGTCATACCAAACAGCGCCTTACAATATAGGTAGTAGCCCAATAGGTAAAGCGCTGTGTAAAGAGCGTAGTATAAATAAGCCTTTTTGCTTTATACCAGATTTTTTAATTTTCAAAGCTCGTCTAACTGTAAGTTATTGGAGCTACAAAAATGACTCTGTATGTCCAATTTCTATCTGGCGGTCCAGCCAGGTGTCTGTCATCCCCTAACGGGAGATGCCAGATGAAAACAAACGGAGGCACAATTTCTGATACAAAACAATCATCCTTTGCCCTTGGTGTAACTGGTATCCACCCACTGAATAAAAAAAAATGAACATAGAAGAGTTTATTAGAAACATTTCTAACAAACACAACAAAAGGCGTTTGCATGTGTGTCTAAAGTGAGTATTAAACAGTAACACTGCTGTGGTCATTATCAAATTATACAGTGGTCCTTATCAAATTATATAAAGTCAGGTCACAGCTTAAATTACGTTGCTCTAGCATGGTTCGTATGAGATGCTTATAAATTATTTTATAAAAACCTGTTTGTATGTACATATCTGTGTATTATCCTTTAGCTGAAATAGTATTAACTCCCATTTCTAACTTATTTGGGTAAAGGAAAATGTTTTATGGTACAGCTCGCATGAAATGTTATGATGGCTAATATTTCCGACCATATAGCTGGTCAATGCAGGTGTGCAGAAAGATTAAGTTCGCTATATACCACATGTACATTCTTTTGTGGTTATCGTCTTTACTACTTCTTGACCACTCGACCACTCGATGGCAAAGCTAACTCTAGGTGTGAAATAACACAACCCAAGGGGACACAACATCACATCGACCTGACATAAATGCCATAAATGCAGTGCCGTATTTAAACATATTTGTGATAATCCGTCGAATAAGGACAGTTTCGCTGGACATGACCTTCTGCCTTGCATTTCAAACAGATCTGAGACCTTCCTTTATGGCGCACGTACGCGACGAAGCGTCTACGGTCAACATAAAATGTTAAAGATCTGGCAGTTCTCTGTTTATAAACATCAACGTTTCGCGATCTTACATCGATAAATCGGTATCAGGCTACACCTTATTGCGACTTAGTCGCGATAGTTTTCCGTACAAACGGAGCGCATTCGAGACATCGTTGTCAACATCAAACGGTAACCCTCTCAGGGTTACCCAGATGAGCTTATTGACCTGTGCTAGCGAAGTCTCAAGTGTCCTCCCGAAACACTGAACACCATTCATCGCGACATTTTCTGCGATTTCACTCCTGCGCATAACCACTTGTAGATTGGTAGCGGGATTTGGATGGGCAGCAACACGATCTTCTCCATAATATCGGACCAAGTCCTTAATGGCAAATTGTACGGTATCCCGAGGGATATCGTGTTCACAGACCACAGATCGTTCAGCATGGTGTATATTACTGACCCGGGGGGTGGACGTTGAGTCCTCCCACCCCATGGGTTAGAGGGTGGTGGCATCGCACACAACTCAGCTGGAGAACAAAGGCAACCAGAAATGCTGATCACGGTTTTTTTATATCGTTTATTAAAATCAGATATATACAATCATATATACATACATAGTCCAACATAATCATGGGGCATACAATTAGATCAGTTACATAATTTATACATATCCGTATCCAGGAGAGAATCCTTTACATATGCTTATAAAGAAATAAAAAAATCCTAATCGGAAAAACAAATGTACAAACCATAACCTGAAAATGAAAAAATGTAGAAACCTATCCTTGAAATAAAAAAGAAATTTCTACCAGCAAGATAAACAAAAGACTACAATGTATATTTATCCAAATGCAATCAAAATGCGATATATCCACGGATGAAACAATCTTAAACAAATTAAGCATCAATATATCAAAACCCATTTCTATATAGACGAAAGAACTATTACCTGAACCATTATTATTAATAAAAAAATGGACGAAGTATATGGAATATTAACTGTAGCACACTAAGTTAAATAGATATACCTCGAAGCAAATGAAAGTCATGTATGTACATATTTATGAACTTCACTGATATATAATTCCTAATTTATATCTTAAATAAGCCCATGGACGGACAGGATATCAACAATCAAATGAAAATCTTAAACAAGTTAAACATAACATATTTTACAATAAACACCATTTCTAAACGGACGAATAAACTATTAGTTGGACGATAATTATAAAAAAAAGCGAAGTAGCAAACCAACTCAGCTGGAAAACAAAGGCAACCAGAAATGTTCCTTGCCCATTTCTCCTTTTTCATTGTTAGAATGTTATATTATTTCTCCATCTAGTAATACTTCTAGGTTCAATATTGTTAATCGGTTCAATATTTTTCAAGACATTATACAAGGATTTAGTAGAAAACTTCACGGACTCCAACACCTGACCATTCCCACGATTAATACTATATTCAACATTATATACAGTCTTGGACCCTTTCCTCCAGATGGCGATCCAATCTGAAGGAAAACATTTAATCAAATTCTGGTAACTGGTCTTAAACCAATCCGTGTAAGGAATCATGTATCGTTTTTCAATGTATTCAAACCTGTAAAAGTAACCTACACGTCAGTCCCAGATATTTTTTACAAGTAAACAACCTTTAACTGTAAAATCCTTTTATATAAATGCACTGCCACTTTCATCTTTTAAAAAATCTTTTATGATTCATTTCATAAACTTTAAAAATCCAATTAACTCTCTATGTATTAATCTTTAAAAATGTATCAACTAAACCTTGACCACCATTGTCCTTTGACAGGAACAAAACTTCTTTTTTGACGAAATGTTTTCTATTATCCCAGAAGAAATCCAATAATAAACCTTCAAGCTTTTCCATTACCCAGTGTGGCATGGAAATTATCTGTGAAAAATATCTCACTCCACTAGATACTATTGAATTGACAGAAACAACTTTGCCAGTGTAAGTTAGTTTCCACTGACCCCACAAAAACAAGGTTTTATTGGAACTTGTTAAATTTAGAGTCCTATTTAAATTTAATAAAAACGTCTTCATTTCCTAGAAAAAAAAACAAATACTTAACAAATTTAGATGACCATTTAATATTACCTGGGACATGAAACCTATGTTTGTACCCAACCAGAGTCCTTCTGTTTTTTTCTTTATTTTAGCACCGGAAGAACCCTGAAAATAGTCAATACATTAAAAAATTCCTAAATAGAAGCTAAATCAGAAACAAATAAAGTATTATCGTCCGCATTTTCAGCTCACTATTGGCTGGTAATAATTTAATTTTAATATTATGACGTATCACATTTGCTAACGTCTCTGCAACAATGACATACAATAAGGGACTTAGAGGACAGCCTTGTCTGGTTTCTACTTAACAGATTAAAATATGAAGATAAATAAACCATTCATTGTAACACAACTGTTGCCTTTAGTATTGCATAGACGGACCCAGTTGATAAAATCACAACCAAAACCAAAGTAATCTAAACATTTAAACATATAATCCAAATTCAACCTATCAAAAGCTTTTTCTTGATTTATAAATATCATGGCGACAGGTAACTCTTTAAAATTCATATGAGAAATAATGTCTCTAAAAAGAGGCTGTTTGTTGAATAGAGCGGTTTTTAACTGAGCAAGTCTGATCAGGGTGAACAATACAACCTAAAACCCATTTCGTTAAAATTTTATTGTCCATATTCAGTAAAGATATCGGTCTCCAATTCTTGAGCAATTCCCAGTCACCTTTTTTAAAAATTAATGTAATTACTCCTATCTGCTGGGATGAAGATAAATGGCCACAACTGAAGGCATGATTAAAAACTTTTACCAAGTCTGGCCCTATTATACTCCAAATATGACAATAAAATTCGGCCGTCAGCCGATCAAGACCTGGGCTTTTCTCAAGTTTAAAAAATTTAACCGCCTTGGTGGCCTCTACTAAAAAAAATATTTCCTTCGCACGAAGTAGAAAGCACAGTATTTAATTTAAGCGAATCTTGTGACAAGAAGACATTTTGTGCTGTGGTGTCAGTCAGTTCATGTTTGTATAACTTGGTAAAAGCACGAGCCGATCTCTAGTATTTAGGTCCGAGTGTACTCGCCCGTGAGTGTGTTTCTCAGAGTTGAATGCACTCGTCACGCCTCTTTGTTTTTCGAGGGAAACAAAAACTTACTTTAAGACCCACCCCGTTCCCGGTATTCAACTTTACACCTGATTGCCCTTGCCCTGGATTCTTTCTCATTCAAAGTTTTCAGTTCTGTTTCTAAATTTAACAATTTCTGGACCCCAGATCCCTTCCCCTGTTCGTGTTCCAACAAATCTCTATTTATACGGACTTCTAACATTAAACGGTACCTCTTTCTGGCCTCCCCCTCGTGATTTCTTTGACTTTTAATTTCCCCAAATCCGACCAACGTAAAATATCTGTTCTGTTTAATGAATTTTCTTGCCAGTGCTTCCAAAATGCATAAATCAAATCGTTTAAATTCTTATCACATAAATAGAAGAATTAAAATGCCAATAGCCTGGACCTTTTGGTCGAATATTATCATAGATTTCACACAATACCTTATCATGTCGGATAAGTGATTTCTTTAAATATTACAGATTTAACTTGTGTTAATTTACTTATATATATATTCTATCCATTATAGTATGGATATTCATCACCAAATTATGATCACGGTTTTTTTATATTGTTTATTAAATCAATATTATACAATACTATATACATACACAATCAACCTTCACCATGGTAATATTCACAGACATGCATATGCACAAATAAATTACAAATTTTATACCTATCTATGTATCAACAAGACCTATGTGTTAACTGAAAATATTAATCAAAAACCTAAACAAAAACATATACAAGTAAACATACTCATACATAATATACTTAAAAAAACAATAAAACAAAACTATACTAATAAAAACCAAACTACTATAAATACCAAAAGTGTACATTTGAGTATTTAACCATAATATACAAATACGGGACGAATTTTAAACTCATATATATATATATATATATATATATATATATATATATATATAACATCCTGTAAGAGAATATGCATGATTATGATTAAGGTTTATTTTATAGTTTATTAAAATCAATTATATATACAATAATGTTTACATACAAATCACTGACACCATAGTGCATATATATACAGGTAAAACTATATACATACAATCTATTACAGGATATATATATATATATATATATATATATATATATATATATATATATATATATTAGGAAAGTAGAACCCCGTATTAGATCTGAAAAAGAAAACTATCAAATTAGAATCCAGAACCTTATCAAAAAACATCATTCAGGGCTGAACCTGAAAGACGATCATATTTTATATACAAAATCTATATATATATATATATTCACCATGGACGAAGTAACTGAAGAAAATACTGAAATAAATTCACTTCTCAAATAAATATCTCAACATAGCAGATAGACTATCAGTTAAACTATAATAAAAACGGATGGAGTCTCTAAATTCTTTAAAGATATGAATTAAACAGGTTAGAACAATCTTGAAATATTTAAACTCAAGCTCCATTGAGTGTTTACAAGTAATTATCTACTTGAAATACTAAACCCAAGCGCCATCTAACTGAAAATAAGCACACTTTTTTAAGTTGACCTCACTCCGAAACTTCGGGGTAATTCAAGCGTTTACCCTTATATACATACATACATACACATATACAGATACAAATGCTTATACCTATACATAAGTTAAACGTCTTATACTGCTGGTACTATGTGATCAAAATAACATCATATATATATATATATTGTATATATATATATATATTATATATATATATGTATATATATATATATCCATTAGCAAATTACTGTTAACCTGAACCAAAATAGTCGATTTAAAATTTTCATCAACGTTACATAATGCCTCATTATAACACCATTTACTTTCAATCATTTTAATCTTTTTTTTTTACTTCTTATGCTACATAAAAAGTGCTCTTCTTTTAAAAGACTGATTGTAAGATTCCTTTTTTATTATTCATTAGAACATATTTACTTATATTTAAAATCAAGTAATCGTATACCCATATCGGACAAAACTTTCCATTTATGGCTAAAACCAAAGCAAATCGCGTAAAGGTTTACTTTAATGCTTTTCCCTTCAATTTTTATAAACAGGTGATTTACCTCTCTCCAAAATTTATATGCCACAGTACAGTCGCCAAAAAACATGAAAATTAGTTTCTTTTTGACTGCAAATATTACAACATCATCTGAAATGGTAAACTTGCATTTTAACAGAAAATCATTTGTAGGCTATACTAAGTGTAAAAATCTCCAATTTACATCGATTAGATATTTATCGTTTATTCCAATAGCAATTTCTAAAAATATGTTTGACCTGTAGATATTCTGTAAATATGTTTCTCAACGAGGTCATACAACTCGATTCACATATCTGTATAAATAAATTATATATGGCTCTAGTGGAAAATTTATTAGATCCTAGTGTTTTGCAATGCCCAATATCAATAATATAGTTCAATTTATAATCAGATTCTAACCCTTTCCGTAAAAGCGATATCCATTCAGTTGGGAAACATGCAATAAGACCCTTATGCCTAGTTTTGAACCAATCTGTTTTTGGAATTTTATATTTGAGAGCAATCTCCTCAAACCTGTTAAAATACCCTATCCTTCTGTTCCACACGTCTGTAACCAATCACAACCATTGATAATAAATTTCTTCAACATAAAAGGTCTCCCTTTTTCATCAATTATGTGACAATTTAAGAACAAAACTTCGTTTAATATGACGCTTATAATTTAATATGACGCTTATAATTAAACGAAGCTCATATTTATAACATTACATTTGGGACAATATTTAATTTTTGACATACATTTAGAGTTTCCCTATAGATTACAGGTTGTTGTACTTCATTTTTCCTATCAACCTCGTAATTGCAATTCAAAATATTTTATTTTAAAATGGAACACCTTTATAGAACCCGATAAAAAATCTGACAAAACTTGACATTTGTGATTCATGTGAAAAACTGTGAACAACCAATTTAATTTGTGAGTCCCAATTCATTTTTGACATCAACATTACCGAAATAGAACCCTTATATATAACCCTTTTACATATTTCGATGACCACTTAATAAGGCCCAGTGTGTCCCCCCGTCCCACATTATGACCTTACCATAAACCTTCCATTTTTTCTTTATTCACCCTCGCTCCCGATGCATCCTGAAAAGAAGTTAAAACGTTAAAACGTCTGTATATAGAGTTGATATTAGAAACAAATAATGAGGTATCGTCAGCGTATTGAGCGATTTTCAGTTCACTGTTGTCCGGTAAAATTATACCGTTAATTTCTTTATCTTTTCAAATGCCTTTAAGAAAAAGAAGTATTGCAAACTTTAACTAAGTCTGGGCCTAAAGTGGTCCAGAAATGTTTGTAGAACTCGACGGGAAAACCGTCAATACCTGGGCTTTTGAAAGATTTGAAGCCTTTGAGTGCACGCGTGGCCTCCTCAAATATTATTTCACCTTCACACAATGCGGCAGTGTTGGGGTTCAATTTCAAAGAAAGATCAGATAAAAAGAAATTTTCCGCTGAAAATTCGTTCGGTTGAAATTTGTTAAGGTCTTTGTAAAAAGAAACTCCCATCCCCAGCATTGAATGAATGTCTGAAAAGACCCGCCCCTCATTATCCTTCAAAGAGTTTATTGTACCCCGCAGTCCCCTTTGTCTTTCCAAGCCTGAAAAGAATTTACTCATTTGTTCGCCGCCTTCTCTGTATTGAACCTTGCATCTAATGACTGCTGCTTTTGTCTGTTGTTCATTTAAAAGTTTAAGCTGAGACTAAGAATAAAAGTGTTTCTGTTCCCGCTTCCTTCCCCTGTTCGTGTTTAAGGAGTTCTGCATTATACTGAAATTCTAAAATTGAACGAAAGCGCCTGGCGGCCTTCACCTTATCCCCTTAAGTTTGTATTTCCTTATGTCCTACCACCTTAATATGTCAATAGAGAGAATCTTTCCTCCAGTAATCCAAAAAAGCAGAAATAGTATCACTGTATTTATAATCCTTTAGGATAGAACCATTTTATTGCCAAAAACCCGTATACCTTTTGGAGGTGTATCGTCTGTAAAATCTATAGTTACAAATCATGGTCAGTTAGAATGTTTCTAATGATATGACACATGTTAAATTGAACTAGACGACTTATATATATTCTATCTATTCTAGAGTGTACATTAAGATTGATGTTGTGTTAGGTACACATTTTCCCTTCTGGATATAGTTCTCTATTAGAATCTTTTAATAGATGTCGGTCTTTAATAATCGATAATTCATTTTTCCCGACAATCTTTATTATTGGCACTTCCACCCTAATAAATGGATTGTTGACGCGTTTATCAGTCAAAATATAATCAGACAATTTTTTTTTAAACTCTACGTTTTTTTTGTGTCGGGCAATAAAGCTTGACAATATTATACTTATATTTGCTTATAGAGAAAAGAATACATACAATTCTGCCTTGAGAATCCGTCCGGGTCTCCTTTATATTAATATTAAACTCATCTGCGAACCATATGGCTACTCCATTGTGGCGTTCTACACAATTGCTGGGAAAAGTGCTACCTCCCCCCTTTTTTAGTTATATTATTGAATTTGGTACATTAAAAAAGTTTCTTGCACACATAATATGTTAATTTTGTTCTCTACGATATTCTGATTTAATAAATCTTGCTTACTGGTGTCACCAAGTCCTATTATGTTAAGAGCAGCAACTCTGAATGTAAAACATAGAAGAAAACATAGCAAAAAGTTTACTACGAAATTTAGTTTAATCATTGTCCAGGGATAGGCGGCGAGTCTTCAGAGGTTGGGTCGTCCCGTTCCATCGTCCGGGGGCTAATCCTAGTCGTCATCGCGGTTCCAGGTATAGGTGAAGGTGACATCACCGGGCGGCGTTTCCGATGTTTTCTCCGGATGCATCGGCGTCGACGATGATACCGGTTGGAGCGGCAGCAACGGCGACTGCTTCAGAAGTACAGGTCCATTACCGACGTTTTTGACGGTTTTTTAGACATAGTAAGTATGACTGTTGGATCGGTCGGCGACGCCGGTAAGACACGTTTTTTGACGGTGTTTCTGTACAATAACTTGTTTTTCAGGTGTTTCCACAATCGATAGCGGCGGAAAGGGGTCGTACTCTATATCGGCGGCAGCATCAGCGACAGTAATCTAGGTCTCTAACGGCGAAACAGAGGTATCACCGGTGGCAGCGCGAATCTCGCCGATTTCTTGGGAAATTATGCCTACTTCCGATCGACCTTGTTCTACGTCTCTCACTTGGCTATATTGGACCTGTTCCGGACAACTCCTTTGCAAATGCCCCTGTTGTTTGCATCTGAAACAGGTTTTAACCTTACCGTGATGCCGGACATATGCAACATACGGAATGCCTCAATGGTAGAACTGTAGACGGTCTGGTAGCTGGGTAGTGATAAACATCAGAGCCTCGCGATCTAGCATGGGTAGATTGTTTCGGGCCACAATTTGTTTCTACAGTCCTTAAACATTTTACGGTAGTTCTTCAAGTCGGCTGCACATCTTCATTTGGGACATTTAGGGGCAACTCTCGTAGGGAGACCCACACAGGCTTTTTTTGGGTTTGCTTGCGATGTTTCAAACGAGGTTCCCAGACACTGGACACCGTCCATGGATACTACTTCTGCCACCTGGTGGCTGGTAAACACAAGCTGAATTGTCGTTACCGATAAACTGTGGGCCCCTCTCAGGGACTCCCCATAAAAGTCCACCAATTCTTTTATTATCAGCGTTAACTTGGTCTTGCTTAAAAGTGTGCATACACACACACGACGTATGTGTATGATAAATAGAACTAGCCCAGGGTGGGGGACAGGATGTCTCCCCATCCCACGGGTAAGTAGGTGGGGGCATCACAAGGATGAACAACACTCACTGTGGCTGGCTGACCCACGCGAAAAAAACTTTTTTTTATTGTTTATTAAAATCAGATATATTTACAATCATAAGTACATACAATGTACTTACAATAGTGTTTACATAGATACAAACATATATATGCACTTATAAGTAACAAAATCCATATATATATATACACGTGTATATATAAACCGCCGAAATGAAAGTCTTTAATTAATGTACCTGAAAAGGAAAAGTTATCCATCCTTATCATGAATTATACCGACTATAGATATATTATCTAAATTAAAACCAATACACACCCTGAAAAGGAAAACCACATCGTAACAAATTCATGCACAATCATACTTATATATACATGTACATGCACAAAGAAATAACGATTTTAAGTCTATTCATGCAATTATACATATAGTCCTATATATTTAACAAAAAAAAATTCCATGCAAACATATATTACCTATTAGCTCCTAATTTTACTATTTCCTGAAAAACAAAGAAGTATCTATATAGTACTTAAAATACGAAATCCAGTTTTTACTCCGCTAATTCTCTCTATTTTTTCCGCAAAAAAGTAGCTCCGTATCACACGTCTTATATGAACGGTACCCTTATCTGATCAGTTTGTGTACATAAACATGCATATATATATTCGCATATACTCAATTACCTATCTCAAATGAAAATTAAATGAACGCCTACTTTGGGTATCTAACTCGAGCGTAATATGGCGGTAAGCAGATGTACTTATTCATAACGGCCCAACTCAAAAGGTCAAAGCGACTAAAGCTTTAAATCTCTCTCTATATATTTATATTACTGTGTATGGACATCTCATATATACACATACGGATGAAACTTTAGTTTAATCAATTTTTTAAAAGAAAAGAAAACATACGGACGAAATATAAAGAATATCAATTCTAATGGTCGATATATTAAGTAATTAGGACCTATCTCGATTTCAGCCACTGAGAAATAGGGACATTTGCTCACTAATTTAACCAGATACCATATTCTCAGAATGCTCCACCGTCTGAACTAAATCAAAACATATAAGTTAAAATTATCATCAACTTTACATAATGCCTCATTGTGACACCATATTTTTCTAAATCTCTCTTTATGACATTTATCTTTATGTACACTCGATAAATGTTCTTGTTTTATTCTACTAATAACTACATTTTTAAAGAAACATATCTTATTCAAAGGTTTAGATTCAATACTCATATTCCTATTACTCCATAACACATATTTAGCTGTAAGTAACAAAAAGTCTAGTAGCAAGATTTCCTGTTCCGAGAGAACCTGTCGCTTATGACTAAACCCAAAACATACGGTATATTAATTTAATTTTTTTATTTACCTGCAGTTTTATTGAAAATAGGTTTAACATCCCTCCAAAATTTAAATACAACCGCGCAATCTGAAAATAAATGCAAGTTATTTTCTTTCCGATTACATACGTGACACAAATCAGTATCTGAAAGTTTACAGCGTAATAGAAAGTCTCTGGTTGGTAGGGCTAAATGTAAAAATTTCCAATTTACATTCATCTGGTAACGATCATTTATATTGTTATGACATCTGTCAAAAATATGTTTAACTTGTAAATCAATATTGAAAACTTTTTTCCATTTATCCATACATTTGGGGCTATTCCCCCAAGTAATAAGTCTATATAAAAACTTTAACCCTTTCCTATTTACATTTATTTTAGATTTCCGACAAATTCTGATTCTATTGAAATTTACACAAACAGCAATATCTTTTCAAGCTTTTTTTGTATCTTTATCAAATTTTCAACAGTACCCATTAAGAGGGTTTGCTGAAGATTATTGAAAATCACTGAAACTTAAAAAAATATGCAATATTTTTGTCCTGAAAGAATAATACATATCATGGCATTCTAGTTGCCCATTTTGAGTGCTCTTTAGTGGCCTGTAAACAGTAAAGGGTTAATGAAAACTCAGATGATTCTTTAAATTTACTATTCGCAAGATCTATACCATAAACTAAAGTAAAACCAGTTTCACGTCCTTTTCTCAGAAGAGTAACCCACTCAAATGGAAAACATTTAACCAATTCATCGTACTTCTTTTTACACCAACTAGTATCTGGAACATTAAAAAGAGACACAATATCTTGAAAACTCATACAATATCCTAGCCTTCTATTCCGTACACGTTTAACTTGTTTACAACCTTTAATGATAAAATCATTAAAATGGTTTATCCTCTTTATCCACAATGCGACTGTTAAAAAATAAGTAATTATCTAATACAGTACTTATAGTGTCATATCTAGCAAGAATACCAAGTTTCTTACAAGCCTCAAGTGTAATCTATATACTAATGACTGAATTTTCCAATTTCTACAGTTGACCTCGAACTTACATTTTAAGATACCTTTGCCCATTTTAGGATATCTTTGCCCAGCATAACTCCTTTGTATATTCCAATGTAATATTTTGTTAAAATTCCACAGTTGTGTTCAGCATTTAAACATTGGAAGAGCCACTTCGCACTTTGAGCTTCAACTTTAAGTTTTATATTTATTAAATTTAATTATCGTCGATCTCTAGGTAACCATTTTACCTCTTTCCTAACCAAATGTCTTCTATGATCCTAAGTAAAATCTATCAGAAGCTTATAAAGTTTTGTAGACACCCATAAGGGCATATAAATAACACAAGAAACGTACCAAATTATACTTGAGACAATTGAATTTGTGATCACGACTATTCCAGTATATGTTAGCTCTCTTTGTGCCCATAGATATAATTTTTTTTAATTTCTTTATCTTTGGATCCCAATTTAACTTACTAGTATCTTCATTCCCTAAATAGTACCCCAAAATCTTAACATATTTACTTGTCCAGACGATATCACGTGGTCTGTCCTCCCTTCCCACAAAACTCCCTAACCATAGTCCTTCACTTTTTTCACAATTTACCTTCGCCCCCGAAGCATCCTGAAATATAGATAAAACATTAAAACATCGCTATATTGAAGCATTATCTGAGACAAATAAGGTGGTGTCGTCTGCTTATTGTGCGATTTTTAACTCTTTTTCAACGGACGTAAAGGGCATCCCTGTCTGGTGCCTCTGTACAAGTTAAAAAAGGAAGAAAAATGACCATTACTTTTTAAACAACTTTGCACATCTTTATAGCACAACTTTACCCACAAAATGAAGTCCTTCCACAAAACCAAAACCCTCTAAACAATTAAACATAAAACTCCAGTCTAATCTGTCGAATGCCTTTTCCTGATCAATACATATCAACGCACCAGGTAATTTTTTAAATTTCATATAATGTATGACATCTCTGATCAAGGTAGCAGTCTGAAAAATTGATCTGCCTTTTACAGAACATGTCTGATCATTTTCTATAATAATATGTAAAACCGACTTTAAACGTTTGCCCAAACATTTTGTTGATATCTTATAGTCTACATTTAGTAAAGTAATGGGTCGCCAGTTCTTAAGAAGAAGCCGGTCACCTTTTTTTTAAATTATCGATATAATACCTTTGGGGTAAACACAATTGACCATTACGGAAGGAATAATTAGAAACATTAACTAAGTCTGGCCCAAGTAGACCCCAAAAATGCCGATAAAATTCGCATGTAAGGCCATCTAGCTCCAGGCTTTTGTCCGTTTTACACTCTTTTATCGCCCTAGTGGCTTCCTCCAAGGTAATTTCTCCCTCACAAAAATTATGAATACCTCTTTGTTTTTCCAACCCGGTAAAGAATTTAGTAACGCGCTCACCTTTCTCTCTATAGTCGATTTAAAGCGGATAGCTGCTGTTCTAGATTCTTTTTCTTGAAAGGATTCATCTTGACTCTTTAAACTGAGGAGTGTGTGTACATTACCATTTGTACCTTGTTCATGTTTGAGTAATTCTTCGTTGTAACGAATTTCTAAGGTTGACCGGAGACAACGTTCGGCATTGACCTTCTCTTTATTCTTCGTGTGATTTCTTTGACCTTTATTTTTCCTAAATCCCACCAATACAAAATATCTTTATAATACATCTGTTGTGTTTGCCAATATTTCCAAAACTCTATGATCGTCTCGTTATATTTATTGTCTGAAAGTACTGATGAATTGAACTGCCAAAACGAGAAAAACGGTGTCCCCCATGCCAGGGAAGTATGCTTAACAGCGCCACATGCAAGGGTCGGCTTGCAATGTTTCATCAAAATGTAGTAGTGAGCCAGTACTCGCCAAGTACGGAGATTGACTTGTCCTGCCGAAAATTCTCTCTTCACCAGGTGGTCAACAGTCCGAGGTGGATTCTTGGTTCAATCTGACGTCTCTGGTCTCTTTTCATCTCTGTTCACATTGCACACCATAAGCCAGAGGTGCTCCTGGCAAATCGTGGAGACTTACGTACGAGACTTTCGTCTACATTCCTCCCCGTTTTCTTGACTTGGTCACCTATAATGACTTTTTTGAAGAGCCAGACGGAACGATGTTCTGAACATAAATATAGGGGCCTAAAGATTAATAACTGTTTTATGACACCAGAACATTTACAGCTTGTATACAATCTAGTGTATGGCACTAGAACACTTCTAGAAGATGATATTACACCTTTGAATCCCATTTGTGCCAAGAAAAAAGCAACAAAAGTGGAAACGTTAAAATACTAACTAGATACAGGAAATCATATATTAATATGATCGTAACAAACCTCGAAGTATTATAGAGAATTATCCCCAGACTGGCATAGTGGAAGCACGCCTGGCCGCCAGCCATGCCAAAAGTCAATAAACCACCATAACGCACTACAGGAATTTTAAGAACACACACCATTGCAACACATTAAAATGGTCCATATAGGGCTGAGGCATTCCTGTTACAAAAGGCTTACACGGAAGATAGTGAGAGATCACGGATGGTTGCCACTTGGTAGGCAACAGGAAGGATGTCCCAAGGAGAGTCAGATAGATAAGGACAGTCTGACTCTAACAATATCCTGTCCATGTCAACTTGAGCGAATGCCGGTGTAATATTGTTTCCGTTAAGGTAAAGCCAAATAACAGTTTGGAAGAAACCTTGACCATTTCTCCAGTTCTGCTGCGGTTCTAGAAAAACTGTCTGTGAATTCTTCGCTCTGAGATGCCCTCTTCTCTGATCAATCGTCGTGTTTGTCTAGCGGCCTCACCGCTGCCTGCATCCCTGCAGTGGAGTACCAGTACCCGCACGTGGGTGTGCTTTTTAAAGAGCCGGAAAGCCTCTCTTAGGAATTGGAGTTGGATCCCAATTAGATGGGGCTGCTTGGTATATTTCCAGACCAGACCTGGCCTTCTTGGCGGACTTTTTGTTTTTGTTACAGGTGTCACAAGTTTTAATGTACAGATCAGCGTTTTTTGCCATTTGGTACCAAAAGAAAGCTTTCTGCAAACGACGCATGGTCATGTCCCTTCCCAAATGCCCAGATGATATCAGGTCATGACAGAGCGCTAACACTTCGCCTCGGAGTGTTGCTGGAACCACCAAACAGTTCTGAAAGGTTGAGTCTATTTCTATAAACCTTTTAAAATACAAAATACCATTTATGATATCCAAGTGATCACTATTTAACCATAAATATTTGGATGCAGGGCTTTTACAGAACAGCTCGCCCTGGAGAGACCCCCCCCCCCCCTCCATCCACAAAAGAACGGGACCTATATCAGGATCTTCATGTTGCAATTTACAAATGTATTCCTGTGAATAGCTACCCGTCCAGTTATTGGAGTAACCAGAACTGCCAGCAAAGTCATAAGTAGTAGGACTACTGATAACTAGGTCATTTAGAACATCTAGAGGCTTCTGATCCGACGTAGGTCCTGCAGACAGCGCTGCCGGCCGCAGGAGATACATAGGACCACTTAGAGTGCTCAGATGATCAGGCAACTGAATTTCTATATCCCCATAATCCAGATCAGATGAAGCCTCTGCACACAGCGCTGCCGGCCACAGAAGATACATAGGAGCTGGTTAAGCCAATTGACTAGGCAGATTCAGGGCTAAAGGAATCACATCATCCACATCTTCATTGAAGCGTGACCATTGTTTATGAGCTCTTGTACAGTACTTACAACCACCATAGGGTAAGGTTTCAAGCTTTAGCCCTGCCTCATAGCAATTGCATGGTGTTAATGTGCCTGTAATTCGTGATAAGCCATCAGCATTGCTATGTTTTGATCCCGCCCTATGCACTATTGTGAAATTGTATTGTGACAATTCCTCAATCCACCTTGATAGCTGGCCCTCGCTTTGTTTGAATCTCGTGAGCCAAGCTAGACTATTGTGATCGGTTCGTACAATGATAGGCTTTCCAAGGAGATAATGACGAAATTGTCTGCAGAATTTTACAACGGAGAGCAATTCTTTTCTAGTTGTACAGTAACGTCGATGAGGAGCAAGTAGGACACTACTTGCGTAAGCAATAGTGCGTTCCTCATCGCCCTGCAACTGGGATAATTCTGCACCAATGGCCTTCTCTGACGCGTCACAATCTAATATGAACGTACCTGTCGGATCAGGAAATGCTAAACAGGGTGCGGAGCTCAAAACATCCTTTAGATAGTCAATAGCTGCTTGATGCTCTTCATCCCATACAAACACACTCTTGGGTTTAGTCAGCTCATATAGGCAGGCAGTTATCCCAGCATATCCCTGGACGTGAGCCCTATGATAGTTCATATAACCCAGATCAGCCTCTAATTCTTTTCGAGTAGATGGAACTGGCCATTCCTTTATAGCATCTGCCTTTCCAGGTGAAATAGATATACCCTGATGACTAACCGTCCTACCCAAAAACTCAACTTGCCTTTGCAATAAAACACATTTTTGGGGCTTGAGTTTTAGATAGTACCTTCTCATCCACTCAAGTACCTTTTTGAGGCTACTCAAATGTTCCTCAAAAGTCGCTCCTAGAACTATGATGTCTTCTAGATATACTAAAACTTCAGGCCAAAATAATCCACGCAGTACTAGGTTCATTGCGCGTTAGAAGGTTGCGGGTGCGAGTCCAAACCCCATACGAGTATGTTCGTATAGTCCGTATTTGGTAACAAAGGCTGTCTTCTTTCGAGAATCTTCATCGAGCTGGATTTGGTTATAACCAGATGCTATGTCTAGAGTGCTAAAATACCTAGTCCCTGAGAGAGTATCCAGGCAGTTCTCGATGAGCGGTAAGGGGTACTTATCTTTTACTGTTTTTTCATTCAACGCACGGTAATCAATGCACCAACGTTCTCCTCCGTCCTGCTTCCGGACTAATACGGGTGCTGATGCCAAGTCGGATTCTGTTGGTCTAATCACACCTGCGGCAGGCATCTTATTAAGATGTTTCTCCTCTTCCTGCTCAAACCCTAAAGGAGTGTTCCTCATGCGTTGGCAAACAGGCAAAGCATCACCAGTGTCCATCTTATGTTTGATCTCGGATAGACATCCAACATCAAGATCATGTTGAGCATATACATCCTGATATTCAATCAGTAGATTGCAAAGAGGTATAACATGTTCATCTAGTATATTTCTGCTTGCCCTTTCAAATAAGTCAGTCAAGTGATCAGGAATACTCACAGGGCTCGAAACAGAAAGGGGCACTCGAGTTAGCTTGCTAGCCGCCCCAGTACCCTACCCTGCCGGACCCAGACAAGCAGACCTAATACTAGATGGTTCCTGTGTGATTACCTCCATCAGTTCTACTGCTGACCCCACTGGTTGGTTATGTTTAATGGACATATAACTGTTGGTGTCATTGAGGACATCAAAATATCTGGACTGGTTAATGATGGTACGGGCTACTAATAATCCATCTACCTCATTCTTTGGTTCCACGACATATTGAAAAGCATCAGACCCTTTTACTGTAACAGGTATCAAAAGTTTTGTGTTAGGAGGACAAACAACGGATCGTGTAGCCACTACCTCAAAGTTTAATTCAGAACTATTTGAGACACACTCTCCTTTAAGAAAGCAGAGATGCACTCATTAGGTAATGTTATTTTACTATTTGCAAAATCCACAATGCACTTGTTATCAATGAGGAAATCCAAACCAAGAAGGATAGGATCGGCCACTATGTCAACAATAGCAATACAGGGATAGGTCTTCGATCCAAATGTGACTTGTAATCCGGAAACCTTTTGGGCAGAAATACAGGCTTCCGGTCCCCCAATCCCCCGAAGTGGAGATGTACCAGTAACTTGAATGTCCCCTGGTAAGGAATGCATTAGTTCCTCACTAATTACTGTGACTTGGGCAGCACTATCAACAACTGCATCAGTTACTATGCCATTGACATGTAATGGTACGACTAAGCTTAAGTCCTCACCTTTCCTTATAAAGATCTCGGAGTCAGATTTACTGGTACTAGCAATTTCATATTCTTTAAAAGGGGGATCTGTGATTGAGAGTGCAACATCATCCTGATCAGAATCTCTTTCACATTCCTTGAAGGTTTATGAGATTCCTCTTTCAAATCAACTAATGGGACCACGTTGGTATCTGATAGAAATATCAATTCTGTGAAGCTAACTGGGTTAACAGTTACTGTATTCCCAGACAATACTGAGCTATCTACAGTGCAAGAACTCTTGCCTGGTATTAATAACTGTGGCAAATAGGTGACTGTTGGGGCTTGACGTCCTGGTATTGATGAATGGCCCAAGCCTATGTCCGGGGTGAAGCCATGGCCAATAGTATCACCCCTTAAGCTTTTAAATGTAGGTTTTCCTCTGATGATCCTTTCTGTGTCTTCTTGTTCGGACAGTCCCTTTCAATATGTCCCTTCTGATGACAACCAAAACAAATGGGTGTTTCCTTGTTCGGACATTCCCTTTCAAAATGTCCCTTCTGATGACAACCAAAACAAGGGAAGTTTGAGGTGTTCTTTGAGGAATTGAGGGAGACCTTGATCTGGGTGGTGTACGGGATCTCAGTAGTTGTTTCATCATTAACTCAAGGCCTTCCATACGTTGAGTTATTTCTTTTTCAAACTGACTCTGTCACGTTGTGTCTGTAGCAACTCCCACTACTCTAATTTCGAAATTGGACTGATCGTATGGCAGGAGGTCAGGGTTAGCGAAGCTTGACTTTTCTAACTGTCGATTGGCTCTGAGTTCTAGCATATATATCGATTTCAGTATCATCTTCTTCTGGTGCGTATTCAGTGCAATCTCTTTGTACTTGACATTCTTTTTACATTTGAAACATGTACGAAGTTTCCCTTTGTATCTGACGTAAGCCACGTAACGCTGAGTGTCATGGAAGAACTGTAACCGATCTGGTAGAGGCTTGTTAACAAACATAAGGACCTCACGGTCTAACATAGGTAAGTTTGTCCGTGGCCATAGCTTACACCGACACCCCTTCAGGATTTTACCATATTCCTGTAGTTCGCTAGTGACTTTGCTGTGAGGTAAGTCCAAAGGTAACCCCCGAAGGGAAACCAACACAGGCTTGCTAGCATCCGCCAAGGTGGTATCTAACATCACTTCAAGACACTGCACCCCATCCACAGCGGCGGCTTCTGCAGCAGCGGTACTGGTGAATACAAGCTGTAGCATTTTCGATGATACTGAATTGGCTGCATGAAGACGATCTTCATAGCGACCGACCAACTCCTGGATGGCAGTGTTGACCTCAGTACTTGAAAACTCGTGTATATACAAAACAGAGGTTGAGGAGTGGTGAATGCTACTAACCCAAGTAGAGGGGCGATTAGCCGTGCGACCCCACGCTTAATTAACGCCGCCTGACTTGCGTAAGGATGAGACATTGGGACGACGGTGCCCTCTACCGGCTCTCGTCTTCATTAAATGATCCCCGCCTTGGCCTCTTTCGTTTCAGCTTCTTCTTCCGGTACCACGATTTCCAGTGGCGGGAAAGGATCATCATCGGAGCCTTCGGTAAGTTTGTCTGTCACACCTGTCGCACCACGAACATCGGTCACCATACCTGTTGTATCATCGTCGGTTGGGACATATTGATGGCTAGCGACATCTGTTGGCGGTGTCTGTTCTCTATTCACAGATTCCGGGCAATCTCTTTGCATATGTCCCTCTTGCTTACACCTCCAACAAATATTTCGTTTACCTTTTTACCTCAAGTACGTCACATATCTTCTATTGTCATAACACAACTGGATTCTATCTGGCAAGTCTTTCGATACGAACAGCAGGATTTCCCTATTCAACATCGGGAGCTCGGTGCCCTGCCAAACTTAATTCCTGCAAGCTTTCAACACATGGCCGAAATCACGAAACTTGTATGTGACACACTCGTGAGGAACGTCCAGCGGCAGACCGCGTAGCGATACCCAGACTGGTTTGTTTGTTTCAGCCATTTGAGCCGGTCAGGTTACACCAATACATTGCACACCTTCTATAGCGACGCCCTCGGCTGATTCCTTGCTATCGAAGACAATTTGCAGCTTGGATCCGGAGATCGAGTGAGCAGCCACAAGGATCTCTTTATAATGTTCAACAAGCGATTTCACCACATCGTTCATCTCTCTTGGCACAAAGGTATGATTGCAGACCACAGATCTTTCGGCATGGTGGAGGTTACTAATCCTGGTTGGGGGGCGCGAAGTCCCCCCAGCCCACGGATTAGGTGATGTCATCTGATGAAATACCTACTTGGATAAATGAGAAGAACCGTCTTGCTGATCACGGTTTTTGTTTTGTATTGTTTTATTAAAATCAAATTATATACATTCGTGTATCGTACATTTAACCTAAACAAACATAAACCCAGATCACCCTAACCCACTAACTGCAACATGCATACCTTACTACGTAAGGTCAACGTGTAACTTTTCCCTCAACGCGACCTAATGGCGAAACACTAAACTACTTATCTAAATACATTTTTCCTTTAACAGTCTGAATGATCAAAGAAAAAATATATATACCTCATCCCTGAAAATCCATGACAAATAAAAAGAAAAGGCAAATTTAAACATAAATTGCTTCTACCTACATACTCCAAAACAAATGGATTATATCTTAACTGAAAGTTTAAACTGTTCATCTACCGAACACAAAGACTCTTATGGCACCATAACTTTATAAATTGACTTTTATCTATATCCCCTTTCTGTATACATCAAACATGCTCCTCTCTCTAATATGATTAATCACAATATTCTTAAAGAAAGAAATAGAATTTAACGGTTTAGATGTAATACTGCGATTCCTATTGATCCATAACACGTTTTCCTACACATACTAAAAAGTCTAATATCTGAATACATGTTTTTGGTAAATCCTTCCATCTGTAGCCAAAACCCAAACATACAACATATATATTTAACTTAACCGGTTTACCTGCAATTTTGTGAAACAATGGATTTATCTCAACCCAAAATTTAAAGGCTGACACAAAATATGTAGATTGGTTTCAATTTCTTCACAAATATGACACAAATTTGATTCTACTAATTTACATCTCATTAGATAGTCATTCGTAGGTAAAACTAAATGTAAAAATTTCCAATAAACATCCATTAGGTATCTGTCATTTAATTTTTTATAACAATTCTTAAAGACATGTTTCACCTGTAATTCTTCCTCAAATATACGTCTCCATTTACCGATACAGTTTGGTTCACAAACATCAATTAAAAATAAGTATAAAGATTTTGTTGTAAATTTACTAGATTCCAAGCATTTCCCAGTCCCTAAATCTATCACATAATTCATAGTATAAGTAGTTTCCGAACCTCGTCTTAAGAACGATAATCCATTCCGAGGGAAAACATGCAACTAAATTTCTGTATCTCGTTCTATACCAATCGGTTTGTGGGATTTTATAAACAGCTACAACATCTTCAAATCTATGGAAATATCCTATTCTTCTATTCCATATATGTCTGACTAATAAGCAACAATTTCGTATAAATTCTTTAAACATAAAAGTCTTTCCGTTATCAGTAATGACTTGGGAATTTAAAAATAACACCTGATTCAATACTGAACTCTTATTAGGAACATCTATCTTATTTACAATTTTTAATTTCTTACAAGTTTTAAGAACCTCTTTATATATGAACGGTTGATCTTTGCAATTCTTACTATTAATATCATAATCACATTGTAAAATGTATTTTCCAAAGTTTACTCCTTTATATAGTCCTAAAAAATATTCTGTCATAACACGGCACTTGTGATCCACATGTAGTACCTTGAATAACCAATTTACTATTTGTGCACAAACCTTTGCTGATATTTTAACTAAACCTTGTCCTCCTTGATCTTTTACCAAATATAATACATCTTTTTTCACCCAATGCTTCTTAAAGTCCCAGAAGAAATTTAACAAAATGGTTTCTATTTTCTCACTTACCCAATAAGGCATATATATAATCTGAGAGTAATACCAAATAACACTCGAAACAATAGAGTTGGCCACCACTAATTTTCCAGTATATGTAAGTTTTCGTTGAGCCCATAAATATAGAGTGTTTTGGAACTTAATAATCTTCGAATCCCAATTCAACTTAGTTACATCTTCATTTCCAAAATAATAACCTAGAACTTTTATATATTTAGACGTCCATGCGATATTTCCTGGTGTATCCCCTCGACCCACATTACTACCCAACCATAAGCCTACCGTTTTTTCTTTGTTCATTTTTGCTCCAGACGCGCTCTGAAAAATATTTAAAACATTAAAACATTCATGAATAGAATCCACATCAGATATAAATATAGTAGTATCGTCCGCATATTGGGCGATTTTAGTTTCACTTTTATCAGGTAAAGTAATACCATTTATTTTAGGATTGTTCCTTATTAAATTTGCCAATGTTTCAACTACTATTACATATAATAACGGACTTAAAGGGCAACCTTGTCTAGTACCTCTATGTAATTTAAAGAAGGATGATAAATGTCCGTTCATTTTCAGGCAACTTTGTGCATCTGTATAACATAAATGAATCCACGATATAATATCCGGTCCAAACCCATAGTGCTTTAAACATTTAAACAGAAAATTCCAACTTATTCTATCGAATGCTTTTTCTTGATCTAAACAAATTATAGCTCCTGGTAATTTCATAAACTTCATATAATAAATGATATCTCTTACTAAACTAGCAGTCTGAAATATAGACCGTCCTTTCACTGAACACGTTTGATCTGGTTTTTGATCACGTTTTTAATTTCCTGTTTCCCTAAATCCCACCACTTCAATATATCATTATAATAATATGACTGTAACTTCCAATATTTCCAAAATTCTGTTATCATATCAGTATACTTTTCATCAGATAAAACCTTTGCATTAAAATGCCAATAACCTGGGCCGGTCTTTACAGTATTACATTCAATAGTAAAAAGCGTACAATCATGATCCGATAAAATGTTTCTAACAATTTTACAATATTTAAATTTAAGCGTACGACTAACATAGATTCTATCGATTCTAGTGTGAATGTTCAAAGTCATATTATGGTACGTAAATCTTTTATCTTCTGGATTCAAGCGAAATGCATCTTCTAACATATACTTATTTTTTAAAACCATTAGATCATTTACCCCGATTAGGCAGTCCTTTAAATTGGTACTACCTTCTTGTTTGTCTTTGTGTAAGTCTTCAATAAAATTAAAATCTCCCAGCAAGATTACAGGACACTTGTTGATGTCAGTCGATAATACATAATTAGACACATTTTTTATGAAACTTCTTCTTTCTCCTTTTTTTGTTGGACAATAAATATTAATAATATTAAAACACAATTTTTCAATGGATAAAACAATACTTACAAGTTTTCCTGCTGAATCAGTAAGACATTGGGTAGTCCCAGCCTCAAGTGTATTCGAGACGCATATCGCCGTACCATTCTGACGATTAAAACACTCACTGAAATAGAATTTACCTTCCCAAGATTTCGAAATATTGATATAATCATTTGAAACCAGAAAAGTCTCTTGCAAACATAAAATATCAATTTTGTGCTGTCTCACATATTGTAACACTGAGTCCTGTTTACTTTTCACATTAAGTCCTCTAATATTTAAACTTGCCACATTGAAGAGTCCGACAAGTACTAGTAAAAAGAAACATTTACGATGGAATATCCGACATAGAAGGATCCTCTAATCGTGGTCCAGGGGCAGGCAGCCGGTCATCTTGGGGGGGGGGGGGGGGGGGGTCGTACCATAGTCATAGTCCGAGGTCGATTCTGAATGCTATCCTCCGATGATGAAACGGATAGTCTGGGTTTTCTTTGGGACGGCAGTTCCGGTTGTGATGTGGGCATCTCTGTATCGGCGTCTTCGTCAATGACAAGACGCGATTCACTCTCACTATCACTGTCACATGCGAGATCATCACGGATCGTATTTGCGTGCTGTTCAGTATCAAGATCGCTTTGTTCTGGGCCTGACTGGCTTAGCGGCTCCTCTTGACGTATCTCCATGTTATGTAGACCATCAGCATTATCTGCTATGGGTAAGTTCTGTGCCGAGCGTCTTTCTGGGCATTCCCGCTGGAGATGGCCGTCCTGTTTGCAAACCCAGCATGTTCGCAATTTTCCTTTGTGGCGAATATAAGCTACAAAACGTTTTCGTTCGTGCCACAACTGCAATCTGTCTGGCAAGTCTTTACGGATCAACATCAGAATCTCTCGATCGAGCATCGGTAGATCAGTCCCTGGCCATCGCTTATTTCGGCAACTTTTCAGAATCTTGCCATGGTCACGTAACGCGTGTGTGACCAAATCGTGTGGAACGTCCAAAGGGAGACCCCTAAGTGAGACCCATGTCGGTTTGTTATTCTCTGCTAAGCTTGTATCTAACGTTCTGCCCAGGCATTGGACCCGCTCCACGGCGACGTTCTCGGCATCCTCAGTGGTCTTAAAGACCAACTGTAACGTAGTAGCAGACATGGCATGAGCCGCTCTCAAACTGTCTCCGTACAGGTGTACTAACTCTTGTATAGCAAGGTTGACCTCAACGTTGACAAATTCATGGACACAAACAACGGACGTTTCGGGATGATGAATGTTGCTAACCAGGGTGGAGGGAGGACGTGTCCCCCCATCCCAGGGGTTAGTTGGTGGCATCTTCCGATGAAATTACTCACTAAGCTAGAGAACGGTTTTTTTTATATTGTTTATTAAAATCGAATAGATATACAATCAAATATACATACAAATCACCAACACCATGGTGCATATTAACCAAAATACAAATACAAAGTTATACATATATTCATCTACAATATCCATATACACCTGTATATATACATCTACCTACACCTAAACATATATACATGCATATACATACACTCACACATACATATATAAACATATATATACACACGCATTTGAACGATAGGGCCAATATAAGAGCAACAAAGGAGAATATCAATTCGAAATCTGGAGCCTGAAATAGAAAGTGTTTCAATACTAAACCTGGGAGAAAAAAAAAGGTAAAATATGTTTACCATAGGCGAAGTAGTTAAAATAAACCATAAGGATACACTGAAAGACACTCAGTCAACCTGCATATGAGTAAAAATCGATATTGGCAACCTATTTTACTAATGACCCTTATCGCCATCTGGCAGTAAACAATGTAACTAAACTCATAAACCAAATTATTTTAGATAGACGCATGGTAATATTAAAAACCAACCCCACGGTCTTGGTTTGCTCTTGGCAAACACCTTGTGTATGCACAGGCGAACGGACGAACGTACGGACGAACATGGCATATAATATTCAGACGCACGGACTGCAATATTGTCAATTAATGTAGACGGACGAATATAGTCGAATCAAATCAAATCTTATCTTTAATAAATTGAGCGTCAGACTACAACAAACCAACGCCCTCTAGCGCTCAACTTGACTCAAAATCAAGGTAACTAATTGTTACCATACCCATATACCATGAGACACCTCCTGGCGTTATTTGAGTGAACTATTTTAGTCAATCTACTACATATATATATACACACATATACATATATATATATATGCACACACATACATATACCAATGTATATACACACACCCAACTAACGGACATGTGTGCAATTGATTGAACAATTTTATGGAAGCAGAGAGTTCAAACGAAGAAAAGAGAAGAGAATATGGAGAATATGGAGAAAGGACGAGACGTATAAACTGTTAACTCTAAAGTCGTAGTTACGAGTAGATGTTAGAGACAAACTGGTTCCCATAGGTCACCTGGCTCAAAATCAAGGTAGCTATTGTTACCAAACCTGTTTACCATCAAGCGCCACCTGGCATTATTTAAATGAACTAGTTTAATCGATCTACCTCAGGTAAAAGGGAAGATTATATATATATATATATATCTATATACATACTTAACAGGCGTGTGAGCGGTTGGTTAAACCATCATGTGAATGCAAAGAGTAAGGGAAGGAAAGAAGAAGAGATAGAGAAAGAAAGAGACATATAAACTATTAACTCCATGATCATATCAGTATCCGTAGTTTCTGTTTAACACCTAGTGTACATAATACGTCATTTAAACACTAAAATTGTCTAAATCGATCCAAATTCTCGTTCCCTTTTGAAATGAAATATTCTTCCTTAATTCTGCTACGTATCATATTTCTTACAAAGGCTAACGGTTGCAGGGGAGTACCTATAATAGTCTGATTCCTATTTTTCCATAGAACATATTTAGCAGTATACAATATAAAGTTACACAACAAGATACAATAATCGGACATAACCTTATGTTTATGGTCGAAGCCAAAACATATTGTAAAAAGATTCAGACGAACAGGTTTGCTAACAATTCTATTAAACCAATCATTAATACCAATCCATAAGTTAAACGCTACCTGACACTCCGAGAACACATGTAAGTTTGATTCTTTACAATTGCAAACTGAACAAGAGTCATCGCTTAAAATTTAACATTTAAATAGATAGTCTTTAGTTGGTAAAACCAAATGCAGGAATCTCCAATTTATATCCAACTGATATCGATCATTTAAATTCTTATAACAATTCTGGAATATGTGTTTAACTTGTAACTCGTTATTGAATATAGTCTTCCATTTCTTCATACAATTAGGTTCTGATTCTTTCAACAAGGAACTATATAATAACTTAGTAGTGAAATTCATACATTCAATAAACTTAACATGACTTATCTGAATTCCATATGATAAACTAAACGGTGCTTCTCGTCCTCTACGGAGAACAGAAACCCAGGTTGAAGGTATACTATTTAATAGTTTACCGTATTTTGATTCTAACCATTCTGAAAAAGAGATATTAAAGCGCATACATATATCTCTATATCTATAAAAGTAGCCAATTCTCCTATTCCATATATCTTTTACTTTTTTACAACCTTTCAACATAAATTCTTTAATTAAATAAGGCTTCTCGTTATCATCGACAATCTTACTATTCAAAAACAACAATTCATCTAAAACGACGCTCTTATTGAATGGTTCGCATTTAGGAACAATATTAAGTTTGGGGCACCCTTTTAACATTTCTTTATATGTAAGTGGTTGACCTTTACAATTAACGGACGTGACTTTATAGGTACATCTCAATATATCAAATCCAAAATTCAAATCTTTGTGCAGCCCGATAAAATAATTTGCTAAATCTCGACACTTGTGATTTGTATTCAAAACATTAAAAAGCCACTTAACTCTCTGTGCCTGCACTTTATCTTTAACACTTACAAGGTTTTGCCCACCTTTTTCTCTTGGCAACACGATAACATCTTTACTCACCAAGGGTTTTTTATAATTCCACAAAAAATTCAATAACAATCTTTCAAATTTGTCACATGCCCAATCTGGTAATGGGATGACATATGATGAATACCAAATCATACTAGAAACAATAGAATTAGATATAACCACTTTACCTGTGTTTGTCAGGTCCCTCTGTCCCCACAAATGCAAAATATTCTGGAACTTCTTAATTTTTGGATCCCAATTTATCTTCAATGTATTCACGTTTCCTAAATACAAACCCAACACTTTAACATAATCAGACTTCCACATAATGTTACACGGACCTTGATCCCTCCCTGTCCACTTACCCAACCACAAACCTTCTGTTTTCTCCAAATTGATTTTAGCCCAAGATGCGCCCTGAAAAACATTTAAAAGTTTAAAACATCTGTCGATGGATGGAATATCAGATAAAAATAGAGTAGTATCATCAGCATATTGTGAAAATCGTAGTTCATTGTTACCAGGTAATATAATTCCGTTATTATATTTATCTTTTCTAATTGTATTGGCCATCAGCTCAGCTACGATTACATATAACAAAGGACTTAGGGGGCACTCCTGTCTGGTGCCCCTATGCAAATAAAAAAAAGATGACATAAACCCATTAATCTTTAAGCAACTCTGCACATCACTGTAACATAATTTAATCCACTTAATGAAATCAGATCCAAACCCAAAACTTTCTAAACATTTAAACATAAAATCCCAATCTAATCTGTCAAAAGCCTTTTCTTGATCTAAACATACTAACGCTCCAGGCAAATGTTTTAAATTCATGTAATCGATAACATCTCGTACGAGGAAAGCACTTTGAAAAATAGACCGACCTTTAATTGAGCAAGTTTGATCAATATTAATAATTTTAGGAAGAACCGAACGTAACCTATGGCATAAACATTTCGTCAAGATCTCATAGTCAACATTAAGTAAAGCGATTGGTCTCCAATTTTTTAACAATTGTCGGTTCCCTTTTTTATGAATAATAGTGATGATACCTCGTCTCTGAGAGAGACATAAGTTACCGGTCTGGAAAGCATAGTTAAAAACATTCACTAAATCTGGCCCTAACAGTCCCCAGAAATGCTTATAGAAATCACACGTTAGGCCATCAAGACCCGGACTTTTCCCGCTTTTAAAGCTTTTTAACGCTTCGGTTGCTTCTCCAAAAGAAATTTCACCCTCACAACTGGAGGCGTCTGTTAACGGCAGTTTTAAAACCTATGAATTTAAAAAGAAAAGTTCCGACGCTGTGTCCGTCGGTTCCTTTGAATAGAGACTTTTATAAAAGCTGACCCCCGTGTTAAGAATGCCTTTTGTATCCGAGTGCACATGTCCTTGTGAGTCTTCGAGTGCGTTTACGGTTCGCTGGACCCCCCTTTGTTTCTCTAACCCCAAGAAAAATTTAGACAATCTTTCTCCCTGTTCCCTGTGCTGGATCTTACAGCGAATGGCAGCGGCCCTAGATTCCTTTTCATGAAAATCGTTAAGGTTATTTTGGAGAACTAAAAGCCCGTGCACGTTATTATTAGTACCCTGCTCGTGTCTGCTTAACTCTTCATTGTATTTTCGTTCTAAAAGTAACCGAGTACGCCGTTCGGCCTTCACCTTGAGTTTACAATAGGACCGAGTTATGTCTTTTATTTTAAGTTTCCCCATATCCCACCAAGTTAAAATATTATTATAATTATCTATCTGGCTTTGCCAGAATTTCCAAAATGAACATATAATCTCAATAATCTTGTCGTCTTGTAAGATAGATGCATTAAAGTGCCAGAAACCGGGGCCTCGTTTTATACGGCCCTGTAATTTAATAGTGATACAATCGTGGTCTGACAGTACGTTTCTTAATATTTTAGAATCTTTTACAATGATAGTACGACTGGTATATATTCGATCTATTCGGGTGTGTATGTTTAAGGATATGTTATGAAAGGTAACTTTTTGATAAATCTTTGATAAATTTGCGTCTTTCACCTTTGTTAGTTGGGCAATATACGTTTATAAGATTAAAAACTAAGGAGCCAATTGATAAAACTATACTTACAATTCGCCCGGATGTATCATGTTTGAAATCTTTAATTTCGGCGTCAATATCACCAGCAATCCAGATCGAAGTACCAGCGTGGCGATTTGTGGAGCTAATGGAATAAAAGGTCCCCCCCCTATGATTTAGCTATAACGTTATAATCTGAAGAATATTAAAAGGTCTCCTGGAGACATAAAATAGTAATATTATTTTTAAACACAAAGTTCTTCAAATTCCGTTGCTTGTTCGTATCACCAAGTCCTCGAATGTTTAGGCTAGCTAGCGTGCTAACCATAATAAAATATATGTATATATATATATGAAAGTTATAGCGTTTGTTAATAGTATTCCGAGTCCGATGAGTCATCTCGCGATCCTTGGGCTGGCGGCTGGTCGGCAGGGGGGCGGGGGGTCGATCTTTATCTGTAGTCGGAGGACGTGCCAGAGGTCTACTTGCTGCTGTCGGTACTGGTAGTTTGGGAGAAGCTGCCGGTATACGTGGCGGTTTTTTTAGCGTCACCAGCAAGGAAGCACGGTCCGTCGGCGACTCTGACAACCTACGTTTGGAGCGGTGAGTATCACTTTTAGCTTCTTCTAATTTTTCTTCTTCTTTTTCAGGTTGGGGTTCAACAATTTGAAGAGGCAGAAATGGATCGTATTCCTGCTCTTCTTCGGTACGTGTTTCGGCGGGCACATCAGCAGCAGCATGGGTTGTCATTTCAGTTTGAATGGTCTGTGATCGTTCGATGTCATCTGCGGTTTCGTATTCGGGGCACTCCCTTTGCACATGGCCTTCCTTTTTACAGCGGAAGCATGTGCGCTTCTTTCCCCTATATCTGATATAGGCCACATAACGCTGAGTGCCGAAAAAGAACTGGATTCGGTCCGGTAGCGGTTTATCTATAAACATCAGGACCTCGCGGTCCAGCATTGGCAGTTCAGTTCCCGGCCATCTCTTGTAGCGGCTCCCTTTCAGTATTTTGCCATATTCCTGAAGGTCGCTTGACACCATGCTATTTGGCAAGTCCAATGGGAGTCCCCGAAGGGAAACCCAAACTGGTTTCTTAGCGTCGGCCAGCGTTGTTTCCAGCATCATGCCTAAGCACTCTACTCCTTCGATAGCGACGGTTTCAGCAAACTTACTGTTGACAAACACAAGTTGTATAGTTTTCTGCGACACTGGATTGGCTGCCCGCAGGTTGTCACCATATTTCCCCACAAACTCTTGAACGGCGCTGTTCATCTCAGTGTTTGAAAATTCGTGAGTACACAGAACGGAAGTGGTAGAGTGATGTATGCTGCTAGCCCAGGTGGTGGTGGTGCGTGGAGCACCCCCACTCCACGGGTTAACAGCCGCCATCAAATGGTTGTAATGAAAACACTCACTCAGCAGGGACAGAGTAACCGAAAAAAGCGATCACTTTTTTTTTTTTTTTTTATATTGTTTTATAAAATCAAATCATGTACAATCATATTTACAGAGATCACCAACCATCTTGGTGTTGACATGCATAATACAAAACAATCATAAAGCATATATATGCATAACCAAAAAGTCCACAAAACTGAAGGAAAGTAAAAAAAAACTTTCGAAAAATGTCCAAGTATATGTATATACAAATTATATACAAACATATACCTGTATATACGATTTATTATTTTGAGTCCATAACCTGAAAAGGAAGAATTCATGACAGCTTATTATATGCCAGAGACCATGCAGTGAATACAGGAAAACAATCCCGCATAATACTAAATAAAGCCCAACCCTGAATCAAATCAAAATGTCATTCCAAAACAAAACCAAACAAAACCCTGCCCATAAAAACCTAACACCAACAAAGTAGTTCATATAACCCGAGACTAGTTAAACCCGTCTCCATTTAAAGAATCTTTGTTGACTTTAAACTTACCAAGGCGCTAACCTATATTACAAAAGGGCACCCCAACTTTCCCGAGGAAACCAAAGAAAGAAGGACCCAAAGCCATGCACAATACAAAATACTATAGGAGCACCACCTAGTGGCTCGCAACTAACATGCAACATATGTGTACAGACTCAATCATAGCTAGCCTTCAACGTCCCTTGAAGGTGGGATTCGTAACTAATAATAATATGTCATATCAGAATTCACAGTTTTTCTGAATTATTGAACCCTTATTATTAATAAAAACGGAGAGCATCTTCTTCTACATCCACTTGACTCAAACATCACAACAACTGAATTTTTGTACCATGGTCATGTACCATCAAGCGCCATCTGGCGCCGCCCAAGCTAACAAATTTAGTCAATCTATCTCAAACCGGTCTCTAGACAAAGAGAAAATTATATACATATACATATATATATACGCATTTATATATGTATAGACCTCTATGTATGCATAGTTGTTATTCTATATCCTCTATATCAACATTTAGACGCAGAAAAACCTTGTAGACATGGTACAGTTTAACTACTAGCTAAATTAACCATCCGATTAAACAAACAACGAAAAGGAAAGGGAGGAATAGAAAAGGCGAGGTACACGAAGGAGTATATTAATACCCAACCCAACACCCATGTATTGAATACATTTGATCATAATCACATTGATCATTCAAGTTCTCATAATAAAATAGAAAGAGCAAAGTTCTCGTCTACAGTACATAAAATATTATTATGGCACCACAACGTTCTGAATACATCTCTACCCTCTGACCCTTTACATTCACTAGAAAAATGTTCTTGGCGAATTCTATTAATGACAATGTTCTTAAACATAGTAATGGGGTTAAATGGACGAGATAAAATCGCTTTATTCCGATTACTCCATAGCACATATTTACCTGTTATTAATAAAAAATCAAGTAACTGTATGGACGTTTCAGACAAATCTCTCAATTTCTGGCCGAACCCAAAACAAATTGTGTACATATTTACCTTGACGTTTTTGCCCGCGATTCCTTGAAATAAATAATTTATATCCATCGAAAATTTAAAAGCCGTTGGACAGTCTGAAAAAATATGCAAATTTGCTGATCACGGTTTTTTTTTTTATATTGTTTATTAAAATCAAAATTATTTACATAGACTTGTACATAACCCCATATTTTTCATGATGTGTATGTACACATATATATGCAAAACAAATCAAATTTACAAACATAGCCTTTTCAAGTAACTGTCCTTGGAAATAACCTGAAAAGAAAAGAAAATTAAAGAAAATTAAGTCCGTAGTTCTCGATGCAAAGTCCATTACCAAAAATTATAATCGTAAAGTCCATAGTTCACCCCACTTAAATATAATACATACCCTGAAAAGAAAGTACATAAAAAAGAATGTATAATTTTAACCATTATATACACGGTATTAACGCATATGTATTTATATACACACATATATATATATATACATACACACACATATATAAGCGCATGTAACTAATCTGAATATCCCTATCCACAGCACACACACTGAAAAAGACTTTTTTTTTATATATATATATATATACATATTATTACGATTGAACCTCACGAGAACCAAAATTAACTTTAATATAAACCTAAATCAATATAGTCAGTTTAAAGTTTTCATCGACACTACCTAGTGCTTGATTATGACACCATGTGCTTTTAAAAACATCTTTATCTGTTTGACTTTTGGTACTATACGAATAATGTTCTTCTTTTAATCTGCCGACTAACAAATTTCTGAAAAAAGAAACGGCATTTAACGGACGAGACTCAATGCTTCTGTTCCTGTTATTCCATAATACATATTTTCCTGTAATTAAAATATAATCAAGCAAACGTATAACTGAATCTGACAACACTTTCCATTTATGCCTGAAACCAAAACATATAGTATACAGATTAATTTTAACGCTTTTCCCTGCAATATTCGTAAACAAATGATTAACCTCACTCCAGAACTTAAAGGCTACTATACAATCTGAAAAGACGTGCAAATTTGTTTCTTTCTGATTACAAATGTGACATATATCTGAAACTTTGAATTTACATTTGAACAAAAAATCATTGGTGGGTAAAACTAAATGTAAGAATCTCCAATTTATGTCAACCTGATATTTATCATTTAATTTTCCATAACTGTTCTTAAAAATATGTTTTACCTGTAGTTTTTCTGTAAAAATTGTTCTCCAAGTGCTCAAGCAGCTGGGTTCACTTAAATCTAGTAACAACTGATAAATCGACCTGGTGGAAAATTTGTCGCATTCAAGTGTCTTACCATCTCCAATATCAGAAATATAATAAGACCTGTAATCGGCTGCTAACCCTTTCCTCAAGAGAGATATCCATTCGGACGGAAAACAAGCAATAAGACTTTTGTATCTAGTTTTAAACCAGTCTGTCTTTGGAATTTTATATTTTAAAACAATATCCTCGAATCTGTTAAAATAACCTAACCATCTATTCCACACATGTCTCACTAACATACATCCATTAGCAATGAAACCTTTTAGCATAAATACTTTCCCTTTTTCGTCAGTTATAGAAGTATTTAAAAACAAAGATTCATTTAAAATGACGCTCTTATTGACTACATCGCATTTATATGCAATGTTTAACTTTTGACACACTTTTAAACTTTCTCGATAAATCATAGGTTGCTGTTTGCAATTTTTCTTATTGACGTCATAAGTACACTAATATATGTTTGCCGAACGATACACCTTTATAAAAACCAATAAAAAATTCCGCTAGCACTCTACATTTATGTTTCATTTTGAAGGCTTTAAACAACCAGCTTATCCTCTGAGCTTCAACTTTAGCAGCTATATTAATTAAACCCTGTCCACCTTGGTCTTTTGTCAAATAAATAATATCTCTTTTCACTAAATGCTTTCTAAAATCCCAAAAAAAATCTAAAATTAATGCTTGGAGTTTCTCAATTACCCAATGAGGAATATATAACACACTTGTGTAATACCATATACCACTGGAAACAATACAGTTTGCTACTATTGTTTTACCTGTGTAAGTCAATTTTCGTTGTCCCCAGCAATACAGTGTCTGTTGAAATTTTTTAATTTTCGAATCCCAATTTAATTTTGAAACATCAACATTACCAAAATAAAACCCAAGTACTTTCACAAAAGTAGATGACCATGTTATATCACCTGGAGTGTCCCCCCTTCCCACATTGCAACCTAACCATAAACCTTCTGTTTTTTCCTTATTAACCTTCGCCCCAGATGCGCCCTGAAAAAAAGACAAAACCTTAAAACATTTATATATAGAACTGACATTGGTAACAAATAAAGACGTGTCGTCAGCATATTGTGCTATTTTAAGTTCACTCAAATCTGGTAAAATTATGCCATTAATCTCTTTATCTTTTCGAATAACATTTGCTAAGGTTTCGGCGACTAGTACATATAATAATGGGCTTAATGGGCAACCCTGTCGTGTACCTCTGTATTATTTAAAAAAGGACGAAAGGTAACCATTAATTTTTACACAACTTTTGACATTACTATAACACAACTTGACCCATTTGATAAACTCCAACCCAAATCCAAAATAACTTAAACACTTGAACATAAAATCCCAACTTAAACGGTCGAATGCTTTCTCCTGGTCAATACATAACATAGCCCCTGGTAGATTCTTAATTTTCATGTAATCAATAACATCCCTAATTAAATGTGCGGTTTGGAAAATAGTGCGCCCTTTAACTGAACATGTTTGATCTATATGTATAATATCACTTAAAACATTTCTCATTCGATTTGTTAAACATTTAGTCAGTATTTTATAATCAGCGTTTAAAAGAGTAATCGGTCTCCAGTTTTTTAATAACAAACGATCTCCTTTCTTAAAAATTAACGAAATAACACCCTTTTGCAGTGAGGACGGCAAGTGACCTTTACTAAAAGCCGTATTGAAAACCTGAACTAAATCTGGGCCTAAGATACTCCAAAATTGTCGATAGAATTCCACAGGTAGCCCATCAATACCTGGACTTTTAAAAGCTTTAAATCCTTTTAGGGCGCGCGTGGCCTCCTCGAGAGTTATTTCACCCTCACAGAATGCAATTGAATTAGACTTTAACTTAGGAGAATGGACGGACAAAAATAGGTTTTCTGCTGAAGGTTCTGTTCTTTCAAATTTATAAAGCTCTTTATAAAAGGACGCTCCCAACCCAAGCAATGAATAGATGTCTGAAAAGACCCGCCCCTCATTATCCCTCAAAGCACCTATTGATCCCCGCAAGCCCCTTTGTTTCTCGAGACCAAAGAAAAATTTGCTCATTTGTTCCCCCTCTTCCCTGTACTGAACTTTGCACCGAATGACTGAAGCTTTTGTCTGTTCTGCATTTAAAGTTTTAAGCTGAGACTCTAGAAATAAAAGATGTTCTGTTCCCGTTCCCTGTCCCTGTTCGATTTTTAAAAGCTCTGCATTATACTGGACTTCCAATTTTAGACGAACCCGCCTTATAGCCTTGACCTTGTTCTTGCAATATTCCCGAGTAATTTCTTTAATTTTATGTTTCCCTAGATCCCACCACAATAAAATATCAGTAAAATAAAGCGAATCTTTCTTCCAATAATCCCAAAATGCATGGATGGTTTCATTATATTTGGAATCTTTTAAAATTGAACAATTTAGGTGCCAAAATCCTGGTCCTTTAGATATTTTATCATCTGCTATATCAATAGTTGCACAATCGTGGTCTGATAAAGTGTTTCTGATAATATGGCATAAATTTACTTGAACAAGATGACTTATATATATTCTGTCTAACCTCGAATGTACATTTAGATAAAAATTATGATATGTACACATTTTCCCTTCTGGGTTTAATTTTCTATAAGAGTCTGATAACAGGTATCGGTCTTTAAGAACTGAAAATTCGTTATTACCTATGAGACAGTCTTTATTGATACTGCTTCCTCCCTGCTTATCCAAAGATATATCTTCAATGAAATTAAAATCCCCAGCTATAATAATAGGATGGTTAACAATTTCATCAGTCAAAATATATTCAGAAACATTTTTTATAAAGGTTCTTCGTTCATTTTTTTGTGTAGGACAATATAAATTAACAATGTTATATGTATAATTACTCAAAGAAAAAAGAATACTTACGATTCTCCCTTGAACGTCCGTCTTGCTCTGCTGTATGTTAATGTCTAGATCCCCTGAAAACCATATAGCCACCCCATTATGACGCTCTACACACTCACTATATATAAAATTCCCTCCCCATTTCTTGGCTATGTTATTATACTCAGAACATTTTAAAAAGGTTTCTTGTAGACATATTATATTAATTCTATTCTTCACAATGTTTTCGTGTACTAATGCCTGTTTACTGACATCACCGAGTCCTCTTATATTAAGAGTAGCTATTCTGAATATTAATCATATAATAGAATAATACCAAAAGAAGTTCATTTTCAGGATGTAGCTAACTCGTAGTCCGGGGGCGTGAAGCGGCAGTCGTCTGGCGGAGAATCATCGGGGTCCATAGTCCGTGGGCGTATGCAGGTAGTCATCTGAGTCCCAGGCAGTGTATACGTAACGTCACTCAACGACATCTGGATCGACGGCGGACCAGCGACTGGTGTGGACGAACGCAGGGGCATCATCGGCATTAACGGGGATCGTAAATGTGGTACTGGCTGATCTAACAGTGTGGACGGTTTTTTCAAAACGGTAAGTACATGAGACGGGTCAGACGGCGAGTCTGGCAGTAACCGTTTCCGGCGATCTAATTTTGGTGTTTCTTCTTTTTCAGGTAACTCTTCGACAATTTCGAGCGGCGCGAAAGGATCCGGGTCAGAGTCGGAAACAGGTAAGTTTTCAGTTCCGGTTGTGCCGGTAGCCACCTGGTTGTCTTCTGGTGGAACGTCGTCGACCAGGGAGCCTGTTGGGACTACCGTAGTCTCAGTTACGATAGCATTTGTCGGCGTCTCCAATATATTCGGGTCGTAGCGATAATTCGGCTCTGGACAGTCTCTCGCTATATGTCCTGTTTCCTTGCACCGAAAGCATGTACGTTGCTTCCCCTTATGGCGAACGTAGGCTACGAAGCGTATGCCCCCGTGGAACAGCTGTATCCTGTCGGGGAGATCTCTATCGATCAACATGAGGATCTCTCTGTCCAACATTGGTAGTTGGGTTTCAGGCCATACTTTGTTCCGACACCCTCTCAGTATTTTACCATATTCTTCCAGCTCCTTGTTTACGTCTTCATGCGGCACATTTAGGGGTAGTCCTCGCAAGGTAACCCAGACTGGCTTTTTGGAATCAGCAAGAGCGGTTTCGAGCATAGTCCCAAAACATTCAACTCCATCCATTGCGACGACTTGTGCCACCTGGTGGCTGGTAAACACCAGTTGGAAAGTTGATGCTGACAAAGTGTGAGCGGCGCGTAGTCTGTCTCCGTAGTACTCAGCGATCTCTTTCATGGCTACGTTGAGCTGAACAGGCGTGAACGCATGGACACAAATGCACGAAGTGTTCGCATGATGGATGTTACCAGCCCAAGGTGGAGGACGCTGGGTCCCCCCACCCCACGGGTTGGTGGGTGGAGCCATCGCGCGCGCGCGAAGGTAAGACACTGACGAGACACATGATCACGGTGTCCCCCGTGCCAGGTAAGTATGCTTAACAGCGCCACATGCAAGGGTTGGCTTGCAAAATTTTCATCAAAATATGGGTGTTGCGATTACCTGGGCAGAACACATTTTTCCGGGCGGCATAATTGAGAATTCGGTACCTAGCCAAAGAACCCTTGCCGACCCCACGCTTAATTAACGCCGCCTGACTTGCGCAAGGACGAGACGTTGGGACGACGGTGCCCTCTACCGGCTCTCGTCTTCACTAAAGGATGCCCGCCTTGGCCACATATTCCAACTCTCCGACAGCTATGGGCCATTTCGGCAAACAAAGCTGGAACTGACAGAAATCATGATATCGTTTCTTCGCACGGAGGCCGACATTTTGACTTACCTGTACAAAAAGGAACATGCGATGCTAGTCATGACAAACTCCCAGATCACTCATTTGTGGCCACCCGTTTCCCCGTATCGTTATCAAAACAGTGGCAGTGACCGTGTGCGGATATACAACAACAAAGAACCCCCACCCCCTTAATTGGTTCGCCAAGCCCGACTTGTTGACAAGTTCCGACCCCGTGAGCAGGTCTGTCAAAGCAGCCGGCTCGGATCAGCCAGCCGCCAGACAGGTCGTTTATCAGCGAGCGAGTCGAGGACTCAGACCGGCAGCCGGGCTCGCTCGCGGTCTCGGCGAATTTATGTCGGCGTGTTTTGAAACAACAAACGTTTTACGGTTGGGCCTCCAACATTAATTTCTTTAAAGTTCACCGAGCAAGTTTGATACGGTATCGCTGAGCATGATTGACATTCAAACAACCATTTGTAAGTTTCATTCTGTTTGTAGACTGGACAGCCTCTCTCTTAAAATAAGAACTAGATGCTTCAGATGTATACCCTTTGGTCCGAAAAATAGGTAAGAAAATGAATAAAAATGAACCGGTCTGGGGTTGTAGTACAGCCAAGTTGTGTGTGACCGTTGATATCAGGGGCTCATTCAGGGAAGTTCAATATCTGTCTGCTTTTCCTCCTCTCTCCTCACATGAATGCTTCGTACTGTTCGCTGGAAAAAAACATAAACAACAACAAAAAACAAAACAAAAAAACTTCAGACCCCTATAAACCGTGAATAACACACACACAGAGCCTGATTTATTAAGAGGTTCTAATTAAGAATGCGTACGTGGTGCATGATTGTCGGCCATGCAAACTGAACCAAGTTTTATAAATATGTGTTCTAGAATCAATTGGAATAACAGTTAATAGATATGTTTTTACCGAGAGCGTATATGGAGCGGCATTATTATTATTATTATTATTAGGCCTACTGTCGTTCTTGGGCGATCGACTGTGCAGATGATACCCATACATTGGTGTACGTACTTCGAAACGAAAGAGTGGCTTGCACGGACTAGTAAAATGGTCAAATAAAAAAAAAAAAAAAAAAAATGGGATTGGCTTTTAACTGAATATTAGTTTCATTTTTCCCCGGGGACATTGCATTGCAGGTTAGTATGTCTGGTTTGTGCAACTATATATATATAAATATATATATATATATTTATTTATTTATTTATTTAAGACAAAGACAGTTAATCACACAGACGTCCAGTGATGAAGAAATAAACAATAATATACATAATTCTTTCCCTTCTGTTTGATAAAAATAGACCCGCTTGCCATTAAAAATCAATACAGAATTATAGACAAAAGAAGTGAAAGTTCAATAATGTGACCTATTGTCATGACAAAATTCGGTTTATTCAGGAAGCTGTAATCCGGACCACTTAGAAGCGCCTGTGTTTATTTATTGTTAAATATCTTATATTACATAATGTTTGTCAATACCGAAGAAAGTGACCTATCATTGTATGCATTATCAGGCTAATGAGTGCCGTTGGTTAATTACAAGGCAATCGACCGTCGGGTAAAGAAAACATTATAATCCAGTTACATATTCCTATGTGACACAAAATATCAGTTAAAACAATATTTTCACACATTTATCTCGACAGAATTAATGACTTCCTCATTTTGCATGAACCCAGACCATTTCCTGACAGCCACCCCCCCCCCCCCCTTTTTTTTTTTTTTTTTTCTTATTTTTAGGCCAAAAAAAAAAAAAAACAAAAAAAAAACAGAGGTCATGTGATTTCTTTTTCAGCAGCTATCAGCACTGGCAACTCTGCAGTAACGTCAGCCCCTGGAAAACCCCACGTGACATGACATTCTCAGTCTCAGTAACAACACAGTATTTCTGCCACTGTCAGGCCCTAATATTCAGCGGAGAATAAAAACAACATGACTTACTAGATCAGAGTCGTTGCTGAAATTCGCTCACTCCAGGATGTCACACTTGCACCAGCCAATCACACCGGGCCAAAGGCTTCGATGCCGCTGCAATCTACCCTACACATAACACACGCACGTGCGCTTGTTTGTAAACACTGCAGCACACCGAATTTTGCTCATCGCCCAAGTGCTGTTACATTTCTGTTCTCAACCTGCTTGTTAAGTAAAACGCCCGACAGCATCAAACGCTTTCAAAGAGATGCGCGTGTGCGTCCGTCCGAGATATTAACTGTCTGGCCTTCACGGAGACGCTGCACGTACACATCTACTCTGCAGAGCTCTTATTAGGGAGAAGGAACTGATTTTTGCTTGTTTATCAGGGGATAGCGCGAACGCAGTCCCCCACTACCAAAAATTGCGCACTCGAGTTACCCGCATTTGGGGTAATCGCAGGGGTCAGCCCAACCGGAGTGCAATGGAAAGGCCTCGCCCTGGGGGAACCGCCTTGCTGATCACGGTGTCCCCCGTGCCAGGTAAGTATGCTTAACAGCGCCACATGCAAGGGTCGGCTTGCAAAATTTTCATCAAAATATGGGTGTTGCGATTAACTGGGCAGAACACATTTTTCCGGGTGGCATAATTGAGAATTCGGTACCTAGCCAAAGAACCCTTGCCGTTCTTATTCGCTTCTTATCGATAAGGTGATCTGCCCGATCGCCTAATTAGCCGTGCGACCCCACGCTTAATTAACGCCGCCTGACTTGCGCAAGGACGAGACGTTGGGACGACGGTGCCCTCTACCGGCTCTCGTCTTCACTAAAGGATGCCCGCCTTGGCCACATATTCCAACTCTCCGACAGCTATGGGCCATTTCGGCAAACAAAGCTGGAACTGACAGAAATCATGATATCGTTTCTTCGCACGGAGGCCGACATTTTGACTTACCTGTACAAAAAGGAACATGCGATGCTAGTCATGACAAACTCCCAGATCACTCATTTGTGGCCACCCGTTTCCCCGTATCGTTATCAAAACAGTGGCAGTGACCGTGTGCGGATATACAACAACAAAGAACCCCCACCCCCTTAATTGGTTCGCCAAGCCCGACTTGTTGACAAGTTCCGACCCCGTGAGCAGGTCTGTCAAAGCAGCCGGCTCGGATCAGCCAGCCGCCAGACAGGTCGTTTATCAGCGAGCGAGTCGAGGACTCAGACCGGCAGCCGGGCTCGCTCGCGGTCTCGGCGAATTTATGTCGGCGTGTTTTGAAACAACAAACGTTTTACGGTTGGGCCTCCAACATTAATTTCTTTAAAGTTCACCGAGCAAGTTTGATACGGTATCGCTGAGCATGATTGACATTCAAACAACCATTTGTAAGTTTCATTCTGTTTGTAGACTGGACAGCCTCTCTCTTAAAATAAGAACTAGATGCTTCAGATGTATACCCTTTGGTCCGAAAAATAGGTAAGAAAATGAATAAAAATGAACCGGTCTGGGGTTGTAGTACAGCCAAGTTGTGTGTGACCGTTGATATCAGGGGCTCATTCAGGGAAGTTCAATATCTGTCTGCTTTTCCTCCTCTCTCCTCACATGAATGCTTCGTACTGTTCGCTGGAAAAAAACATAAACAACAACAAAAAACAAAACAAAAAAACTTCAGACCCCTATAAACCGTGAATAACACACACACAGAGCCTGATTTATTAAGAGGTTCTAATTAAGAATGCGTACGTGGTGCATGATTGTCGGCCATGCAAACTGAACCAAGTTTTATAAATATGTGTTCTAGAATCAATTGGAATAACAGTTAATAGATATGTTTTTACCGAGAGCGTATATGGAGCGGCATTATTATTATTATTATTATTAGGCCTACTGTCGTTCTTGGGCGATCAACTGTGCAGATGATACCCATACATTGGTGTACGTACTTCGAAACGAAAGAGTGGCTTGCACGGACTAGTAAAATGGTCAAATAAAAAAAAAAAAAAAAAAAATGGGATTGGCTTTTAACTGAATATTAGTTTCATTTTTCCCCGGGGACATTGCATTGCAGGTTAGTATGTCTGGTTTGTGCAACTATATATATATAAATATATATATATATATTTATTTATTTATTTATTTAAGACAAAGACAGTTAATCACACAGACGTCCAGTGATGAAGAAATAAACAATAATATACATAATTCTTTCCCTTCTGTTTGATAAAAATAGACCCGCTTGCCATTAAAAATCAATACAGAATTATAGACAAAAGAAGTGAAAGTTCAATAATGTGACCTATTGTCATGACAAAATTCGGTTTATTCAGGAAGCTGTAATCCGGACCACTTAGAAGCGCCTGTGTTTATTTATTGTTAAATATCTTATATTACATAATGTTTGTCAATACCGAAGAAAGTGACCTATCATTGTATGCATTATCAGGCTAATGAGTGCCGTTGGTTAATTACAAGGCAATCGACCGTCGGGTAAAGAAAACATTATAATCCAGTTACATATTCCTATGTGACACAAAATATCAGTTAAAACAATATTTTCACACATTTATCTCGACAGAATTAATGACTTCCTCATTTTGCATGAACCCAGACCATTTCCTGACAGCCACCCCCCCCCCCCCCCTTTTTTTTTTTTTTTTTTTCTTCTTATTTTTAGGCCAAAAAAAAAAAAAAAACAAAAAAAAAACAGAGGTCATGTGATTTCTTTTTCAGCAGCTATCAGCACTGGCAACTCTGCAGTAACGTCAGCCCCTGGAAAACCCCACGTGACATGACATTCTCAGTCTCAGTAACAACACAGTATTTCTGCCACTGTCAGGCCCTAATATTCAGCGGAGAATAAAAACAACATGACTTACTAGATCAGAGTCGTTGCTGAAATTCGCTCACTCCAGGATGTCACACTTGCACCAGCCAATCACACCGGGCCAAAGGCTTCGATGCCGCTGCAATCTACCCTACACATAACACACGCACGTGCGCTTGTTTGTAAACACTGCAGCACACCGAATTTTGCTCATCGCCCAAGTGCTGTTACATTTCTGTTCTCAACCTGCTTGTTAAGTAAAACGCCCGACAGCATCAAACGCTTTCAAAGAGATGCGCGTGTGCGTCCGTCCGAGATATTAACTGTCTGGCCTTCACGGAGACGCTGCACGTACACATCTACTCTGCAGAGCTCTTATTAGGGAGAAGGAACTGATTTTTGCTTGTTTATCAGGGGATAGCGCGAACGCAGTCCCCCACTACCAAAAATTGCGCACTCGAGTTACCCGCATTTGGGGTAATCGCAGGGGTCAGCCCAACCGGAGTGCAATGGAAAGGCCTCGCCCTGGGGGAACCGCCTTGCTGATCACGGTGTCCCCCGTGCCAGGTAAGTATGCTTAACAGCGCCACATGCAAGGGTCGGCTTGCAAAATTTTCATCAAAATATGGGTGTTGCGATTAACTGGGCAGAACACATTTTTCCGGGTGGCATAATTGAGAATTCGGTACCTAGCCAAAGAACCCTTGCCGTTCTTATTCGCTTCTTATCGATAAGGTGATCTGCCCGATCGCCTAATTAGCCGTGCGACCCCACGCTTAATTAACGCCGCCTGACTTGCGCAAGGACGAGACGTTGGGACGACGGTGCCCTCTACCGGCTCTCGTCTTCACTAAAGGATGCCCGCCTTGGCCACATATTCCAACTCTCCGACAGCTATGGGCCATTTCGGCAAACAAAGCTGGAACTGACAGAAATCATGATATCGTTTCTTCGCACGGAGGCCGACATTTTGACTTACCTGTACAAAAAGGAACATGCGATGCTAGTCATGACAAACTCCCAGATCACTCATTTGTGGCCACCCGTTTCCCCGTATCGTTATCAAAACAGTGGCAGTGACCGTGTGCGGATATACAACAACAAAGAACCCCCACCCCCTTAATTGGTTCGCCAAGCCCGACTTGTTGACAAGTTCCGACCCCGTGAGCAGGTCTGTCAAAGCAGCCGGCTCGGATCAGCCAGCCGCCAGACAGGTCGTTTATCAGCGAGCGAGTCGAGGACTCAGACCGGCAGCCGGGCTCGCTCGCGGTCTCGGCGAATTTATGTCGGCGTGTTTTGAAACAACAAACGTTTTACGGTTGGGCCTCCAACATTAATTTCTTTAAAGTTCACCGAGCAAGTTTGATACGGTATCGCTGAGCATGATTGACATTCAAACAACCATTTGTAAGTTTCATTCTGTTTGTAGACTGGACAGCCTCTCTCTTAAAATAAGAACTAGATGCTTCAGATGTATACCCTTTGGTCCGAAAAATAGGTAAGAAAATGAATAAAAATGAACCGGTCTGGGGTTGTAGTACAGCCAAGTTGTGTGTGACCGTTGATATCAGGGGCTCATTCAGGGAAGTTCAATATCTGTCTGCTTTTCCTCCTCTCTCCTCACATGAATGCTTCGTACTGTTCGCTGGAAAAAAACATAAACAACAACAAAAAACAAAACAAAAAAACTTCAGACCCCTATAAACCGTGAATAACACACACACAGAGCCTGATTTATTAAGAGGTTCTAATTAAGAATGCGTACGTGGTGCATGATTGTCGGCCATGCAAACTGAACCAAGTTTTATAAATATGTGTTCTAGAATCAATTGGAATAACAGTTAATAGATATGTTTTTACCGAGAGCGTATATGGAGCGGCATTATTATTATTATTATTATTAGGCCTACTGTCGTTCTTGGGCGATCGACTGTGCAGATGATACCCATACATTGGTGTACGTACTTCGAAACGAAAGAGTGGCTTGCACGGACTAGTAAAATGGTCAAATAAAAAAAAAAAAAAAAAAAATGGGATTGGCTTTTAACTGAATATTAGTTTCATTTTTCCCCGGGGACATTGCATTGCAGGTTAGTATGTCTGGTTTGTGCAACTATATATATATAAATATATATATATATATTTATTTATTTATTTATTTAAGACAAAGACAGTTAATCACACAGACGTCCAGTGATGAAGAAATAAACAATAATATACATAATTCTTTCCCTTCTGTTTGATAAAAATAGACCCGCTTGCCATTAAAAATCAATACAGAATTATAGACAAAAGAAGTGAAAGTTCAATAATGTGACCTATTGTCATGACAAAATTCGGTTTATTCAGGAAGCTGTAATCCGGACCACTTAGAAGCGCCTGTGTTTATTTATTGTTAAATATCTTATATTACATAATGTTTGTCAATACCGAAGAAAGTGACCTATCATTGTATGCATTATCAGGCTAATGAGTGCCGTTGGTTAATTACAAGGCAATCGACCGTCGGGTAAAGAAAACATTATAATCCAGTTACATATTCCTATGTGACACAAAATATCAGTTAAAACAATATTTTCACACATTTATCTCGACAGAATTAATGACTTCCTCATTTTGCATGAACCCAGACCATTTCCTGACAGCCACCCCCCCCCCCCCTTTTTTTTTTTTTTTTTTCTTCTTATTTTTAGGCCAAAAAAAAAAAAAAACAAAAAAAAAACAGAGGTCATGTGATTTCTTTTTCAGCAGCTATCAGCACTGGCAACTCTGCAGTAACGTCAGCCCCTGGAAAACCCCACGTGACATGACATTCTCAGTCTCAGTAACAACACAGTATTTCTGCCACTGTCAGGCCCTAATATTCAGCGGAGAATAAAAACAACATGACTTACTAGATCAGAGTCGTTGCTGAAATTCGCTCACTCCAGGATGTCACACTTGCACCAGCCAATCACACCGGGCCAAAGGCTTCGATGCCGCTGCAATCTACCCTACACATAACACACGCACGTGCGCTTGTTTGTAAACACTGCAGCACACCGAATTTTGCTCATCGCCCAAGTGCTGTTACATTTCTGTTCTCAACCTGCTTGTTAAGTAAAACGCCCGACAGCATCAAACGCTTTCAAAGAGATGCGCGTGTGCGTCCGTCCGAGATATTAACTGTCTGGCCTTCACGGAGACGCTGCACGTACACATCTACTCTGCAGAGCTCTTATTAGGGAGAAGGAACTGATTTTTGCTTGTTTATCAGGGGATAGCGCGAACGCAGTCCCCCACTACCAAAAATTGCGCACTCGAGTTACCCGCATTTGGGGTAATCGCAGGGGTCAGCCCAACCGGAGTGCAATGGAAAGGCCTCGCCCTGGGGGAACCGCCTTGCTGATCACGGTGTCCCCCGTGCCAGGTAAGTATGCTTAACAGCGCCACATGCAAGGGTCGGCTTGCAAAATTTTCATCAAAATATGGGTGTTGCGATTAACTGGGCAGAACACATTTTTCCGGGTGGCATAATTGAGAATTCGGTACCTAGCCAAAGAACCCTTGCCGTTCTTATTCGCTTCTTATCGATAAGGTGATCTGCCCGATCGCCTAATTAGCCGTGCGACCCCACGCTTAATTAACGCCGCCTGACTTGCGCAAGGACGAGACGTTGGGACGACGGTGCCCTCTACCGGCTCTCGTCTTCACTAAAGGATGCCCGCCTTGGCCACATATTCCAACTCTCCGACAGCTATGGGCCATTTCGGCAAACAAAGCTGGAACTGACAGAAATCATGATATCGTTTCTTCGCACGGAGGCCGACATTTTGACTTACCTGTACAAAAAGGAACATGCGATGCTAGTCATGACAAACTCCCAGATCACTCATTTGTGGCCACCCGTTTCCCCGTATCGTTATCAAAACAGTGGCAGTGACCGTGTGCGGATATACAACAACAAAGAACCCCCACCCCCTTAATTGGTTCGCCAAGCCCGACTTGTTGACAAGTTCCGACCCCGTGAGCAGGTCTGTCAAAGCAGCCGGCTCGGATCAGCCAGCCGCCAGACAGGTCGTTTATCAGCGAGCGAGTCGAGGACTCAGACCGGCAGCCGGGCTCGCTCGCGGTCTCGGCGAATTTATGTCGGCGTGTTTTGAAACAACAAACGTTTTACGGTTGGGCCTCCAACATTAATTTCTTTAAAGTTCACCGAGCAAGTTTGATACGGTATCGCTGAGCATGATTGACATTCAAACAACCATTTGTAAGTTTCATTCTGTTTGTAGACTGGACAGCCTCTCTCTTAAAATAAGAACTAGATGCTTCAGATGTATACCCTTTGGTCCGAAAAATAGGTAAGAAAATGAATAAAAATGAACCGGTCTGGGGTTGTAGTACAGCCAAGTTGTGTGTGACCGTTGATATCAGGGGCTCATTCAGGGAAGTTCAATATCTGTCTGCTTTTCCTCCTCTCTCCTCACATGAATGCTTCGTACTGTTCGCTGGAAAAAAACATAAACAACAACAAAAAACAAAACAAAAAAACTTCAGACCCCTATAAACCGTGAATAACACACACACAGAGCCTGATTTATTAAGAGGTTCTAATTAAGAATGCGTACGTGGTGCATGATTGTCGGCCATGCAAACTGAACCAAGTTTTATAAATATGTGTTCTAGAATCAATTGGAATAACAGTTAATAGATATGTTTTTACCGAGAGCGTATATGGAGCGGCATTATTATTATTATTATTATTAGGCCTACTGTCGTTCTTGGGCGATCGACTGTGCAGATGATACCCATACATTGGTGTACGTACTTCGAAACGAAAGAGTGGCTTGCACGGACTAGTAAAATGGTCAAATAAAAAAAAAAAAAAAAAAAATGGGATTGGCTTTTAACTGAATATTAGTTTCATTTTTCCCCGGGGACATTGCATTGCAGGTTAGTATGTCTGGTTTGTGCAACTATATATATATAAATATATATATATATATTTATTTATTTATTTATTTAAGACAAAGACAGTTAATCACACAGACGTCCAGTGATGAAGAAATAAACAATAATATACATAATTCTTTCCCTTCTGTTTGATAAAAATAGACCCGCTTGCCATTAAAAATCAATACAGAATTATAGACAAAAGAAGTGAAAGTTCAATAATGTGACCTATTGTCATGACAAAATTCGGTTTATTCAGGAAGCTGTAATCCGGACCACTTAGAAGCGCCTGTGTTTATTTATTGTTAAATATCTTATATTACATAATGTTTGTCAATACCGAAGAAAGTGACCTATCATTGTATGCATTATCAGGCTAATGAGTGCCGTTGGTTAATTACAAGGCAATCGACCGTCGGGTAAAGAAAACATTATAATCCAGTTACATATTCCTATGTGACACAAAATATCAGTTAAAACAATATTTTCACACATTTATCTCGACAGAATTAATGACTTCCTCATTTTGCATGAACCCAGACCATTTCCTGACAGCCACCCCCCCCCCCCCTTTTTTTTTTTTTTTTTTCTTCTTATTTTTAGGCCAAAAAAAAAAAAAAACAAAAAAAAAACAGAGGTCATGTGATTTCTTTTTCAGCAGCTATCAGCACTGGCAACTCTGCAGTAACGTCAGCCCCTGGAAAACCCCACGTGACATGACATTCTCAGTCTCAGTAACAACACAGTATTTCTGCCACTGTCAGGCCCTAATATTCAGCGGAGAATAAAAACAACATGACTTACTAGATCAGAGTCGTTGCTGAAATTCGCTCACTCCAGGATGTCACACTTGCACCAGCCAATCACACCGGGCCAAAGGCTTCGATGCCGCTGCAATCTACCCTACACATAACACACGCACGTGCGCTTGTTTGTAAACACTGCAGCACACCGAATTTTGCTCATCGCCCAAGTGCTGTTACATTTCTGTTCTCAACCTGCTTGTTAAGTAAAACGCCCGACAGCATCAAACGCTTTCAAAGAGATGCGCGTGTGCGTCCGTCCGAGATATTAACTGTCTGGCCTTCACGGAGACGCTGCACGTACACATCTACTCTGCAGAGCTCTTATTAGGGAGAAGGAACTGATTTTTGCTTGTTTATCAGGGGATAGCGCGAACGCAGTCCCCCACTACCAAAAATTGCGCACTCGAGTTACCCGCATTTGGGGTAATCGCAGGGGTCAGCCCAACCGGAGTGCAATGGAAAGGCCTCGCCCTGGGGGAACCGCCTTGCTGATCACGGTGTCCCCCGTGCCAGGTAAGTATGCTTAACAGCGCCACATGCAAGGGTCGGCTTGCAAAATTTTCATCAAAATATGGGTGTTGCGATTAACTGGGCAGAACACATTTTTCCGGGTGGCATAATTGAGAATTCGGTACCTAGCCAAAGAACCCTTGCCGTTCTTATTCGCTTCTTATCGATAAGGTGATCTGCCCGATCGCCTAATTAGCCGTGCGACCCCACGCTTAATTAACGCCGCCTGACTTGCGCAAGGACGAGACGTTGGGACGACGGTGCCCTCTACCGGCTCTCGTCTTCACTAAAGGATGCCCGCCTTGGCCACATATTCCAACTCTCCGACAGCTATGGGCCATTTCGGCAAACAAAGCTGGAACTGACAGAAATCATGATATCGTTTCTTCGCACGGAGGCCGACATTTTGACTTACCTGTACAAAAAGGAACATGCGATGCTAGTCATGACAAACTCCCAGATCACTCATTTGTGGCCACCCGTTTCCCCGTATCGTTATCAAAACAGTGGCAGTGACCGTGTGCGGATATACAACAACAAAGAACCCCCACCCCCTTAATTGGTTCGCCAAGCCCGACTTGTTGACAAGTTCCGACCCCGTGAGCAGGTCTGTCAAAGCAGCCGGCTCGGATCAGCCAGCCGCCAGACAGGTCGTTTATCAGCGAGCGAGTCGAGGACTCAGACCGGCAGCCGGGCTCGCTCGCGGTCTCGGCGAATTTATGTCGGCGTGTTTTGAAACAACAAACGTTTTACGGTTGGGCCTCCAACATTAATTTCTTTAAAGTTCACCGAGCAAGTTTGATACGGTATCGCTGAGCATGATTGACATTCAAACAACCATTTGTAAGTTTCATTCTGTTTGTAGACTGGACAGCCTCTCTCTTAAAATAAGAACTAGATGCTTCAGATGTATACCCTTTGGTCCGAAAAATAGGTAAGAAAATGAATAAAAATGAACCGGTCTGGGGTTGTAGTACAGCCAAGTTGTGTGTGACCGTTGATATCAGGGGCTCATTCAGGGAAGTTCAATATCTGTCTGCTTTTCCTCCTCTCTCCTCACATGAATGCTTCGTACTGTTCGCTGGAAAAAAACATAAACAACAACAAAAAACAAAACAAAAAAACTTCAGACCCCTATAAACCGTGAATAACACACACACAGAGCCTGATTTATTAAGAGGTTCTAATTAAGAATGCGTACGTGGTGCATGATTGTCGGCCATGCAAACTGAACCAAGTTTTATAAATATGTGTTCTAGAATCAATTGGAATAACAGTTAATAGATATGTTTTTACCGAGAGCGTATATGGAGCGGCATTATTATTATTATTATTATTAGGCCTACTGTCGTTCTTGGGCGATCGACTGTGCAGATGATACCCATACATTGGTGTACGTACTTCGAAACGAAAGAGTGGCTTGCACGGACTAGTAAAATGGTCAAATAAAAAAAAAAAAAAAAAAAATGGGATTGGCTTTTAACTGAATATTAGTTTCATTTTTCCCCGGGGACATTGCATTGCAGGTTAGTATGTCTGGTTTGTGCAACTATATATATATAAATATATATATATATATTTATTTATTTATTTATTTAAGACAAAGACAGTTAATCACACAGACGTCCAGTGATGAAGAAATAAACAATAATATACATAATTCTTTCCCTTCTGTTTGATAAAAATAGACCCGCTTGCCATTAAAAATCAATACAGAATTATAGACAAAAGAAGTGAAAGTTCAATAATGTGACCTATTGTCATGACAAAATTCGGTTTATTCAGGAAGCTGTAATCCGGACCACTTAGAAGCGCCTGTGTTTATTTATTGTTAAATATCTTATATTACATAATGTTTGTCAATACCGAAGAAAGTGACCTATCATTGTATGCATTATCAGGCTAATGAGTGCCGTTGGTTAATTACAAGGCAATCGACCGTCGGGTAAAGAAAACATTATAATCCAGTTACATATTCCTATGTGACACAAAATATCAGTTAAAACAATATTTTCACACATTTATCTCGACAGAATTAATGACTTCCTCATTTTGCATGAACCCAGACCATTTCCTGACAGCCACCCCCCCCCCCCCCTTTTTTTTTTTTTTTTTTCTTCTTATTTTTAGGCCAAAAAAAAAAAAAAAAAAAAAAAAAAACAGAGGTCATGTGATTTCTTTTTCAGCAGCTATCAGCACTGGCAACTCTGCAGTAACGTCAGCCCCTGGAAAACCCCACGTGACATGACATTCTCAGTCTCAGTAACAACACAGTATTTCTGCCACTGTCAGGCCCTAATATTCAGCGGAGAATAAAAACAACATGACTTACTAGATCAGAGTCGTTGCTGAAATTCGCTCACTCCAGGATGTCACACTTGCACCAGCCAATCACACCGGGCCAAAGGCTTCGATGCCGCTGCAATCTACCCTACACATAACACACGCACGTGCGCTTGTTTGTAAACACTGCAGCACACCGAATTTTGCTCATCGCCCAAGTGCTGTTACATTTCTGTTCTCAACCTGCTTGTTAAGTAAAACGCCCGACAGCATCAAACGCTTTCAAAGAGATGCGCGTGTGCGTCCGTCCGAGATATTAACTGTCTGGCCTTCACGGAGACGCTGCACGTACACATCTACTCTGCAGAGCTCTTATTAGGGAGAAGGAACTGATTTTTGCTTGTTTATCAGGGGATAGCGCGAACGCAGTCCCCCACTACCAAAAATTGCGCACTCGAGTTACCCGCATTTGGGGTAATCGCAGGGGTCAGCCCAACCGGAGTGCAATGGAAAGGCCTCGCCCTGGGGGAACCGCCTTGCTGATCACGGTGTCCCCCGTGCCAGGTAAGTATGCTTAACAGCGCCACATGCAAGGGTCGGCTTGCAAAATTTTCATCAAAATATGGGTGTTGCGATTAACTGGGCAGAACACATTTTTCCGGGTGGCATAATTGAGAATTCGGTACCTAGCCAAAGAACCCTTGCCGTTCTTATTCGCTTCTTATCGATAAGGTGATCTGCCCGATCGCCTAATTAGCCGTGCGACCCCACGCTTAATTAACGCCGCCTGACTTGCGCAAGGACGAGACGTTGGGACGACGGTGCCCTCTACCGGCTCTCGTCTTCACTAAAGGATGCCCGCCTTGGCCACATATTCCAACTCTCCGACAGCTATGGGCCATTTCGGCAAACAAAGCTGGAACTGACAGAAATCATGATATCGTTTCTTCGCACGGAGGCCGACATTTTGACTTACCTGTACAAAAAGGAACATGCGATGCTAGTCATGACAAACTCCCAGATCACTCATTTGTGGCCACCCGTTTCCCCGTATCGTTATCAAAACAGTGGCAGTGACCGTGTGCGGATATACAACAACAAAGAACCCCCACCCCCTTAATTGGTTCGCCAAGCCCGACTTGTTGACAAGTTCCGACCCCGTGAGCAGGTCTGTCAAAGCAGCCGGCTCGGATCAGCCAGCCGCCAGACAGGTCGTTTATCAGCGAGCGAGTCGAGGACTCAGACCGGCAGCCGGGCTCGCTCGCGGTCTCGGCGAATTTATGTCGGCGTGTTTTGAAACAACAAACGTTTTACGGTTGGGCCTCCAACATTAATTTCTTTAAAGTTCACCGAGCAAGTTTGATACGGTATCGCTGAGCATGATTGACATTCAAACAACCATTTGTAAGTTTCATTCTGTTTGTAGACTGGACAGCCTCTCTCTTAAAATAAGAACTAGATGCTTCAGATGTATACCCTTTGGTCCGAAAAATAGGTAAGAAAATGAATAAAAATGAACCGGTCTGGGGTTGTAGTACAGCCAAGTTGTGTGTGACCGTTGATATCAGGGGCTCATTCAGGGAAGTTCAATATCTGTCTGCTTTTCCTCCTCTCTCCTCACATGAATGCTTCGTACTGTTCGCTGGAAAAAAACATAAACAACAACAAAAAACAAAACAAAAAAACTTCAGACCCCTATAAACCGTGAATAACACACACACAGAGCCTGATTTATTAAGAGGTTCTAATTAAGAATGCGTACGTGGTGCATGATTGTCGGCCATGCAAACTGAACCAAGTTTTATAAATATGTGTTCTAGAATCAATTGGAATAACAGTTAATAGATATGTTTTTACCGAGAGCGTATATGGAGCGGCATTATTATTATTATTATTATTAGGCCTACTGTCGTTCTTGGGCGATCGACTGTGCAGATGATACCCATACATTGGTGTACGTACTTCGAAACGAAAGAGTGGCTTGCACGGACTAGTAAAATGGTCAAATAAAAAAAAAAAAAAAAAAAATGGGATTGGCTTTTAACTGAATATTAGTTTCATTTTTCCCCGGGGACATTGCATTGCAGGTTAGTATGTCTGGTTTGTGCAACTATATATATATAAATATATATATATATATTTATTTATTTATTTATTTAAGACAAAGACAGTTAATCACACAGACGTCCAGTGATGAAGAAATAAACAATAATATACATAATTCTTTCCCTTCTGTTTGATAAAAATAGACCCGCTTGCCATTAAAAATCAATACAGAATTATAGACAAAAGAAGTGAAAGTTCAATAATGTGACCTATTGTCATGACAAAATTCGGTTTATTCAGGAAGCTGTAATCCGGACCACTTAGAAGCGCCTGTGTTTATTTATTGTTAAATATCTTATATTACATAATGTTTGTCAATACCGAAGAAAGTGACCTATCATTGTATGCATTATCAGGCTAATGAGTGCCGTTGGTTAATTACAAGGCAATCGACCGTCGGGTAAAGAAAACATTATAATCCAGTTACATATTCCTATGTGACACAAAATATCAGTTAAAACAATATTTTCACACATTTATCTCGACAGAATTAATGACTTCCTCATTTTGCATGAACCCAGACCATTTCCTGACAGCCACCCCCCCCCCCCTTTTTTTTTTTTTTTTTTCTTCTTATTTTTAGGCCAAAAAAAAAAAAAAACAAAAAAAAAACAGAGGTCATGTGATTTCTTTTTCAGCAGCTATCAGCACTGGCAACTCTGCAGTAACGTCAGCCCCTGGAAAACCCCACGTGACATGACATTCTCAGTCTCAGTAACAACACAGTATTTCTGCCACTGTCAGGCCCTAATATTCAGCGGAGAATAAAAACAACATGACTTACTAGATCAGAGTCGTTGCTGAAATTCGCTCACTCCAGGATGTCACACTTGCACCAGCCAATCACACCGGGCCAAAGGCTTCGATGCCGCTGCAATCTACCCTACACATAACACACGCACGTGCGCTTGTTTGTAAACACTGCAGCACACCGAATTTTGCTCATCGCCCAAGTGCTGTTACATTTCTGTTCTCAACCTGCTTGTTAAGTAAAACGCCCGACAGCATCAAACGCTTTCAAAGAGATGCGCGTGTGCGTCCGTCCGAGATATTAACTGTCTGGCCTTCACGGAGACGCTGCACGTACACATCTACTCTGCAGAGCTCTTATTAGGGAGAAGGAACTGATTTTTGCTTGTTTATCAGGGGATAGCGCGAACGCAGTCCCCCACTACCAAAAATTGCGCACTCGAGTTACCCGCATTTGGGGTAATCGCAGGGGTCAGCCCAACCGGAGTGCAATGGAAAGGCCTCGCCCTGGGGGAACCGCCTTGCTGATCACGGTGTCCCCCGTGCCAGGTAAGTATGCTTAACAGCGCCACATGCAAGGGTCGGCTTGCAAAATTTTCATCAAAATATGGGTGTTGCGATTAACTGGGCAGAACACATTTTTCCGGGTGGCATAATTGAGAATTCGGTACCTAGCCAAAGAACCCTTGCCGTTCTTATTCGCTTCTTATCGATAAGGTGATCTGCCCGATCGCCTAATTAGCCGTGCGACCCCACGCTTAATTAACGCCGCCTGACTTGCGCAAGGACGAGACGTTGGGACGACGGTGCCCTCTACCGGCTCTCGTCTTCACTAAAGGATGCCCGCCTTGGCCACATATTCCAACTCTCCGACAGCTATGGGCCATTTCGGCAAACAAAGCTGGAACTGACAGAAATCATGATATCGTTTCTTCGCACGGAGGCCGACATTTTGACTTACCTGTACAAAAAGGAACATGCGATGCTAGTCATGACAAACTCCCAGATCACTCATTTGTGGCCACCCGTTTCCCCGTATCGTTATCAAAACAGTGGCAGTGACCGTGTGCGGATATACAACAACAAAGAACCCCCACCCCCTTAATTGGTTCGCCAAGCCCGACTTGTTGACAAGTTCCGACCCCGTGAGCAGGTCTGTCAAAGCAGCCGGCTCGGATCAGCCAGCCGCCAGACAGGTCGTTTATCAGCGAGCGAGTCGAGGACTCAGACCGGCAGCCGGGCTCGCTCGCGGTCTCGGCGAATTTATGTCGGCGTGTTTTGAAACAACAAACGTTTTACGGTTGGGCCTCCAACATTAATTTCTTTAAAGTTCACCGAGCAAGTTTGATACGGTATCGCTGAGCATGATTGACATTCAAACAACCATTTGTAAGTTTCATTCTGTTTGTAGACTGGACAGCCTCTCTCTTAAAATAAGAACTAGATGCTTCAGATGTATACCCTTTGGTCCGAAAAATAGGTAAGAAAATGAATAAAAATGAACCGGTCTGGGGTTGTAGTACAGCCAAGTTGTGTGTGACCGTTGATATCAGGGGCTCATTCAGGGAAGTTCAATATCTGTCTGCTTTTCCTCCTCTCTCCTCACATGAATGCTTCGTACTGTTCGCTGGAAAAAAACATAAACAACAACAAAAAACAAAACAAAAAAACTTCAGACCCCTATAAACCGTGAATAACACACACACAGAGCCTGATTTATTAAGAGGTTCTAATTAAGAATGCGTACGTGGTGCATGATTGTCGGCCATGCAAACTGAACCAAGTTTTATAAATATGTGTTCTAGAATCAATTGGAATAACAGTTAATAGATATGTTTTTACCGAGAGCGTATATGGAGCGGCATTATTATTATTATTATTATTAGGCCTACTGTCGTTCTTGGGCGATCGACTGTGCAGATGATACCCATACATTGGTGTACGTACTTCGAAACGAAAGAGTGGCTTGCACGGACTAGTAAAATGGTCAAATAAAAAAAAAAAAAAAAAAAATGGGATTGGCTTTTAACTGAATATTAGTTTCATTTTTCCCCGGGGACACTGCATTGCAGGTTAGTATGTCTGGTTTGTGCAACTATATATATATATAAATATATATATATATATTTATTTATTTATTTATTTAAGACAAAGACAGTTAATCACACAGACGTCCAGTGATGAAGAAATAAACAATAATATACATAATTCTTTCCCTTCTGTTTGATAAAAATAGACCCGCTTGCCATTAAAAATCAATACAGAATTATAGACAAAAGAAGTGAAAGTTCAATAATGTGACCTATTGTCATGACAAAATTCGGTTTATTCAGGAAGCTGTAATCCGGACCACTTAGAAGCGCCTGTGTTTATTTATTGTTAAATATCTTATATTACATAATGTTTGTCAATACCGAAGAAAGTGACCTATCATTGTATGCATTATCAGGCTAATGAGTGCCGTTGGTTAATTACAAGGCAATCGACCGTCGGGTAAAGAAAACATTATAATCCAGTTACATATTCCTATGTGACACAAAATATCAGTTAAAACAATATTTTCACACATTTATCTCGACAGAATTAATGACTTCCTCATTTTGCATGAACCCAGACCATTTCCTGACAGCCACCCCCCCCCCCCCCTTTTTTTTTTTTTTTTTTCTTCTTATTTTTAGGCCAAAAAAAAAAAAAAAAAAAAAAAAAAACAGAGGTCATGTGATTTCTTTTTCAGCAGCTATCAGCACTGGCAACTCTGCAGTAACGTCAGCCCCTGGAAAACCCCACGTGACATGACATTCTCAGTCTCAGTAACAACACAGTATTTCTGCCACTGTCAGGCCCTAATATTCAGCGGAGAATAAAAACAACATGACTTACTAGATCAGAGTCGTTGCTGAAATTCGCTCACTCCAGGATGTCACACTTGCACCAGCCAATCACACCGGGCCAAAGGCTTCGATGCCGCTGCAATCTACCCTACACATAACACACGCACGTGCGCTTGTTTGTAAACACTGCAGCACACCGAATTTTGCTCATCGCCCAAGTGCTGTTACATTTCTGTTCTCAACCTGCTTGTTAAGTAAAACGCCCGACAGCATCAAACGCTTTCAAAGAGATGCGCGTGTGCGTCCGTCCGAGATATTAACTGTCTGGCCTTCACGGAGACGCTGCACGTACACATCTACTCTGCAGAGCTCTTATTAGGGAGAAGGAACTGATTTTTGCTTGTTTATCAGGGGATAGCGCGAACGCAGTCCCCCACTACCAAAAATTGCGCACTCGAGTTACCCGCATTTGGGGTAATCGCAGGGGTCAGCCCAACCGGAGTGCAATGGAAAGGCCTCGCCCTGGGGGAACCGCCTTGCTGATCACGGTGTCCCCCGTGCCAGGTAAGTATGCTTAACAGCGCCACATGCAAGGGTCGGCTTGCAAAATTTTCATCAAAATATGGGTGTTGCGATTAACTGGGCAGAACACATTTTTCCGGGTGGCATAATTGAGAATTCGGTACCTAGCCAAAGAACCCTTGCCGTTCTTATTCGCTTCTTATCGATAAGGTGATCTGCCCGATCGCCTAATTAGCCGTGCGACCCCACGCTTAATTAACGCCGCCTGACTTGCGCAAGGACGAGACGTTGGGACGACGGTGCCCTCTACCGGCTCTCGTCTTCACTAAAGGATGCCCGCCTTGGCCACATATTCCAACTCTCCGACAGCTATGGGCCATTTCGGCAAACAAAGCTGGAACTGACAGAAATCATGATATCGTTTCTTCGCACGGAGGCCGACATTTTGACTTACCTGTACAAAAAGGAACATGCGATGCTAGTCATGACAAACTCCCAGATCACTCATTTGTGGCCACCCGTTTCCCCGTATCGTTATCAAAACAGTGGCAGTGACCGTGTGCGGATATACAACAACAAAGAACCCCCACCCCCTTAATTGGTTCGCCAAGCCCGACTTGTTGACAAGTTCCGACCCCGTGAGCAGGTCTGTCAAAGCAGCCGGCTCGGATCAGCCAGCCGCCAGACAGGTCGTTTATCAGCGAGCGAGTCGAGGACTCAGACCGGCAGCCGGGCTCGCTCGCGGTCTCGGCGAATTTATGTCGGCGTGTTTTGAAACAACAAACGTTTTACGGTTGGGCCTCCAACATTAATTTCTTTAAAGTTCACCGAGCAAGTTTGATACGGTATCGCTGAGCATGATTGACATTCAAACAACCATTTGTAAGTTTCATTCTGTTTGTAGACTGGACAGCCTCTCTCTTAAAATAAGAACTAGATGCTTCAGATGTATACCCTTTGGTCCGAAAAATAGGTAAGAAAATGAATAAAAATGAACCGGTCTGGGGTTGTAGTACAGCCAAGTTGTGTGTGACCGTTGATATCAGGGGCTCATTCAGGGAAGTTCAATATCTGTCTGCTTTTCCTCCTCTCTCCTCACATGAATGCTTCGTACTGTTCGCTGGAAAAAAACATAAACAACAACAAAAAACAAAACAAAAAAACTTCAGACCCCTATAAACCGTGAATAACACACACACAGAGCCTGATTTATTAAGAGGTTCTAATTAAGAATGCGTACGTGGTGCATGATTGTCGGCCATGCAAACTGAACCAAGTTTTATAAATATGTGTTCTAGAATCAATTGGAATAACAGTTAATAGATATGTTTTTACCGAGAGCGTATATGGAGCGGCATTATTATTATTATTATTATTAGGCCTACTGTCGTTCTTGGGCGATCGACTGTGCAGATGATACCCATACATTGGTGTACGTACTTCGAAACGAAAGAGTGGCTTGCACGGACTAGTAAAATGGTCAAATAAAAAAAAAAAAAAAAAAATGGGATTGGCTTTTAACTGAATATTAGTTTCATTTTTCCCCGGGGACATTGCATTGCAGGTTAGTATGTCTGGTTTGTGCAACTATATATATATAAATATATATATATATATTTATTTATTTATTTATTTAAGACAAAGACAGTTAATCACACAGACGTCCAGTGATGAAGAAATAAACAATAATATACATAATTCTTTCCCTTCTGTTTGATAAAAATAGACCCGCTTGCCATTAAAAATCAATACAGAATTATAGACAAAAGAAGTGAAAGTTCAATAATGTGACCTATTGTCATGACAAAATTCGGTTTATTCAGGAAGCTGTAATCCGGACCACTTAGAAGCGCCTGTGTTTATTTATTGTTAAATATCTTATATTACATAATGTTTGTCAATACCGAAGAAAGTGACCTATCATTGTATGCATTATCAGGCTAATGAGTGCCGTTGGTTAATTACAAGGCAATCGACCGTCGGGTAAAGAAAACATTATAATCCAGTTACATATTCCTATGTGACACAAAATATCAGTTAAAACAATATTTTCACACATTTATCTCGACAGAATTAATGACTTCCTCATTTTGCATGAACCCAGACCATTTCCTGACAGCCACCCCCCCCCCCCTTTTTTTTTTTTTTTTTTCTTCTTATTTTTAGGCCAAAAAAAAAAAAAAAACAAAAAAAAAACAGAGGTCATGTGATTTCTTTTTCAGCAGCTATCAGCACTGGCAACTCTGCAGTAACGTCAGCCCCTGGAAAACCCCACGTGACATGACATTCTCAGTCTCAGTAACAACACAGTATTTCTGCCACTGTCAGGCCCTAATATTCAGCGGAGAATAAAAACAACATGACTTACTAGATCAGAGTCGTTGCTGAAATTCGCTCACTCCAGGATGTCACACTTGCACCAGCCAATCACACCGGGCCAAAGGCTTCGATGCCGCTGCAATCTACCCTACACATAACACACGCACGTGCGCTTGTTTGTAAACACTGCAGCACACCGAATTTTGCTCATCGCCCAAGTGCTGTTACATTTCTGTTCTCAACCTGCTTGTTAAGTAAAACGCCCGACAGCATCAAACGCTTTCAAAGAGATGCGCGTGTGCGTCCGTCCGAGATATTAACTGTCTGGCCTTCACGGAGACGCTGCACGTACACATCTACTCTGCAGAGCTCTTATTAGGGAGAAGGAACTGATTTTTGCTTGTTTATCAGGGGATAGCGCGAACGCAGTCCCCCACTACCAAAAATTGCGCACTCGAGTTACCCGCATTTGGGGTAATCGCAGGGGTCAGCCCAACCGGAGTGCAATGGAAAGGCCTCGCCCTGGGGGAACCGCCTTGCTGATCACGGTGTCCCCCGTGCCAGGTAAGTATGCTTAACAGCGCCACATGCAAGGGTCGGCTTGCAAAATTTTCATCAAAATATGGGTGTTGCGATTAACTGGGCAGAACACATTTTTCCGGGTGGCATAATTGAGAATTCGGTACCTAGCCAAAGAACCCTTGCCGTTCTTATTCGCTTCTTATCGATAAGGTGATCTGCCCGATCGCCTAATTAGCCGTGCGACCCCACGCTTAATTAACGCCGCCTGACTTGCGCAAGGACGAGACGTTGGGACGACGGTGCCCTCTACCGGCTCTCGTCTTCACTAAAGGATGCCCGCCTTGGCCACATATTCCAACTCTCCGACAGCTATGGGCCATTTCGGCAAACAAAGCTGGAACTGACAGAAATCATGATATCGTTTCTTCGCACGGAGGCCGACATTTTGACTTACCTGTACAAAAAGGAACATGCGATGCTAGTCATGACAAACTCCCAGATCACTCATTTGTGGCCACCCGTTTCCCCGTATCGTTATCAAAACAGTGGCAGTGACCGTGTGCGGATATACAACAACAAAGAACCCCCACCCCCTTAATTGGTTCGCCAAGCCCGACTTGTTGACAAGTTCCGACCCCGTGAGCAGGTCTGTCAAAGCAGCCGGCTCGGATCAGCCAGCCGCCAGACAGGTCGTTTATCAGCGAGCGAGTCGAGGACTCAGACCGGCAGCCGGGCTCGCTCGCGGTCTCGGCGAATTTATGTCGGCGTGTTTTGAAACAACAAACGTTTTACGGTTGGGCCTCCAACATTAATTTCTTTAAAGTTCACCGAGCAAGTTTGATACGGTATCGCTGAGCATGATTGACATTCAAACAACCATTTGTAAGTTTCATTCTGTTTGTAGACTGGACAGCCTCTCTCTTAAAATAAGAACTAGATGCTTCAGATGTATACCCTTTGGTCCGAAAAATAGGTAAGAAAATGAATAAAAATGAACCGGTCTGGGGTTGTAGTACAGCCAAGTTGTGTGTGACCGTTGATATCAGGGGCTCATTCAGGGAAGTTCAATATCTGTCTGCTTTTCCTCCTCTCTCCTCACATGAATGCTTCGTACTGTTCGCTGGAAAAAAACATAAACAACAACAAAAAACAAAACAAAAAAACTTCAGACCCCTATAAACCGTGAATAACACACACACAGAGCCTGATTTATTAAGAGGTTCTAATTAAGAATGCGTACGTGGTGCATGATTGTCGGCCATGCAAACTGAACCAAGTTTTATAAATATGTGTTCTAGAATCAATTGGAATAACAGTTAATAGATATGTTTTTACCGAGAGCGTATATGGAGCGGCATTATTATTATTATTATTATTAGGCCTACTGTCGTTCTTGGGCGATCGACTGTGCAGATGATACCCATACATTGGTGTACGTACTTCGAAACGAAAGAGTGGCTTGCACGGACTAGTAAAATGGTCAAATAAAAAAAAAAAAAAAAAAAATGGGATTGGCTTTTAACTGAATATTAGTTTCATTTTTCCCCGGGGACACTGCATTGCAGGTTAGTATGTCTGGTTTGTGCAACTATATATATATATAAATATATATATATATATTTATTTATTTATTTATTTAAGACAAAGACAGTTAATCACACAGACGTCCAGTGATGAAGAAATAAACAATAATATACATAATTCTTTCCCTTCTGTTTGATAAAAATAGACCCGCTTGCCATTAAAAATCAATACAGAATTATAGACAAAAGAAGTGAAAGTTCAATAATGTGACCTATTGTCATGACAAAATTCGGTTTATTCAGGAAGCTGTAATCCGGACCACTTAGAAGCGCCTGTGTTTATTTATTGTTAAATATCTTATATTACATAATGTTTGTCAATACCGAAGAAAGTGACCTATCATTGTATGCATTATCAGGCTAATGAGTGCCGTTGGTTAATTACAAGGCAATCGACCGTCGGGTAAAGAAAACATTATAATCCAGTTACATATTCCTATGTGACACAAAATATCAGTTAAAACAATATTTTCACACATTTATCTCGACAGAATTAATGACTTCCTCATTTTGCATGAACCCAGACCATTTCCTGACAGCCACCCCCCCCCCCCCCCCCCTTTTTTTTTTTTTTTTTTTCTTCTTATTTTTAGGCCAAAAAAAAAAAAAACAAAAAAAAAACAGAGGTCATGTGATTTCTTTTTCAGCAGCTATCAGCACTGGCAACTCTGCAGTAACGTCAGCCCCTGGAAAACCCCACGTGACATGACATTCTCAGTCTCAGTAACAACACAGTATTTCTGCCACTGTCAGGCCCTAATATTCAGCGGAGAATAAAAACAACATGACTTACTAGATCAGAGTCGTTGCTGAAATTCGCTCACTCCAGGATGTCACACTTGCACCAGCCAATCACACCGGGCCAAAGGCTTCGATGCCGCTGCAATCTACCCTACACATAACACACGCACGTGCGCTTGTTTGTAAACACTGCAGCACACCGAATTTTGCTCATCGCCCAAGTGCTGTTACATTTCTGTTCTCAACCTGCTTGTTAAGTAAAACGCCCGACAGCATCAAACGCTTTCAAAGAGATGCGCGTGTGCGTCCGTCCGAGATATTAACTGTCTGGCCTTCACGGAGACGCTGCACGTACACATCTACTCTGCAGAGCTCTTATTAGGGAGAAGGAACTGATTTTTGCTTGTTTATCAGGGGATAGCGCGAACGCAGTCCCCCACTACCAAAAATTGCGCACTCGAGTTACCCGCATTTGGGGTGGTCGCAGATGTCGGCCTCAGCGGAGTGCAATGCAGTCTACAGTTGTCTACAGTTCTGACGCTCTCATTGGTTAAGAGTCTACACATTTGTCTACAGTGTATTGGTACTCACCTTCTGGTTTGACGAGAGTCTACAGTTTCTACAGTTGCCCGCCAATCATACAGCCGCTCACACATCCGCTCAACCCGGTCATGCCGGAAGGATGATCGGAAAAAACGGACGTCGGCGGTCGGAGATCAGTTCCAGTGACATGTCACAATGTTAACCAAAATAAATAAATAAATAAATGCAGCTTTCTGTGTTGGTCCTGTGCAATGACGGGTAAGAGAATGCGTGCGAATGTGTACACATGCGTTTGCAGTGTATATCTATAAAAGGACATGTTAATTAAAAGGATACCGGATATGTGTGGATGTTAAAATTCCATGCCAGGATAATTTATAAATCCACTCTTTATTTTTGTCCCAAATGTCTAAATAAAGTTTAAAGTTTTTTTAACTGTAAAACTGTTTCTTTTCTGGAAATCTATCTGTTAAATATTTATTTAAAATATAGTTAATTGGTTTTTATTATTTTTGTTTCTCCATGCACGGCCCGTTTAAACATAAGTGTAACGGCCAAAACAGTACATTCATGTTAATGATTAATATATGTATTCCTATTTGTATCTAGTAATTTCAAGTATGATTTGTGCATGTATGCAAGTGTTTATAATCTACAGAGCCTGTTAGACTTGTTCTGCCAATACTATTTCTAGTACAGCATGAGCACTGGGTAAACTGAAAGTATATTTCCAGTACAGCATAAGTGCTGGGTTAATTGAAGTATGTTTCTGGTACAGCAGGACACTGCGTCATTTGAAATGTGTCAGGCTGAGATTGCTTGTAACTAGTTCTTTACGTCTTATAGTGCACTAGAAGCCAGCTAATCTAATAAAGTCTTATAGTGCACGAGAAGCCAGCTAATCTAATAAAGTGTAACTTACTCTCTATGTCCTAGTGGACCAGAAGCTAGCTATAGTTCCATAAACGGTGTCGATGTAGGGTATTAAAACCCTGTAAGAGAACAGTGTCAGCATTCGGTCAGAGGCGAGCTGGCAAAGAATCACCAACTGCAAGACAGATTTTGGGATGCTGAGAGAATACTAAATTGGTATGTTTATGGTATTTCTTATTTCTAGTTTTTCATAAACCATTAGATTTTCTACAAGGATTCACATTATGGAGCAAGTTTATTGGTTGTGATTGATTTAGAATGAAATATCTGTTGTATAAAAAATAAAATGGAAGATTACATTTACGTAATTACATGTGACTGAAAAGTAACCTGCTAATATTCTGTAAAATCTGACTTTATTTGTAATTCTGTTTCTAAGCCTGCATTATTCAAGTGTGTATTTTACAGTACTTTGTAATTTGGTTTTATATTCATGAGACTGTTCTATTTTGGTTGAAGTCAATCGTTTGGGAATCATTTAGAAGTATGTTCTAGATTTGACAATAAAGAACGTGTTAACTCCAAAGGAATTGCATTATTTATACCAGCATCAGGTCTTACAATAAGTATACAGTATTTTTTAATTGAGACCCCTTTAAAATGATTTTTTTTTTGCCATTCCGGATATAAGAAATCGTCAAATAATAGATATGCACGCAATATATAAATAACAATTAAACTATAACGATCTCCAGAATTATATGCAAAAAAGAAAACCATTCTCTTTAATCTGCCCTTGTTTATATGGTCGTAATCAATCGAATTATCTTGCATGATATAGTTCAAACATAAGTCAAAGTACATATTTCCATTTGATTCAACTTTATAATCTAAACAAGATGACATCACATATTCCAAGCGGCCGTTCGTGGGTCAAGTCACGACATCCCGGTATCGGACTTGTGACATCCATGTTCTGCGCCGAAGGTCAAGGTCGCGAATGTTTACAAACAGTCAATTTGACAGTTTGCGTTACCTGAAGATATTGTCCTGTTTTCTCACTGTAAGTAGCTCTTTTCGCATAAAATCACACACAGTAGTCTGCGTCGTATTAATAGCTGTCCAATGACACCTTGCTGATAAAAATCGGACCATTTTTGGCGAAATAAAGACCAACTGTCACTTTCCGGAACACGAAAAATGACCGTCATCACTGACATGTCACTGTCAGTTCACCATCGCACCACTGCGCAGTATTTTATCCCTTTCCACAGATAATATAAGCATCATTCCTGTGCAGATTTATGTTATATTGCCCAAGTAAGCCCCACTTTGTTAGATTCCGAACATATTTAGCGAAATAACAACAAAATGTCACCCAGGCCCACAGTGTAAAACTGATATTATAAAAACCAGCATGTTATAACCACACAAAAAATTTAGTTCACATAATTAACGGATTTATAAAAAATAATGAGAGAATTGAATACCGTCATATTTTATTATACGTAGAGTGTTGGGATTATCTTGATTTTATTTAATAAATTTTCATTTATCATGGTGATCGTGCAAAATTAATATTAATCTGTATTGTTTTGTCTCTGTCAATTTTTTTTAAGATGCCGCAAAATTATAAATATAATTGTGTTTACTATGGAAAGTAAAAACCGTAATCTTGAGTCTATTTTGTAACATATTTCATGTATTTTATAAGTAAAAAATATGTTTAAATGAGAAAATTGAAAACCGTCATGTTTCATTAATTGTAAATTGTAGGCATTTCCTGTATCTATCTAATGGAATTCCATTTATTATGTTTTCGGAAGAGATAAATAACTGTATTATTTTATCGCTGTCAAAATATTTTCTCACACTGTAAAATTATAAATATTATAGTGTTTACATTCGAAAGTTAAAACCATAATTTATAGTCTATTTTGTAATATATTTCCATTTTTTCTCAACTTACAAATGTTTATACAAAGTCAACAAAGCTCTGACTGGTATTTGTACAATTTTATTTCTACAGAACTGAGACCCCCATTTGAGGAATAGGTACCAGTATTGGGAGAATGGAGTCAAAACGTACAGGTATGTTTACATGTCGAACAGACTCGGACTAAGTACAGATATCAAAACATAATGTTCATCAGTATTTTGTCAATTTTATTTCATGGTACAAATGAATACGATTAACTAACTTTTATGGGCTTGTGATTTCTCGCACACTTGCGGCAAAATTATATTATTGTTTGTGATAGCATTATTTGCTGTATGATAATATGGGGTATGATATTTTAAAAAATTAAAAAAAAAACATAACAGCTGTAGAAGAAAGTAATTTATTTGAAGCATTTATGGACAGAATAGGGGTGAATTTTGTTCTGATGTAATTGTAATGTTGTATTTTTGTTACAGAGAGTAAGAAGACTGATCCTTTGCAACCGGTACTCAGCATCTATGATGCAAGTGTTCCAGTCGATCGGCAGCAGTGTGTGCTGAAGGCCACCCGAGAAGCAAAAAATGCCGCATCTATGCCACCGCCACCAAGCATGGATGACTGGAAGCTACGGGATGAAAAAACAGCAGTTGATGCAGGTATTGTTATTTTTCACGTCATACATACTGAAGGATATCACACAAAAAAGCTCAACTAAAGTTGACTTTGTTGATAAAATGCCTAATTGATTAATTGCATTTGTTTTTATTTTCCATTTGCCAACACACAAGATGAGAGTCACTGAAATTCTTTAGGAATTAAAAAGTGCTACATTTATAGCAATGCCATTTAAAAAATGTCACAACTCATTACTTTTCACCAAAGGCAATAAAAATGACCCAAGTTTTTTCAAAAGTTGGGTTAATTAAATTTTTAATGTGTTTCTTGATAGCTGCATTAAGGAGGTTATGTTTTCACCCTGTCAGTTTGTTTGATTGCTGATTTGATTTTTTTCATTTCATGCTATCATTTCATCATGTTTGTATCATGCTGACCCAGCCTGAAGTATGATAAATTATTTGGTGTCACTTATATGTATGAATTGTATTTTCAGCTAAAAAACGGTGCTGGTTGTGGTCTCGTACTCCGACAGAGGATCAGTACCTGGGCCAGTTGATCATATCCTTTGGCAAGTACAATGGGAAGACGTTCAAATGGCTCATAGAAAATGATGTTGGCTATGTGAAGTAGTAAGTTATGCAAATTTCATATAGATTTGTCTTAACACCAGTTGTTGTAATTTTATTGGCTTAAAACTGTCCTTTGAACTATAATGCTTAATAAAGCACTGAGACTGAGCAGCAATGCATTCTAATCACCAGAGAATGGCAGCCTAAATGTAAAATATTCCCCACAAATTTTATTTAAATTGTGTCTGACTGTACCTTTAACATGATTTGAATGTGCGTATCTGAGTTTTATTGATAATAAATATAAGTAAAGAATAAAATAAAAATTTTATCAATTATATTATGCATCATAGACTGAAATTATTTACTGCAGTGTATTTGAGTCTGTAAAATAACATTTTTGTAGCCTGCTGGACAAACATGTCAAGGAGTCTAAGAACCCTGCACGTAAAAGTGAGATTCACGATGGGTGGCTGAAGGACTACCTCCTCCAGTACGCCAATCTCTTCCCGGCAGTGTCGTCACACCTGGAGGTCAACGTAGATAGCTGCGTGTATGGCCAGGGAAAGTTTAAGGCATTCTCCTATAAGGAGATGTACCAGTGGTACAAGCTCCACAAGGTTTTCCTGGCTGATCCACAGGCAGGTACAGCAGCCGAACGGACGCAGGCCCAGGATGCCTTCAATTCCACTAAGCAATGGCTGAATATGCAGGAAGCCAGCATCTCCAGCAAGGCCATGAAAAGGTTCAGGCAGTATGTTCTTGACAACGACAGGAAGGTAATGATCATCGATTGCTTTATATATAGTTCACATCAAAGCGCACTCAGTGTTTTATTTTATTACGTTTCATAACAAAATCTCATTATATTCCTCAATCCGGATCTTGCGCCAGATCCACACTAAAATGTAATCAATTCTTCATTGGCCCATTCTAGAAATGCCCTGGAAATATCATGATATCCCGTTTTTGAATGCCCCAATTATTTTGTGAAGAAACATGCATACACACAAACCCACACAAACAGGACTGAACACATACCCTCCTTGGGAAAACAAGAATTTCATTTATTATTGAAAGTATATCTTAACTGCACTTTGCACTGGAATAATACAAAAGAAATAAATCTGCAGATAAGTTCTATTAAGATGCATCATTTTACTCTAAATTTCAAAATGTCAGGTTGATATAACAATTTGCTGATTACAATGTGGAATGGTAACCGCTTATTCTTTCTGGTTATAGGAGGAAGGTGTGAGTGGCCAACAGCTGTCTACACGTTCCACCACCAGCACCACAGTGAAGCACTTTTCTCCTTCTAAGCATGACCCTACATGGGAAGATGATTCTGGTCTGCTGCAAGTGCCCGAACTCAATCTGACAAAAGGTACCGTATGATGTCTTTGTTTTAGGAGCATCACAATGTTCGTATTCATTAAAAGTAATTATGATTTTGTTGAAATATATAACTTGGTCTTCAAAATGATGATTCTACTGAACGCTAAGTAACGATTAATACATATGTCACAAATGATAAGTACACATATCTGCTAATAACAAATTCATTATCATTATAGGAGTGGTGCATGTATGACATTTCTAATGACATTTTATGCTAATGTTTTCAGATTTGAGAGCACATTGTTGGTAAGGTTCATGTTCAGGTTAAGATATGGTGTTGGTGCTTTCTCTGACTGTTCTGTTGGGTGTGGGTGTACCGATGGTGTCAAACACCTGTAAATACACAATAATGACTCTCCATATTTCTTCCTTTGTTTTGATTCCTCTCCTACCTTATAAATGTGAATGTATAATTTTTGTATATTATCTTTTATTTGCCTTTCTCAGCAGCATGCTTTCACATATCTTAATTCGCTAGCTGTTTTGTTATTTACAGCTCTTACCCAAGCTTTTTTTTATATATTTGCTTATTTCATGCTTTGCACCTGTTTCCTTTTTCAAGAGTTACATTATTCAGTCTTTAAGATATGCTTCATGTGTTTGTTTCTGGTAAAATGTTGTCATTTGTTTAATACTACTGGTTTGGATAGTATTTATTCTTAGTTATTTTAAATAATGGATTGGAAAAATAGGGAGATATTTGAAATAAGTTTTAAAGAAAGTTTTAAGAAAATTTTTGAAGTAAGGTTGTCACCAAATATCTGAATTAAGGTTTTAAGTACAGTGTCCATATTTTCTAATGACATGGTTAATTTTAATTTTCAATTAAATGAAAAAGTTTGATATATAATTTCTGCCTTCCTGTCACTAATCTGTTGAATGTTTAAAACATTGTCTTGTACTGTTTGTACACACAGAAATATCTCCGGCTCCAGTGGAGGCTACCACCTCGAGTTGCAAAGCGACAGCTCCAGTTGAACCTTCAGCTCAGCAGAAGAGGGCCGTTCAGGATATATCAACACCAGAGAATGAACAGTCTGGCACACCTGAGGGCACAAATGAAAACCTCTCAGAGGTAGATTTTTGTTTTATGCCAACATTATTTCAAATGTTGTCTAGGCAGATAATTGAGAACTAAGGACTATGGGTCATGCATTATATATATATATATATATATATATATATATATATATATATATATATATATATATATATATATATATATAAACATAAAAATTTCAGTCATTATGTCCTGTTACAGTAGGCGTCCTCTTGTCATGAAACAATGGTGGCCCATGGCTGGCCAATCAGCTTTAGGCAGTGCCGGACGTGATTGAGTATCCCATTCTGTCATTTAAAAGGGTTAAAAAAAATACTTGTAAATTCCATATAGGTCGGCCTCTTTGAATGGTTACTATAGTAAATGATTGTTATGCGTTGAGCATTCACACACAGATACGTGTATTTAATTTCAGACAATGTATGAGGGGTGGAACCAGACTTGGGAGACCGGGCCAGGTGCGTTGTCCAAACATGATGTGGACTGGCTCAAAAACCATCCGGAGAGGGGCCTGTTCAAGCCGCTGGAGCATTATAAACAGCGAAACACTGGGGCTGTGCGGCAACGACATGTCCTCAAAAACGACAGGATGTGGTTCCATCCTCCAGAGTGCCCAGGTGTCATCGGGAACACTGTGCCTCCTGCGGGTGCCTTCTTCCACACACGAGTCTTCTTCTGGAGACCGGTCGGTGTGTGGGGCTACAGCATAAGGTGCCCGCGGAGTAACTGCCCTGCCCGGGAAGAGGGGAACACATTCCTGTACAGATGTGGCTATTCCAAAACTGTACGCCACATCTGTGACATGTCGGAATGGTATTGCATGCTGACAGAAATTCTGGCATGCTCTGCCTGCAGCAAAGCTGCTAAGGATTCCCCTCAGCACCACATTGGTCGTTTCCCTGCTTGGGAGTCATGTATCATTTCCCAGCTGACTCCTGCGCATCAAGCCATGTTTCCTGCCATCTTGACTCCCAGGTGAGAAATCCCTTGTTTTATTTTATATCTTATATATATATTTATTTAAAATTAAGTAACTTAAATGTATTGCCAAAGTATAGAGTTTAAATAATCATTAAATGATTCCATAGTTCACAGAGCTACATTTATTGGCCCTAAATGATCTTTGAATGAAGGGATTTAATATTACCTTTTGGATTCTTTCATTGTATTGTCAAGCTTTACAAAATTATGATTTCACCTAATTACCCTGGATAATTCTTTTTATAAGTAACCTTTGATCATCTCATACCCTCACACCAAGTTTTACATTTTTTCTCATATATGTCATTTCACAGACGTGGTGTTGACAAGAAGGTAGTCCACTTGTTGAGGGAGAGAACAGATGGCAATACCATGGCGAAGACTTGGAGGCAGGTCCAGGAGAAACACTGTGAGGACTACCTCCACAGAAAGGACATGTATACCACACTGTTGGAGTCACTTACCAGCAGAGGTGGGATAGTTGGTGAGTTCACAACTCTCCCTCTTATTAAGAAGGCCAGTTCTGATAGACTGTATTGTTATTTCATTGGACAGACTTAATTGTTGCCCCATGCCTGTGTATATGAGGAAATATAGGCTGTAGAAAATGGACATTTTGAATGATAAGCAGGCTGTTGCTGACAGTACCTGTATTTGTACATATTTTTGGAATATAAAATTATAAAATACAGTTTAGGTCTGTAAAAGTTGTATTGGTATTTATTTTACAGTGTGCCCCCTTAATCTTCCACTGGGTTTAAATTTAAAAGACCACACATTGATTATTACAGGACTTCTTCGTCACAAGTTCCAGCCACCACCCATCAGGAGGGAACTCCCAGGTGCAAAATTGTTCAGGAAGGCCTTCCTCATAGCCGAGTCTGAAAACCTGGAGGACTACCGGGCACAGATAATGTCCACATTTGGGAAGGTCCTGAAGTTTGACTCGACCAAGAAGGTAATACAAATTCTTTAACTACACACAGCATACTGTCAGTATCCTTAAATTTTTTTTAATAACCAGATTTGAATGCAAACCTTCTGCAGAAGATTGAAAAGAAAAATATCATTACCAGCCACCAATGTATGTAATGATATGATGTATTACACCCAACCTCTAATAAAAATCTTGTCACACATTAATTTTTATACAGTTTATGATGTGGAGATATTTGTTTTCTACTGATGTGTTAGACCCCTTTACACAACAATCTGCAATGCAATGAGTTACTTTTGTGTACTGGATTGATGTAATGGAAATGGTTGAAACATGTCCCTGTTCTTTTTTTTTTAATAATAGATCTGCAAGAAGCTGGCAGGGTGCGGGCAGGGCACTGCGGAATGGTGCACCAATATCGGAAATGAAAAAGGTCAAGTGCTCAACTGCGTGTTGACGTGTGAGGAGTCCGTGGAAATGTTACAGCCCATGGCGAGAGGTCTTATGGACCGGTTTAAAAATGCCAGTGAAGAACCACCGGTCCTCATGTATGTAGATCGGGGTTGTTGCCGTGTCAGTGGAGTATCGGCCACTGAGAAACTGTTTGACGAGTGGGTGGAGTCTGGCATGATCATCCGTCTCGACATTTTTCATTGGATTCATCGCTTTGATGCTGCAGTGCGCACTGATCACCATGCCAAATATGCCATCTTCAAGTCTGCCTTGGCTGCTGCAGTCTTTGCCTACAACAAAGATGACATGGCGCTACTGGTAAAGGCAATACGAGCCGGCCATACCTCCAAACTTGATTCTCTGTCTGATGCACAGGTCATCCAGTACCATTCGTCAAAGGATGACCTGAAGCACTTTGTGCGTCGCATTACTGTGGGTGCTCAGGAGACGTACACAAGAGTGCAGAATGCCATAGCGATCCTGAAAGGTCAAGCAGGCTTGGATGAAAACCAGATCCATCTGTTCAAGGATGAGGCCGCTATTGACCAGGTCTGGGCTGGCCAGCAGAAACATCTTGAATGCATACAAGACCCTCCAGGCATGAATATGTATACCATCGTCAAGCATGTGACACGCAACGGAATAGACCTGCCTTATTACAGGACCGTGCGTGGCAGCAACAGCTTGGAGGGTTTCCATGCGTTTTTGCCCAGCATGATCCCAGGCCCACGATGTGCAGCAGTGCCATTCCAAGTATATTTACTGAGTGGCATTGCGCGCTGGAATGCCGACCGAGAATCAGCAGCAGTTAAAGGGCAGAAAGGGCGTAGGTACAGGGTTTACACTTCACCTCTCATCAGCCGCTTGAATGATCGGTGCCAGAAGCTGTTTGGGGAAGTTGAGGAAGTCAATTTCCAGCCACCTGTTCCTGCTGGTGATGAAATGATTGGACTGGAATTCCTGTTCAGCCAGTCCAATGCGTCTTTCAGTACCAACGACCATTACCAGCAGACACGGGAGACTCTCCAGACAGTTGATGACGGCAACGAAGATGATGAGGTGGTCCAGGCCATGGATGAGGGTGACGAGGATGTTGACCAGGACGCTGGTTACACCAGTGGAGAGGAGATCACATCCCTGTCCAACCTGCAGCTCACAGATGCTGCTGTCACCCCTGACCGCGATCCATGTGCCGAGGATGTGTGTGGACCCTGTCACCTTCCTGGATACCAACATGTGGAGGAGTTGAGTGGTATCCTGGTTAAAATAGCCCTGGAAGAGGGCAGGTTGGCTCTCACAGCTGCGGAAAGAGAAGCTGTCACTGCTGCCTGGAACAAGCTTGAACTGCACGATCGCAATACACAGCAGTTTGACACCCTGTACCGTTCAAGATGGGGATACTGCTCTTTTGGCCGCACAAACGGGGATCCAGAAACAGCTGCAGTCACCCAAAAAATCAAGTTTGGTAAGCGCCATTCTCCCGCTCACCTGATTGACGCGAGAAAAAACCGGCTTGTTTACTGCGTCATCAAACAGCTGTGGCTTCACCCCAACTGTGCGGCTCACGGAGCGTCCCCCCAAAAGCATTACATCACAAAGGTCTACCAGCGACTTCAACAGCGTGTTGCCGTGGATGACCCACAACTCTGTAAACTCGGGATACCACTGCTCAAGATCAACAGCAAGTGTGTCGCCGAGTTTATCAGACGACAAGAAGCGCTAGCTGGTAGGCACGTGGTGGATGCCGCAGAGTCCATCTTGAAACGGCCAGACAGCATCTCACAGTCCTCTATGGAACCAGCTGTTGAGCTGCCGGAGGTGCGCCCTGCAACATCAAGGCCACAAACCATCTATAAAGTGGTCCCAAGTCTAGCTGGCACCAGATCTATGAAAGTGAGGAGGGACCACTTTATTTCACCCATTTCATCTCCATCAACAGAACCATCAGCGTCATCTTCAGCACATGCCAGCACTCCATCCATCGTCACCCGAGAATCCTCACCGCGTACCATGGCCAGGTCAACCATGTACAAAAAGAGGAAACTACAGCAACAAGGCCGTCCCGGTCACAAAAAACCCTTAAAAAATTTTACATGTACACTGTGCGGGGAAGCCACACAAGGTCACCACAAATACTTGAAGAAAACTTTTTGTGACAAAACCATGATGTCACCTTCAAAAGGGTTGACAAATAAAGTATTTAAAAATTTTGAAGATTTTAAGGAAACGGTTGACAAGTTAAATGAATAAGATGGTGGCTTCCCCCTTAATTTTGGCATACCCTTTTAAGTAGATCCCTTTCTTTTGTGGCATCCACTGACACGGTAACGCCTCGCCAGTAGAGCAAGATCACTAGTTTTAAGTTCCCCCCCCCCCAAAAAAAAATTTTTTTATCCAAATAACAGTGATACAGTGATAAAATATTATGAGGTTCACAGTCATCCTGGATTTCAGCTATTTTTTTTACCTTGGATATCAAGGGTATGGTTACTAGTTTTCAAAAGCACTTGATAAACTTGTTGAAACAATTTGTGTATCAATATTGAGAGGAAAATATGCAATACTTCAAAAGTTATTGGGTCCAGGATACCCCCCCCCCCCCCCCCCCCCCGAAAGTCTCATTTACAAGGTAGGAGCCCAGTTGGATGTATCAAAGATGACTGAAAATATGCTGTACTTCAAAAGTTAAAGAATCCATGGTTATCCTGGATTTGAACTGTTTTGACCTTGAAGATCAAGGGAACTGTTTACCAGTTTTCAACAGCATCCAAAAAGCTTGTGAAACAATTTGTGTTTCAATATTGAGGGGAAAATGTGCAGTACCTAAAAAGTTAAAAGATCCATGGTTATCCTGGATTTCAACTGTTTTGACCTTGAAGATCAAGGGAACTGTTTACCAGTTTTCAACAGCATCCAAAAAGCTTGTGAAACAATTTGTGTTTCAATATTGAGGGGGAAATGTGCAGTACTTCAAAAGTTAAAGGTTCCATGGTTATCCTGGATTTCAACTGTTTTGACCTTGAAGATCAAGGGAACTCTTTACCAGTTTTCAAAAGCATCCAAAAAGCTTGTTGAAACAATTTGTGTTTCAATATTGAGGGGGAAATGTGCAGTACCTAAAAAGTTATTGGTGTCATAACACCTGCCTGAATCACTAGTTTTCAAGGTCATACGAGAACCCATTTGAAACAGTTGGGTGTATCAAAGTTGAGGAAAAAATATGCAGTACTTCAAAAGTTGAAGGATTCACAGTAATCTTGAATGTCAGCTGTTTTGACCTTGACCAGCAAAGTCATTTGAAGAAATGCACTTGAAGGCCTGGGTAACACAAATGTCAAGGTCAATCTTTGCCAATTACATATACCATCATATTTGTGACATGTTAGGGGTTTAAATATCCTTTTACCTGTAATATTGTGAGGTTGTAAACCTTTTTTATACCTGTGATGATGTGAGGTTGTAAACCTTTTTATAATTGTGATATTGTGAGGTTGTAAACCTTTCTATGCCTATGATATTGTGAGGTTGTAAACCTTTTTATACCTGTGATGATGTGAGGTTGTAAACCTTTTTATAATTGTGATATTGTGAGGTTGTAAACCTTTCTATGCCTATGATATTGTGAGGTTGTAAACCTTTTTATACCTGTGATATTGTGAGGTTGTAAACCTTTTTATACCTGTGATATTGTGAGGTTGTAAACCTTTTTATACCTGTGATATTGTGAGGTTGTAAACCTTTTTATACCTGTGATATTGTGAGGTTGTAAACCTTTCTTTACCTGTGATACTGTAAGGTTGTAAACCTTATTATACCTGTGATATGTTATAAGTACTGTTGTATATATGCATGATATAAACCTTAATAAATTTGAATTGCAGCGTATCTGTGTATTGCTTAAAACAATGATTATCCAGAGTCATGTTCATGTGCATATGTTAATAAAATATTTATATGACTAATCATCTGAATCATTTTACTTTATCTGACCTTCACCTGAGTTTGTGTGCTTGTGTATCAGTTGGTATGGCATTTATCCAACACTTCCAAAACTCCATAAACAATTATAATCGATTTCCCCAATTACATTTTATTTAATATAAGTATCCTAAATGATATCCTTCTAGGCCCCTCTGAAAGGACTTCTCTCTAATACACAGTGCAGTCAAGCTTTACTCTCAATAAGATCCTTCTGAGTCCCATGATATAAGGGATAATTCCTCTCATGCCCATACTGCAGACATGCCCCTCCCCCCTCTTCGCCAGTCTACAGTCTACAGTGCATTGCACGTCACCAGCGCCCAGGGCCGGTCGCAGATGTCGGCCTCAGCGGAGTGCAATGCAGTCTACAGTTGTCTACAGTTCTGACGCTCTCATTGGTTAAGAGTCTACACATTTGTCTACAGTGTATTGGTACTCACCTTCTGGTTTGACGAGAGTCTACAGTTTCTACAGTTGCCCGCCAATCATACAGCCGCTCACACATCCGCTCAACCCGGTCATGCCGGAAGGATGATCGGAAAAAACGGACGTCGGCGGTCGGAGATCAGTTCCAGTGACATGTCACAATGTTAACCAAAATAAATAAATAAATAAATGCAGCTTTCTGTGTTGGTCCTGTGCAATGACGGGTAAGAGAATGCGTGCGAATGTGTACACATGCGTTTGCAGTGTATATCTATAAAAGGACATGTTAATTAAAAGGATACCGGATATGTGTGGATGTTAAAATTCCATGCCAGGATAATTTATAAATCCACTCTTTATTTTTGTCCCAAATGTCTAAATAAAGTTTAAAGTTTTTTTAACTGTAAAACTGTTTCTTTTCTGGAAATCTATCTGTTAAATATTTATTTAAAATATAGTTAATTGGTTTTTATTATTTTTGTTTCTCCATGCACGGCCCGTTTAAACATAAGTGTAACGGCCAAAACAGTACATTCATGTTAATGATTAATATATGTATTCCTATTTGTATCTAGTAATTTCAAGTATGATTTGTGCATGTATGCAAGTGTTTATAATCTACAGAGCCTGTTAGACTTGTTCTGCCAATACTATTTCTAGTACAGCATGAGCACTGGGTAAACTGAAAGTATATTTCCAGTACAGCATAAGTGCTGGGTTAATTGAAGTATGTTTCTGGTACAGCAGGACACTGCGTCATTTGAAATGTGTCAGGCTGAGATTGCTTGTAACTAGTTCTTTACGTCTTATAGTGCACTAGAAGCCAGCTAATCTAATAAAGTCTTATAGTGCACGAGAAGCCAGCTAATCTAATAAAGTGTAACTTACTCTCTATGTCCTAGTGGACCAGAAGCTAGCTATAGTTCCATAAACGGTGTCGATGTAGGGTATTAAAACCCTGTAAGAGAACAGTGTCAGCATTCGGTCAGAGGCGAGCTGGCAAAGAATCACCAACTGCAAGACAGATTTTGGGATGCTGAGAGAATACTAAATTGGTATGTTTATGGTATTTCTTATTTCTAGTTTTTCATAAACCATTAGATTTTCTACAAGGATTCACATTATGGAGCAAGTTTATTGGTTGTGATTGATTTAGAATGAAATATCTGTTGTATAAAAAATAAAATGGAAGATTACATTTACGTAATTACATGTGACTGAAAAGTAACCTGCTAATATTCTGTAAAATCTGACTTTATTTGTAATTCTGTTTCTAAGCCTGCATTATTCAAGTGTGTATTTTACAGTACTTTGTAATTTGGTTTTATATTCATGAGACTGTTCTATTTTGGTTGAAGTCAATCGTTTGGGAATCATTTAGAAGTATGTTCTAGATTTGACAATAAAGAACGTGTTAACTCCAAAGGAATTGCATTATTTATACCAGCATCAGGTCTTACAATAAGTATACAGTATTTTTTAATTGAGACCCCTTTAAAATGATTTTTTTTTTGCCATTCCGGATATAAGAAATCGTCAAATAATAGATATGCACGCAATATATAAATAACAATTAAACTATAACGATCTCCAGAATTATATGCAAAAAAGAAAACCATTCTCTTTAATCTGCCCTTGTTTATATGGTCGTAATCAATCGAATTATCTTGCATGATATAGTTCAAACATAAGTCAAAGTACATATTTCCATTTGATTCAACTTTATAATCTAAACAAGATGACATCACATATTCCAAGCGGCCGTTCGTGGGTCAAGTCACGACATCCCGGTATCGGACTTGTGACATCCATGTTCTGCGCCGAAGGTCAAGGTCGCGAATGTTTACAAACAGTCAATTTGACAGTTTGCGTTACCTGAAGATATTGTCCTGTTTTCTCACTGTAAGTAGCTCTTTTCGCATAAAATCACACACAGTAGTCTGCGTCGTATTAATAGCTGTCCAATGACACCTTGCTGATAAAAATCGGACCATTTTTGGCGAAATAAAGACCAACTGTCACTTTCCGGAACACGAAAAATGACCGTCATCACTGACATGTCACTGTCAGTTCACCATCGCACCACTGCGCAGTATTTTATCCCTTTCCACAGATAATATAAGCATCATTCCTGTGCAGATTTATGTTATATTGCCCAAGTAAGCCCCACTTTGTTAGATTCCGAACATATTTAGCGAAATAACAACAAAATGTCACCCAGGCCCACAGTGTAAAACTGATATTATAAAAACCAGCATGTTATAACCACACAAAAAATTTAGTTCACATAATTAACGGATTTATAAAAAATAATGAGAGAATTGAATACCGTCATATTTTATTATACGTAGAGTGTTGGGATTATCTTGATTTTATTTAATAAATTTTCATTTATCATGGTGATCGTGCAAAATTAATATTAATCTGTATTGTTTTGTCTCTGTCAATTTTTTTTAAGATGCCGCAAAATTATAAATATAATTGTGTTTACTATGGAAAGTAAAAACCGTAATCTTGAGTCTATTTTGTAACATATTTCATGTATTTTATAAGTAAAAAATATGTTTAAATGAGAAAATTGAAAACCGTCATGTTTCATTAATTGTAAATTGTAGGCATTTCCTGTATCTATCTAATGGAATTCCATTTATTATGTTTTCGGAAGAGATAAATAACTGTATTATTTTATCGCTGTCAAAATATTTTCTCACACTGTAAAATTATAAATATTATAGTGTTTACATTCGAAAGTTAAAACCATAATTTATAGTCTATTTTGTAATATATTTCCATTTTTTCTCAACTTACAAATGTTTATACAAAGTCAACAAAGCTCTGACTGGTATTTGTACAATTTTATTTCTACAGAACTGAGACCCCCATTTGAGGAATAGGTACCAGTATTGGGAGAATGGAGTCAAAACGTACAGGTATGTTTACATGTCGAACAGACTCGGACTAAGTACAGATATCAAAACATAATGTTCATCAGTATTTTGTCAATTTTATTTCATGGTACAAATGAATACGATTAACTAACTTTTATGGGCTTGTGATTTCTCGCACACTTGCGGCAAAATTATATTATTGTTTGTGATAGCATTATTTGCTGTATGATAATATGGGGTATGATATTTTAAAAAATTAAAAAAAAAACATAACAGCTGTAGAAGAAAGTAATTTATTTGAAGCATTTATGGACAGAATAGGGGTGAATTTTGTTCTGATGTAATTGTAATGTTGTATTTTTGTTACAGAGAGTAAGAAGACTGATCCTTTGCAACCGGTACTCAGCATCTATGATGCAAGTGTTCCAGTCGATCGGCAGCAGTGTGTGCTGAAGGCCACCCGAGAAGCAAAAAATGCCGCATCTATGCCACCGCCACCAAGCATGGATGACTGGAAGCTACGGGATGAAAAAACAGCAGTTGATGCAGGTATTGTTATTTTTCACGTCATACATACTGAAGGATATCACACAAAAAAGCTCAACTAAAGTTGACTTTGTTGATAAAATGCCTAATTGATTAATTGCATTTGTTTTTATTTTCCATTTGCCAACACACAAGATGAGAGTCACTGAAATTCTTTAGGAATTAAAAAGTGCTACATTTATAGCAATGCCATTTAAAAAATGTCACAACTCATTACTTTTCACCAAAGGCAATAAAAATGACCCAAGTTTTTTCAAAAGTTGGGTTAATTAAATTTTTAATGTGTTTCTTGATAGCTGCATTAAGGAGGTTATGTTTTCACCCTGTCAGTTTGTTTGATTGCTGATTTGATTTTTTTCATTTCATGCTATCATTTCATCATGTTTGTATCATGCTGACCCAGCCTGAAGTATGATAAATTATTTGGTGTCACTTATATGTATGAATTGTATTTTCAGCTAAAAAACGGTGCTGGTTGTGGTCTCGTACTCCGACAGAGGATCAGTACCTGGGCCAGTTGATCATATCCTTTGGCAAGTACAATGGGAAGACGTTCAAATGGCTCATAGAAAATGATGTTGGCTATGTGAAGTAGTAAGTTATGCAAATTTCATATAGATTTGTCTTAACACCAGTTGTTGTAATTTTATTGGCTTAAAACTGTCCTTTGAACTATAATGCTTAATAAAGCACTGAGACTGAGCAGCAATGCATTCTAATCACCAGAGAATGGCAGCCTAAATGTAAAATATTCCCCACAAATTTTATTTAAATTGTGTCTGACTGTACCTTTAACATGATTTGAATGTGCGTATCTGAGTTTTATTGATAATAAATATAAGTAAAGAATAAAATAAAAATTTTATCAATTATATTATGCATCATAGACTGAAATTATTTACTGCAGTGTATTTGAGTCTGTAAAATAACATTTTTGTAGCCTGCTGGACAAACATGTCAAGGAGTCTAAGAACCCTGCACGTAAAAGTGAGATTCACGATGGGTGGCTGAAGGACTACCTCCTCCAGTACGCCAATCTCTTCCCGGCAGTGTCGTCACACCTGGAGGTCAACGTAGATAGCTGCGTGTATGGCCAGGGAAAGTTTAAGGCATTCTCCTATAAGGAGATGTACCAGTGGTACAAGCTCCACAAGGTTTTCCTGGCTGATCCACAGGCAGGTACAGCAGCCGAACGGACGCAGGCCCAGGATGCCTTCAATTCCACTAAGCAATGGCTGAATATGCAGGAAGCCAGCATCTCCAGCAAGGCCATGAAAAGGTTCAGGCAGTATGTTCTTGACAACGACAGGAAGGTAATGATCATCGATTGCTTTATATATAGTTCACATCAAAGCGCACTCAGTGTTTTATTTTATTACGTTTCATAACAAAATCTCATTATATTCCTCAATCCGGATCTTGCGCCAGATCCACACTAAAATGTAATCAATTCTTCATTGGCCCATTCTAGAAATGCCCTGGAAATATCATGATATCCCGTTTTTGAATGCCCCAATTATTTTGTGAAGAAACATGCATACACACAAACCCACACAAACAGGACTGAACACATACCCTCCTTGGGAAAACAAGAATTTCATTTATTATTGAAAGTATATCTTAACTGCACTTTGCACTGGAATAATACAAAAGAAATAAATCTGCAGATAAGTTCTATTAAGATGCATCATTTTACTCTAAATTTCAAAATGTCAGGTTGATATAACAATTTGCTGATTACAATGTGGAATGGTAACCGCTTATTCTTTCTGGTTATAGGAGGAAGGTGTGAGTGGCCAACAGCTGTCTACACGTTCCACCACCAGCACCACAGTGAAGCACTTTTCTCCTTCTAAGCATGACCCTACATGGGAAGATGATTCTGGTCTGCTGCAAGTGCCCGAACTCAATCTGACAAAAGGTACCGTATGATGTCTTTGTTTTAGGAGCATCACAATGTTCGTATTCATTAAAAGTAATTATGATTTTGTTGAAATATATAACTTGGTCTTCAAAATGATGATTCTACTGAACGCTAAGTAACGATTAATACATATGTCACAAATGATAAGTACACATATCTGCTAATAACAAATTCATTATCATTATAGGAGTGGTGCATGTATGACATTTCTAATGACATTTTATGCTAATGTTTTCAGATTTGAGAGCACATTGTTGGTAAGGTTCATGTTCAGGTTAAGATATGGTGTTGGTGCTTTCTCTGACTGTTCTGTTGGGTGTGGGTGTACCGATGGTGTCAAACACCTGTAAATACACAATAATGACTCTCCATATTTCTTCCTTTGTTTTGATTCCTCTCCTACCTTATAAATGTGAATGTATAATTTTTGTATATTATCTTTTATTTGCCTTTCTCAGCAGCATGCTTTCACATATCTTAATTCGCTAGCTGTTTTGTTATTTACAGCTCTTACCCAAGCTTTTTTTTATATATTTGCTTATTTCATGCTTTGCACCTGTTTCCTTTTTCAAGAGTTACATTATTCAGTCTTTAAGATATGCTTCATGTGTTTGTTTCTGGTAAAATGTTGTCATTTGTTTAATACTACTGGTTTGGATAGTATTTATTCTTAGTTATTTTAAATAATGGATTGGAAAAATAGGGAGATATTTGAAATAAGTTTTAAAGAAAGTTTTAAGAAAATTTTTGAAGTAAGGTTGTCACCAAATATCTGAATTAAGGTTTTAAGTACAGTGTCCATATTTTCTAATGACATGGTTAATTTTAATTTTCAATTAAATGAAAAAGTTTGATATATAATTTCTGCCTTCCTGTCACTAATCTGTTGAATGTTTAAAACATTGTCTTGTACTGTTTGTACACACAGAAATATCTCCGGCTCCAGTGGAGGCTACCACCTCGAGTTGCAAAGCGACAGCTCCAGTTGAACCTTCAGCTCAGCAGAAGAGGGCCGTTCAGGATATATCAACACCAGAGAATGAACAGTCTGGCACACCTGAGGGCACAAATGAAAACCTCTCAGAGGTAGATTTTTGTTTTATGCCAACATTATTTCAAATGTTGTCTAGGCAGATAATTGAGAACTAAGGACTATGGGTCATGCATTATATATATATATATATATATATATATATATATATATATATATATATATATATATATATATATATATATATAAACATAAAAATTTCAGTCATTATGTCCTGTTACAGTAGGCGTCCTCTTGTCATGAAACAATGGTGGCCCATGGCTGGCCAATCAGCTTTAGGCAGTGCCGGACGTGATTGAGTATCCCATTCTGTCATTTAAAAGGGTTAAAAAAAATACTTGTAAATTCCATATAGGTCGGCCTCTTTGAATGGTTACTATAGTAAATGATTGTTATGCGTTGAGCATTCACACACAGATACGTGTATTTAATTTCAGACAATGTATGAGGGGTGGAACCAGACTTGGGAGACCGGGCCAGGTGCGTTGTCCAAACATGATGTGGACTGGCTCAAAAACCATCCGGAGAGGGGCCTGTTCAAGCCGCTGGAGCATTATAAACAGCGAAACACTGGGGCTGTGCGGCAACGACATGTCCTCAAAAACGACAGGATGTGGTTCCATCCTCCAGAGTGCCCAGGTGTCATCGGGAACACTGTGCCTCCTGCGGGTGCCTTCTTCCACACACGAGTCTTCTTCTGGAGACCGGTCGGTGTGTGGGGCTACAGCATAAGGTGCCCGCGGAGTAACTGCCCTGCCCGGGAAGAGGGGAACACATTCCTGTACAGATGTGGCTATTCCAAAACTGTACGCCACATCTGTGACATGTCGGAATGGTATTGCATGCTGACAGAAATTCTGGCATGCTCTGCCTGCAGCAAAGCTGCTAAGGATTCCCCTCAGCACCACATTGGTCGTTTCCCTGCTTGGGAGTCATGTATCATTTCCCAGCTGACTCCTGCGCATCAAGCCATGTTTCCTGCCATCTTGACTCCCAGGTGAGAAATCCCTTGTTTTATTTTATATCTTATATATATATTTATTTAAAATTAAGTAACTTAAATGTATTGCCAAAGTATAGAGTTTAAATAATCATTAAATGATTCCATAGTTCACAGAGCTACATTTATTGGCCCTAAATGATCTTTGAATGAAGGGATTTAATATTACCTTTTGGATTCTTTCATTGTATTGTCAAGCTTTACAAAATTATGATTTCACCTAATTACCCTGGATAATTCTTTTTATAAGTAACCTTTGATCATCTCATACCCTCACACCAAGTTTTACATTTTTTCTCATATATGTCATTTCACAGACGTGGTGTTGACAAGAAGGTAGTCCACTTGTTGAGGGAGAGAACAGATGGCAATACCATGGCGAAGACTTGGAGGCAGGTCCAGGAGAAACACTGTGAGGACTACCTCCACAGAAAGGACATGTATACCACACTGTTGGAGTCACTTACCAGCAGAGGTGGGATAGTTGGTGAGTTCACAACTCTCCCTCTTATTAAGAAGGCCAGTTCTGATAGACTGTATTGTTATTTCATTGGACAGACTTAATTGTTGCCCCATGCCTGTGTATATGAGGAAATATAGGCTGTAGAAAATGGACATTTTGAATGATAAGCAGGCTGTTGCTGACAGTACCTGTATTTGTACATATTTTTGGAATATAAAATTATAAAATACAGTTTAGGTCTGTAAAAGTTGTATTGGTATTTATTTTACAGTGTGCCCCCTTAATCTTCCACTGGGTTTAAATTTAAAAGACCACACATTGATTATTACAGGACTTCTTCGTCACAAGTTCCAGCCACCACCCATCAGGAGGGAACTCCCAGGTGCAAAATTGTTCAGGAAGGCCTTCCTCATAGCCGAGTCTGAAAACCTGGAGGACTACCGGGCACAGATAATGTCCACATTTGGGAAGGTCCTGAAGTTTGACTCGACCAAGAAGGTAATACAAATTCTTTAACTACACACAGCATACTGTCAGTATCCTTAAATTTTTTTTAATAACCAGATTTGAATGCAAACCTTCTGCAGAAGATTGAAAAGAAAAATATCATTACCAGCCACCAATGTATGTAATGATATGATGTATTACACCCAACCTCTAATAAAAATCTTGTCACACATTAATTTTTATACAGTTTATGATGTGGAGATATTTGTTTTCTACTGATGTGTTAGACCCCTTTACACAACAATCTGCAATGCAATGAGTTACTTTTGTGTACTGGATTGATGTAATGGAAATGGTTGAAACATGTCCCTGTTCTTTTTTTTTTAATAATAGATCTGCAAGAAGCTGGCAGGGTGCGGGCAGGGCACTGCGGAATGGTGCACCAATATCGGAAATGAAAAAGGTCAAGTGCTCAACTGCGTGTTGACGTGTGAGGAGTCCGTGGAAATGTTACAGCCCATGGCGAGAGGTCTTATGGACCGGTTTAAAAATGCCAGTGAAGAACCACCGGTCCTCATGTATGTAGATCGGGGTTGTTGCCGTGTCAGTGGAGTATCGGCCACTGAGAAACTGTTTGACGAGTGGGTGGAGTCTGGCATGATCATCCGTCTCGACATTTTTCATTGGATTCATCGCTTTGATGCTGCAGTGCGCACTGATCACCATGCCAAATATGCCATCTTCAAGTCTGCCTTGGCTGCTGCAGTCTTTGCCTACAACAAAGATGACATGGCGCTACTGGTAAAGGCAATACGAGCCGGCCATACCTCCAAACTTGATTCTCTGTCTGATGCACAGGTCATCCAGTACCATTCGTCAAAGGATGACCTGAAGCACTTTGTGCGTCGCATTACTGTGGGTGCTCAGGAGACGTACACAAGAGTGCAGAATGCCATAGCGATCCTGAAAGGTCAAGCAGGCTTGGATGAAAACCAGATCCATCTGTTCAAGGATGAGGCCGCTATTGACCAGGTCTGGGCTGGCCAGCAGAAACATCTTGAATGCATACAAGACCCTCCAGGCATGAATATGTATACCATCGTCAAGCATGTGACACGCAACGGAATAGACCTGCCTTATTACAGGACCGTGCGTGGCAGCAACAGCTTGGAGGGTTTCCATGCGTTTTTGCCCAGCATGATCCCAGGCCCACGATGTGCAGCAGTGCCATTCCAAGTATATTTACTGAGTGGCATTGCGCGCTGGAATGCCGACCGAGAATCAGCAGCAGTTAAAGGGCAGAAAGGGCGTAGGTACAGGGTTTACACTTCACCTCTCATCAGCCGCTTGAATGATCGGTGCCAGAAGCTGTTTGGGGAAGTTGAGGAAGTCAATTTCCAGCCACCTGTTCCTGCTGGTGATGAAATGATTGGACTGGAATTCCTGTTCAGCCAGTCCAATGCGTCTTTCAGTACCAACGACCATTACCAGCAGACACGGGAGACTCTCCAGACAGTTGATGACGGCAACGAAGATGATGAGGTGGTCCAGGCCATGGATGAGGGTGACGAGGATGTTGACCAGGACGCTGGTTACACCAGTGGAGAGGAGATCACATCCCTGTCCAACCTGCAGCTCACAGATGCTGCTGTCACCCCTGACCGCGATCCATGTGCCGAGGATGTGTGTGGACCCTGTCACCTTCCTGGATACCAACATGTGGAGGAGTTGAGTGGTATCCTGGTTAAAATAGCCCTGGAAGAGGGCAGGTTGGCTCTCACAGCTGCGGAAAGAGAAGCTGTCACTGCTGCCTGGAACAAGCTTGAACTGCACGATCGCAATACACAGCAGTTTGACACCCTGTACCGTTCAAGATGGGGATACTGCTCTTTTGGCCGCACAAACGGGGATCCAGAAACAGCTGCAGTCACCCAAAAAATCAAGTTTGGTAAGCGCCATTCTCCCGCTCACCTGATTGACGCGAGAAAAAACCGGCTTGTTTACTGCGTCATCAAACAGCTGTGGCTTCACCCCAACTGTGCGGCTCACGGAGCGTCCCCCCAAAAGCATTACATCACAAAGGTCTACCAGCGACTTCAACAGCGTGTTGCCGTGGATGACCCACAACTCTGTAAACTCGGGATACCACTGCTCAAGATCAACAGCAAGTGTGTCGCCGAGTTTATCAGACGACAAGAAGCGCTAGCTGGTAGGCACGTGGTGGATGCCGCAGAGTCCATCTTGAAACGGCCAGACAGCATCTCACAGTCCTCTATGGAACCAGCTGTTGAGCTGCCGGAGGTGCGCCCTGCAACATCAAGGCCACAAACCATCTATAAAGTGGTCCCAAGTCTAGCTGGCACCAGATCTATGAAAGTGAGGAGGGACCACTTTATTTCACCCATTTCATCTCCATCAACAGAACCATCAGCGTCATCTTCAGCACATGCCAGCACTCCATCCATCGTCACCCGAGAATCCTCACCGCGTACCATGGCCAGGTCAACCATGTACAAAAAGAGGAAACTACAGCAACAAGGCCGTCCCGGTCACAAAAAACCCTTAAAAAATTTTACATGTACACTGTGCGGGGAAGCCACACAAGGTCACCACAAATACTTGAAGAAAACTTTTTGTGACAAAACCATGATGTCACCTTCAAAAGGGTTGACAAATAAAGTATTTAAAAATTTTGAAGATTTTAAGGAAACGGTTGACAAGTTAAATGAATAAGATGGTGGCTTCCCCCTTAATTTTGGCATACCCTTTTAAGTAGATCCCTTTCTTTTGTGGCATCCACTGACACGGTAACGCCTCGCCAGTAGAGCAAGATCACTAGTTTTAAGTTCCCCCCCCCCCAAAAAAAAATTTTTTTATCCAAATAACAGTGATACAGTGATAAAATATTATGAGGTTCACAGTCATCCTGGATTTCAGCTATTTTTTTTACCTTGGATATCAAGGGTATGGTTACTAGTTTTCAAAAGCACTTGATAAACTTGTTGAAACAATTTGTGTATCAATATTGAGAGGAAAATATGCAATACTTCAAAAGTTATTGGGTCCAGGATACCCCCCCCCCCCCCCCCCCGAAAGTCTCATTTACAAGGTAGGAGCCCAGTTGGATGTATCAAAGATGACTGAAAATATGCTGTACTTCAAAAGTTAAAGAATCCATGGTTATCCTGGATTTGAACTGTTTTGACCTTGAAGATCAAGGGAACTGTTTACCAGTTTTCAACAGCATCCAAAAAGCTTGTGAAACAATTTGTGTTTCAATATTGAGGGGAAAATGTGCAGTACCTAAAAAGTTAAAAGATCCATGGTTATCCTGGATTTCAACTGTTTTGACCTTGAAGATCAAGGGAACTGTTTACCAGTTTTCAACAGCATCCAAAAAGCTTGTGAAACAATTTGTGTTTCAATATTGAGGGGGAAATGTGCAGTACTTCAAAAGTTAAAGGTTCCATGGTTATCCTGGATTTCAACTGTTTTGACCTTGAAGATCAAGGGAACTCTTTACCAGTTTTCAAAAGCATCCAAAAAGCTTGTTGAAACAATTTGTGTTTCAATATTGAGGGGGAAATGTGCAGTACCTAAAAAGTTATTGGTGTCATAACACCTGCCTGAATCACTAGTTTTCAAGGTCATACGAGAACCCATTTGAAACAGTTGGGTGTATCAAAGTTGAGGAAAAAATATGCAGTACTTCAAAAGTTGAAGGATTCACAGTAATCTTGAATGTCAGCTGTTTTGACCTTGACCAGCAAAGTCATTTGAAGAAATGCACTTGAAGGCCTGGGTAACACAAATGTCAAGGTCAATCTTTGCCAATTACATATACCATCATATTTGTGACATGTTAGGGGTTTAAATATCCTTTTACCTGTAATATTGTGAGGTTGTAAACCTTTTTTATACCTGTGATGATGTGAGGTTGTAAACCTTTTTATAATTGTGATATTGTGAGGTTGTAAACCTTTCTATGCCTATGATATTGTGAGGTTGTAAACCTTTTTATACCTGTGATGATGTGAGGTTGTAAACCTTTTTATAATTGTGATATTGTGAGGTTGTAAACCTTTCTATGCCTATGATATTGTGAGGTTGTAAACCTTTTTATACCTGTGATATTGTGAGGTTGTAAACCTTTTTATACCTGTGATATTGTGAGGTTGTAAACCTTTTTATACCTGTGATATTGTGAGGTTGTAAACCTTTTTATACCTGTGATATTGTGAGGTTGTAAACCTTTCTTTACCTGTGATACTGTAAGGTTGTAAACCTTATTATACCTGTGATATGTTATAAGTACTGTTGTATATATGCATGATATAAACCTTAATAAATTTGAATTGCAGCGTATCTGTGTATTGCTTAAAACAATGATTATCCAGAGTCATGTTCATGTGCATATGTTAATAAAATATTTATATGACTAATCATCTGAATCATTTTACTTTATCTGACCTTCACCTGAGTTTGTGTGCTTGTGTATCAGTTGGTATGGCATTTATCCAACACTTCCAAAACTCCATAAACAATTATAATCGATTTCCCCAATTACATTTTATTTAATATAAGTATCCTAAATGATATCCTTCTAGGCCCCTCTGAAAGGACTTCTCTCTAATACACAGTGCAGTCAAGCTTTACTCTCAATAAGATCCTTCTGAGTCCCATGATATAAGGGATAATTCCTCTCATGCCCATACTGCAGACATGCCCCTCCCCCCTCTTCGCCAGTCTACAGTCTACAGTGCATTGCACGTCACCAGCGCCCAGGGCCGGTCGCAGATGTCGGCCTCAGCGGAGTGCAATGCAGTCTACAGTTGTCTACAGTTCTGACGCTCTCATTGGTTAAGAGTCTACACATTTGTCTACAGTGTATTGGTACTCACCTTCTGGTTTGACGAGAGTCTACAGTTTCTACAGTTGCCCGCCAATCATACAGCCGCTCACACATCCGCTCAACCCGGTCATGCCGGAAGGATGATCGGAAAAAACGGACGTCGGCGGTCGGAGATCAGTTCCAGTGACATGTCACAATGTTAACCAAAATAAATAAATAAATAAATGCAGCTTTCTGTGTTGGTCCTGTGCAATGACGGGTAAGAGAATGCGTGCGAATGTGTACACATGCGTTTGCAGTGTATATCTATAAAAGGACATGTTAATTAAAAGGATACCGGATATGTGTGGATGTTAAAATTCCATGCCAGGATAATTTATAAATCCACTCTTTATTTTTGTCCCAAATGTCTAAATAAAGTTTAAAGTTTTTTTAACTGTAAAACTGTTTCTTTTCTGGAAATCTATCTGTTAAATATTTATTTAAAATATAGTTAATTGGTTTTTATTATTTTTGTTTCTCCATGCACGGCCCGTTTAAACATAAGTGTAACGGCCAAAACAGTACATTCATGTTAATGATTAATATATGTATTCCTATTTGTATCTAGTAATTTCAAGTATGATTTGTGCATGTATGCAAGTGTTTATAATCTACAGAGCCTGTTAGACTTGTTCTGCCAATACTATTTCTAGTACAGCATGAGCACTGGGTAAACTGAAAGTATATTTCCAGTACAGCATAAGTGCTGGGTTAATTGAAGTATGTTTCTGGTACAGCAGGACACTGCGTCATTTGAAATGTGTCAGGCTGAGATTGCTTGTAACTAGTTCTTTACGTCTTATAGTGCACTAGAAGCCAGCTAATCTAATAAAGTCTTATAGTGCACGAGAAGCCAGCTAATCTAATAAAGTGTAACTTACTCTCTATGTCCTAGTGGACCAGAAGCTAGCTATAGTTCCATAAACGGTGTCGATGTAGGGTATTAAAACCCTGTAAGAGAACAGTGTCAGCATTCGGTCAGAGGCGAGCTGGCAAAGAATCACCAACTGCAAGACAGATTTTGGGATGCTGAGAGAATACTAAATTGGTATGTTTATGGTATTTCTTATTTCTAGTTTTTCATAAACCATTAGATTTTCTACAAGGATTCACATTATGGAGCAAGTTTATTGGTTGTGATTGATTTAGAATGAAATATCTGTTGTATAAAAAATAAAATGGAAGATTACATTTACGTAATTACATGTGACTGAAAAGTAACCTGCTAATATTCTGTAAAATCTGACTTTATTTGTAATTCTGTTTCTAAGCCTGCATTATTCAAGTGTGTATTTTACAGTACTTTGTAATTTGGTTTTATATTCATGAGACTGTTCTATTTTGGTTGAAGTCAATCGTTTGGGAATCATTTAGAAGTATGTTCTAGATTTGACAATAAAGAACGTGTTAACTCCAAAGGAATTGCATTATTTATACCAGCATCAGGTCTTACAATAAGTATACAGTATTTTTTAATTGAGACCCCTTTAAAATGATTTTTTTTTTGCCATTCCGGATATAAGAAATCGTCAAATAATAGATATGCACGCAATATATAAATAACAATTAAACTATAACGATCTCCAGAATTATATGCAAAAAAGAAAACCATTCTCTTTAATCTGCCCTTGTTTATATGGTCGTAATCAATCGAATTATCTTGCATGATATAGTTCAAACATAAGTCAAAGTACATATTTCCATTTGATTCAACTTTATAATCTAAACAAGATGACATCACATATTCCAAGCGGCCGTTCGTGGGTCAAGTCACGACATCCCGGTATCGGACTTGTGACATCCATGTTCTGCGCCGAAGGTCAAGGTCGCGAATGTTTACAAACAGTCAATTTGACAGTTTGCGTTACCTGAAGATATTGTCCTGTTTTCTCACTGTAAGTAGCTCTTTTCGCATAAAATCACACACAGTAGTCTGCGTCGTATTAATAGCTGTCCAATGACACCTTGCTGATAAAAATCGGACCATTTTTGGCGAAATAAAGACCAACTGTCACTTTCCGGAACACGAAAAATGACCGTCATCACTGACATGTCACTGTCAGTTCACCATCGCACCACTGCGCAGTATTTTATCCCTTTCCACAGATAATATAAGCATCATTCCTGTGCAGATTTATGTTATATTGCCCAAGTAAGCCCCACTTTGTTAGATTCCGAACATATTTAGCGAAATAACAACAAAATGTCACCCAGGCCCACAGTGTAAAACTGATATTATAAAAACCAGCATGTTATAACCACACAAAAAATTTAGTTCACATAATTAACGGATTTATAAAAAATAATGAGAGAATTGAATACCGTCATATTTTATTATACGTAGAGTGTTGGGATTATCTTGATTTTATTTAATAAATTTTCATTTATCATGGTGATCGTGCAAAATTAATATTAATCTGTATTGTTTTGTCTCTGTCAATTTTTTTTAAGATGCCGCAAAATTATAAATATAATTGTGTTTACTATGGAAAGTAAAAACCGTAATCTTGAGTCTATTTTGTAACATATTTCATGTATTTTATAAGTAAAAAATATGTTTAAATGAGAAAATTGAAAACCGTCATGTTTCATTAATTGTAAATTGTAGGCATTTCCTGTATCTATCTAATGGAATTCCATTTATTATGTTTTCGGAAGAGATAAATAACTGTATTATTTTATCGCTGTCAAAATATTTTCTCACACTGTAAAATTATAAATATTATAGTGTTTACATTCGAAAGTTAAAACCATAATTTATAGTCTATTTTGTAATATATTTCCATTTTTTCTCAACTTACAAATGTTTATACAAAGTCAACAAAGCTCTGACTGGTATTTGTACAATTTTATTTCTACAGAACTGAGACCCCCATTTGAGGAATAGGTACCAGTATTGGGAGAATGGAGTCAAAACGTACAGGTATGTTTACATGTCGAACAGACTCGGACTAAGTACAGATATCAAAACATAATGTTCATCAGTATTTTGTCAATTTTATTTCATGGTACAAATGAATACGATTAACTAACTTTTATGGGCTTGTGATTTCTCGCACACTTGCGGCAAAATTATATTATTGTTTGTGATAGCATTATTTGCTGTATGATAATATGGGGTATGATATTTTAAAAAATTAAAAAAAAAACATAACAGCTGTAGAAGAAAGTAATTTATTTGAAGCATTTATGGACAGAATAGGGGTGAATTTTGTTCTGATGTAATTGTAATGTTGTATTTTTGTTACAGAGAGTAAGAAGACTGATCCTTTGCAACCGGTACTCAGCATCTATGATGCAAGTGTTCCAGTCGATCGGCAGCAGTGTGTGCTGAAGGCCACCCGAGAAGCAAAAAATGCCGCATCTATGCCACCGCCACCAAGCATGGATGACTGGAAGCTACGGGATGAAAAAACAGCAGTTGATGCAGGTATTGTTATTTTTCACGTCATACATACTGAAGGATATCACACAAAAAAGCTCAACTAAAGTTGACTTTGTTGATAAAATGCCTAATTGATTAATTGCATTTGTTTTTATTTTCCATTTGCCAACACACAAGATGAGAGTCACTGAAATTCTTTAGGAATTAAAAAGTGCTACATTTATAGCAATGCCATTTAAAAAATGTCACAACTCATTACTTTTCACCAAAGGCAATAAAAATGACCCAAGTTTTTTCAAAAGTTGGGTTAATTAAATTTTTAATGTGTTTCTTGATAGCTGCATTAAGGAGGTTATGTTTTCACCCTGTCAGTTTGTTTGATTGCTGATTTGATTTTTTTCATTTCATGCTATCATTTCATCATGTTTGTATCATGCTGACCCAGCCTGAAGTATGATAAATTATTTGGTGTCACTTATATGTATGAATTGTATTTTCAGCTAAAAAACGGTGCTGGTTGTGGTCTCGTACTCCGACAGAGGATCAGTACCTGGGCCAGTTGATCATATCCTTTGGCAAGTACAATGGGAAGACGTTCAAATGGCTCATAGAAAATGATGTTGGCTATGTGAAGTAGTAAGTTATGCAAATTTCATATAGATTTGTCTTAACACCAGTTGTTGTAATTTTATTGGCTTAAAACTGTCCTTTGAACTATAATGCTTAATAAAGCACTGAGACTGAACAGCAATGCATTCTAATCACCAGAGAATGGCAGCCTAAATGTAAAATATTCCCCACAAATTTTATTTAAATTGTGTCTGACTGTACCTTTAACATGATTTGAATGTGCGTATCTGAGTTTTATTGATAATAAATATAAGTAAAGAATAAAATAAAAATTTTATCAATTATATTATGCATCATAGACTGAAATTATTTACTGCAGTGTATTTGAGTCTGTAAAATAACATTTTTGTAGCCTGCTGGACAAACATGTCAAGGAGTCTAAGAACCCTGCACGTAAAAGTGAGATTCACGATGGGTGGCTGAAGGACTACCTCCTCCAGTACGCCAATCTCTTCCCGGCAGTGTCGTCACACCTGGAGGTCAACGTAGATAGCTGCGTGTATGGCCAGGGAAAGTTTAAGGCATTCTCCTATAAGGAGATGTACCAGTGGTACAAGCTCCACAAGGTTTTCCTGGCTGATCCACAGGCAGGTACAGCAGCCGAACGGACGCAGGCCCAGGATGCCTTCAATTCCACTAAGCAATGGCTGAATATGCAGGAAGCCAGCATCTCCAGCAAGGCCATGAAAAGGTTCAGGCAGTATGTTCTTGACAACGACAGGAAGGTAATGATCATCGATTGCTTTATATATAGTTCACATCAAAGCGCACTCAGTGTTTTATTTTATTACGTTTCATAACAAAATCTCATTATATTCCTCAATCCGGATCTTGCGCCAGATCCACACTAAAATGTAATCAATTCTTCATTGGCCCATTCTAGAAATGCCCTGGAAATATCATGATATCCCGTTTTTGAATGCCCCAATTATTTTGTGAAGAAACATGCATACACACAAACCCACACAAACAGGACTGAACACATACCCTCCTTGGGAAAACAAGAATTTCATTTATTATTGAAAGTATATCTTAACTGCACTTTGCACTGGAATAATACAAAAGAAATAAATCTGCAGATAAGTTCTATTAAGATGCATCATTTTACTCTAAATTTCAAAATGTCAGGTTGATATAACAATTTGCTGATTACAATGTGGAATGGTAACCGCTTATTCTTTCTGGTTATAGGAGGAAGGTGTGAGTGGCCAACAGCTGTCTACACGTTCCACCACCAGCACCACAGTGAAGCACTTTTCTCCTTCTAAGCATGACCCTACATGGGAAGATGATTCTGGTCTGCTGCAAGTGCCCGAACTCAATCTGACAAAAGGTACCGTATGATGTCTTTGTTTTAGGAGCATCACAATGTTCGTATTCATTAAAAGTAATTATGATTTTGTTGAAATATATAACTTGGTCTTCAAAATGATGATTCTACTGAACGCTAAGTAACGATTAATACATATGTCACAAATGATAAGTACACATATCTGCTAATAACAAATTCATTATCATTATAGGAGTGGTGCATGTATGACATTTCTAATGACATTTTATGCTAATGTTTTCAGATTTGAGAGCACATTGTTGGTAAGGTTCATGTTCAGGTTAAGATATGGTGTTGGTGCTTTCTCTGACTGTTCTGTTGGGTGTGGGTGTACCGATGGTGTCAAACACCTGTAAATACACAATAATGACTCTCCATATTTCTTCCTTTGTTTTGATTCCTCTCCTACCTTATAAATGTGAATGTATAATTTTTGTATATTATCTTTTATTTGCCTTTCTCAGCAGCATGCTTTCACATATCTTAATTCGCTAGCTGTTTTGTTATTTACAGCTCTTACCCAAGCTTTTTTTTATATATTTGCTTATTTCATGCTTTGCACCTGTTTCCTTTTTCAAGAGTTACATTATTCAGTCTTTAAGATATGCTTCATGTGTTTGTTTCTGGTAAAATGTTGTCATTTGTTTAATACTACTGGTTTGGATAGTATTTATTCTTAGTTATTTTAAATAATGGATTGGAAAAATAGGGAGATATTTGAAATAAGTTTTAAAGAAAGTTTTAAGAAAATTTTTGAAGTAAGGTTGTCACCAAATATCTGAATTAAGGTTTTAAGTACAGTGTCCATATTTTCTAATGACATGGTTAATTTTAATTTTCAATTAAATGAAAAAGTTTGATATATAATTTCTGCCTTCCTGTCACTAATCTGTTGAATGTTTAAAACATTGTCTTGTACTGTTTGTACACACAGAAATATCTCCGGCTCCAGTGGAGGCTACCACCTCGAGTTGCAAAGCGACAGCTCCAGTTGAACCTTCAGCTCAGCAGAAGAGGGCCGTTCAGGATATATCAACACCAGAGAATGAACAGTCTGGCACACCTGAGGGCACAAATGAAAACCTCTCAGAGGTAGATTTTTGTTTTATGCCAACATTATTTCAAATGTTGTCTAGGCAGATAATTGAGAACTAAGGACTATGGGTCATGCATTATATATATATATATATATATATATATATATATATATATATATATATATATATATATATATATATATATATATAAACATAAAAATTTCAGTCATTATGTCCTGTTACAGTAGGCGTCCTCTTGTCATGAAACAATGGTGGCCCATGGCTGGCCAATCAGCTTTAGGCAGTGCCGGACGTGATTGAGTATCCCATTCTGTCATTTAAAAGGGTTAAAAAAAATACTTGTAAATTCCATATAGGTCGGCCTCTTTGAATGGTTACTATAGTAAATGATTGTTATGCGTTGAGCATTCACACACAGATACGTGTATTTAATTTCAGACAATGTATGAGGGGTGGAACCAGACTTGGGAGACCGGGCCAGGTGCGTTGTCCAAACATGATGTGGACTGGCTCAAAAACCATCCGGAGAGGGGCCTGTTCAAGCCGCTGGAGCATTATAAACAGCGAAACACTGGGGCTGTGCGGCAACGACATGTCCTCAAAAACGACAGGATGTGGTTCCATCCTCCAGAGTGCCCAGGTGTCATCGGGAACACTGTGCCTCCTGCGGGTGCCTTCTTCCACACACGAGTCTTCTTCTGGAGACCGGTCGGTGTGTGGGGCTACAGCATAAGGTGCCCGCGGAGTAACTGCCCTGCCCGGGAAGAGGGGAACACATTCCTGTACAGATGTGGCTATTCCAAAACTGTACGCCACATCTGTGACATGTCGGAATGGTATTGCATGCTGACAGAAATTCTGGCATGCTCTGCCTGCAGCAAAGCTGCTAAGGATTCCCCTCAGCACCACATTGGTCGTTTCCCTGCTTGGGAGTCATGTATCATTTCCCAGCTGACTCCTGCGCATCAAGCCATGTTTCCTGCCATCTTGACTCCCAGGTGAGAAATCCCTTGTTTTATTTTATATCTTATATATATATTTATTTAAAATTAAGTAACTTAAATGTATTGCCAAAGTATAGAGTTTAAATAATCATTAAATGATTCCATAGTTCACAGAGCTACATTTATTGGCCCTAAATGATCTTTGAATGAAGGGATTTAATATTACCTTTTGGATTCTTTCATTGTATTGTCAAGCTTTACAAAATTATGATTTCACCTAATTACCCTGGATAATTCTTTTTATAAGTAACCTTTGATCATCTCATACCCTCACACCAAGTTTTACATTTTTTCTCATATATGTCATTTCACAGACGTGGTGTTGACAAGAAGGTAGTCCACTTGTTGAGGGAGAGAACAGATGGCAATACCATGGCGAAGACTTGGAGGCAGGTCCAGGAGAAACACTGTGAGGACTACCTCCACAGAAAGGACATGTATACCACACTGTTGGAGTCACTTACCAGCAGAGGTGGGATAGTTGGTGAGTTCACAACTCTCCCTCTTATTAAGAAGGCCAGTTCTGATAGACTGTATTGTTATTTCATTGGACAGACTTAATTGTTGCCCCATGCCTGTGTATATGAGGAAATATAGGCTGTAGAAAATGGACATTTTGAATGATAAGCAGGCTGTTGCTGACAGTACCTGTATTTGTACATATTTTTGGAATATAAAATTATAAAATACAGTTTAGGTCTGTAAAAGTTGTATTGGTATTTATTTTACAGTGTGCCCCCTTAATCTTCCACTGGGTTTAAATTTAAAAGACCACACATTGATTATTACAGGACTTCTTCGTCACAAGTTCCAGCCACCACCCATCAGGAGGGAACTCCCAGGTGCAAAATTGTTCAGGAAGGCCTTCCTCATAGCCGAGTCTGAAAACCTGGAGGACTACCGGGCACAGATAATGTCCACATTTGGGAAGGTCCTGAAGTTTGACTCGACCAAGAAGGTAATACAAATTCTTTAACTACACACAGCATACTGTCAGTATCCTTAAATTTTTTTTAATAACCAGATTTGAATGCAAACCTTCTGCAGAAGATTGAAAAGAAAAATATCATTACCAGCCACCAATGTATGTAATGATATGATGTATTACACCCAACCTCTAATAAAAATCTTGTCACACATTAATTTTTATACAGTTTATGATGTGGAGATATTTGTTTTCTACTGATGTGTTAGACCCCTTTACACAACAATCTGCAATGCAATGAGTTACTTTTGTGTACTGGATTGATGTAATGGAAATGGTTGAAACATGTCCCTGTTCTTTTTTTTTTAATAATAGATCTGCAAGAAGCTGGCAGGGTGCGGGCAGGGCACTGCGGAATGGTGCACCAATATCGGAAATGAAAAAGGTCAAGTGCTCAACTGCGTGTTGACGTGTGAGGAGTCCGTGGAAATGTTACAGCCCATGGCGAGAGGTCTTATGGACCGGTTTAAAAATGCCAGTGAAGAACCACCGGTCCTCATGTATGTAGATCGGGGTTGTTGCCGTGTCAGTGGAGTATCGGCCACTGAGAAACTGTTTGACGAGTGGGTGGAGTCTGGCATGATCATCCGTCTCGACATTTTTCATTGGATTCATCGCTTTGATGCTGCAGTGCGCACTGATCACCATGCCAAATATGCCATCTTCAAGTCTGCCTTGGCTGCTGCAGTCTTTGCCTACAACAAAGATGACATGGCGCTACTGGTAAAGGCAATACGAGCCGGCCATACCTCCAAACTTGATTCTCTGTCTGATGCACAGGTCATCCAGTACCATTCGTCAAAGGATGACCTGAAGCACTTTGTGCGTCGCATTACTGTGGGTGCTCAGGAGACGTACACAAGAGTGCAGAATGCCATAGCGATCCTGAAAGGTCAAGCAGGCTTGGATGAAAACCAGATCCATCTGTTCAAGGATGAGGCCGCTATTGACCAGGTCTGGGCTGGCCAGCAGAAACATCTTGAATGCATACAAGACCCTCCAGGCATGAATATGTATACCATCGTCAAGCATGTGACACGCAACGGAATAGACCTGCCTTATTACAGGACCGTGCGTGGCAGCAACAGCTTGGAGGGTTTCCATGCGTTTTTGCCCAGCATGATCCCAGGCCCACGATGTGCAGCAGTGCCATTCCAAGTATATTTACTGAGTGGCATTGCGCGCTGGAATGCCGACCGAGAATCAGCAGCAGTTAAAGGGCAGAAAGGGCGTAGGTACAGGGTTTACACTTCACCTCTCATCAGCCGCTTGAATGATCGGTGCCAGAAGCTGTTTGGGGAAGTTGAGGAAGTCAATTTCCAGCCACCTGTTCCTGCTGGTGATGAAATGATTGGACTGGAATTCCTGTTCAGCCAGTCCAATGCGTCTTTCAGTACCAACGACCATTACCAGCAGACACGGGAGACTCTCCAGACAGTTGATGACGGCAACGAAGATGATGAGGTGGTCCAGGCCATGGATGAGGGTGACGAGGATGTTGACCAGGACGCTGGTTACACCAGTGGAGAGGAGATCACATCCCTGTCCAACCTGCAGCTCACAGATGCTGCTGTCACCCCTGACCGCGATCCATGTGCCGAGGATGTGTGTGGACCCTGTCACCTTCCTGGATACCAACATGTGGAGGAGTTGAGTGGTATCCTGGTTAAAATAGCCCTGGAAGAGGGCAGGTTGGCTCTCACAGCTGCGGAAAGAGAAGCTGTCACTGCTGCCTGGAACAAGCTTGAACTGCACGATCGCAATACACAGCAGTTTGACACCCTGTACCGTTCAAGATGGGGATACTGCTCTTTTGGCCGCACAAACGGGGATCCAGAAACAGCTGCAGTCACCCAAAAAATCAAGTTTGGTAAGCGCCATTCTCCCGCTCACCTGATTGACGCGAGAAAAAACCGGCTTGTTTACTGCGTCATCAAACAGCTGTGGCTTCACCCCAACTGTGCGGCTCACGGAGCGTCCCCCCAAAAGCATTACATCACAAAGGTCTACCAGCGACTTCAACAGCGTGTTGCCGTGGATGACCCACAACTCTGTAAACTCGGGATACCACTGCTCAAGATCAACAGCAAGTGTGTCGCCGAGTTTATCAGACGACAAGAAGCGCTAGCTGGTAGGCACGTGGTGGATGCCGCAGAGTCCATCTTGAAACGGCCAGACAGCATCTCACAGTCCTCTATGGAACCAGCTGTTGAGCTGCCGGAGGTGCGCCCTGCAACATCAAGGCCACAAACCATCTATAAAGTGGTCCCAAGTCTAGCTGGCACCAGATCTATGAAAGTGAGGAGGGACCACTTTATTTCACCCATTTCATCTCCATCAACAGAACCATCAGCGTCATCTTCAGCACATGCCAGCACTCCATCCATCGTCACCCGAGAATCCTCACCGCGTACCATGGCCAGGTCAACCATGTACAAAAAGAGGAAACTACAGCAACAAGGCCGTCCCGGTCACAAAAAACCCTTAAAAAATTTTACATGTACACTGTGCGGGGAAGCCACACAAGGTCACCACAAATACTTGAAGAAAACTTTTTGTGACAAAACCATGATGTCACCTTCAAAAGGGTTGACAAATAAAGTATTTAAAAATTTTGAAGATTTTAAGGAAACGGTTGACAAGTTAAATGAATAAGATGGTGGCTTCCCCCTTAATTTTGGCATACCCTTTTAAGTAGATCCCTTTCTTTTGTGGCATCCACTGACACGGTAACGCCTCGCCAGTAGAGCAAGATCACTAGTTTTAAGTTCCCCCCCCCCCAAAAAAAAATTTTTTTATCCAAATAACAGTGATACAGTGATAAAATATTATGAGGTTCACAGTCATCCTGGATTTCAGCTATTTTTTTTACCTTGGATATCAAGGGTATGGTTACTAGTTTTCAAAAGCACTTGATAAACTTGTTGAAACAATTTGTGTATCAATATTGAGAGGAAAATATGCAATACTTCAAAAGTTATTGGGTCCAGGATACCCCCCCCCCCCCCCCCCCGAAAGTCTCATTTACAAGGTAGGAGCCCAGTTGGATGTATCAAAGATGACTGAAAATATGCTGTACTTCAAAAGTTAAAGAATCCATGGTTATCCTGGATTTGAACTGTTTTGACCTTGAAGATCAAGGGAACTGTTTACCAGTTTTCAACAGCATCCAAAAAGCTTGTGAAACAATTTGTGTTTCAATATTGAGGGGAAAATGTGCAGTACCTAAAAAGTTAAAAGATCCATGGTTATCCTGGATTTCAACTGTTTTGACCTTGAAGATCAAGGGAACTGTTTACCAGTTTTCAACAGCATCCAAAAAGCTTGTGAAACAATTTGTGTTTCAATATTGAGGGGGAAATGTGCAGTACTTCAAAAGTTAAAGGTTCCATGGTTATCCTGGATTTCAACTGTTTTGACCTTGAAGATCAAGGGAACTCTTTACCAGTTTTCAAAAGCATCCAAAAAGCTTGTTGAAACAATTTGTGTTTCAATATTGAGGGGGAAATGTGCAGTACCTAAAAAGTTATTGGTGTCATAACACCTGCCTGAATCACTAGTTTTCAAGGTCATACGAGAACCCATTTGAAACAGTTGGGTGTATCAAAGTTGAGGAAAAAATATGCAGTACTTCAAAAGTTGAAGGATTCACAGTAATCTTGAATGTCAGCTGTTTTGACCTTGACCAGCAAAGTCATTTGAAGAAATGCACTTGAAGGCCTGGGTAACACAAATGTCAAGGTCAATCTTTGCCAATTACATATACCATCATATTTGTGACATGTTAGGGGTTTAAATATCCTTTTACCTGTAATATTGTGAGGTTGTAAACCTTTTTTATACCTGTGATGATGTGAGGTTGTAAACCTTTTTATAATTGTGATATTGTGAGGTTGTAAACCTTTCTATGCCTATGATATTGTGAGGTTGTAAACCTTTTTATACCTGTGATGATGTGAGGTTGTAAACCTTTTTATAATTGTGATATTGTGAGGTTGTAAACCTTTCTATGCCTATGATATTGTGAGGTTGTAAACCTTTTTATACCTGTGATATTGTGAGGTTGTAAACCTTTTTATACCTGTGATATTGTGAGGTTGTAAACCTTTTTATACCTGTGATATTGTGAGGTTGTAAACCTTTTTATACCTGTGATATTGTGAGGTTGTAAACCTTTCTTTACCTGTGATACTGTAAGGTTGTAAACCTTATTATACCTGTGATATGTTATAAGTACTGTTGTATATATGCATGATATAAACCTTAATAAATTTGAATTGCAGCGTATCTGTGTATTGCTTAAAACAATGATTATCCAGAGTCATGTTCATGTGCATATGTTAATAAAATATTTATATGACTAATCATCTGAATCATTTTACTTTATCTGACCTTCACCTGAGTTTGTGTGCTTGTGTATCAGTTGGTATGGCATTTATCCAACACTTCCAAAACTCCATAAACAATTATAATCGATTTCCCCAATTACATTTTATTTAATATAAGTATCCTAAATGATATCCTTCTAGGCCCCTCTGAAAGGACTTCTCTCTAATACACAGTGCAGTCAAGCTTTACTCTCAATAAGATCCTTCTGAGTCCCATGATATAAGGGATAATTCCTCTCATGCCCATACTGCAGACATGCCCCTCCCCCCTCTTCGCCAGTCTACAGTCTACAGTGCATTGCACGTCACCAGCGCCCAGGGCCGGTCGCAGGGGTCAGCCCAACCGGAGTGCAATGGAAAGGCCTCGCCCTGGGGGAACCGCCTTGCTGATCACGGTGTCCCCCGTGCCAGGTAAGTATGCTTAACAGCGCCACATGCAAGGGTCGGCTTGCAAAATTTTCATCAAAATATGGGTGTTGCGATTAACTGGGCAGAACACATTTTTCCGGGCGGCATAATTGAGAATTCGGTACCTAGCCAAAGAACCCTTGCCGTTCTTATTCGCTTCTTATCGATAAGGTGATCTGCCCGATCGCCTAATTAGCCGTGCGACCCCACGCTTAATTAACGCCGCCCGACTTGCGCAAGGATGAGACGTTGGGACGACGGTGCCCTCTACCGGCTCTCGTCTTCACTAAAGGATGCCCGCCTTGGCCACATATTCCAACTCTCCGACAGCTATGGGCCATTTCGGCAAACAAAGCTGGAACTGACAGAAATCATGATATCGTTTCTTCGCACGGAGGCCGACATTTTGACTTACCTGTACAAAAAGAATCATGCGGTGCCAGTCATGACAAACTCCCAGATCACTCATTTGTGGCCACCCGTTTCCCCGTATCGTTATCAAAACAGTGGCAGTGACCGTGTGCGGATATACAACAAAAAAAAAGAACCCCCCTCCCCCACCCCCTTAATTGGTTCGCCAAGCCCGACTTGTTGACAAGTTCCGACCCCGTGAGCAGGTCTGTCAAAGCAGCCGGCTCGGATCAGCCAGCCGCCAGACAGGTCGTTTATCAGCGAGCGAGTCGATGACTCAGACCGGCAGCCGGGCTCGCTCGCGGTCTCGGCGAATTTATGTCGGCGTGTTTTGAAACAACAAACGTTTTACGGTTGGGCCTCCAACATTAATTTCTTTAAAGTTCACCGAGCAAGTTTGATACGGTATCGCTGAGCATGATTGACATTCAAACAACCATTTGAAAGTTTAATTCTGTTTGTAGACTGGACAGCCTCTCTCTTAAAATAAGAACTAGATGCTTCAGATGTATAGCATTTGGTCCGAAAAATAGGTAAGAAAATGAATAAAAATGAACCGGTCTGGGGTTGTAGTAGAGCCAAGTTGTGTGTGACCGTTGATATCAGGGGCTCATTCAGGGAAGTTCAATATCTGTCTGCTTTTCTTTCTCTCTCCTCTCATGAATGCTTCGTACTGTTCGCTGGAAAACAACAAAAAAAAAAAAAAAAAAAAAAAAACTTCAGACCCCTATAAACTGGGAATAAAACACACACAGAGCCTGATTTATTAAGAGGTTCTAATTAAGAATGCGTGGTGCATGATTGTCGGCCATGCAAACTGAACCAAGTTTTATAAATATGTGTTCTAGAATCAATTGGAATAACAGTTAATAGATATGTTTTTACCGAGAGCGTATATGGAGCGGCATTATTATTATTATTATTAGGCCAACTATCGTTCTTGGGGCGATCGACTGTGCAGATGATACCCATACATACATTGGTGTACGTACTTCGAAACGAAAGAGTGGCTTGCACGGACTAGTAAAATGGTCAAATAAAAAAAAAAATTAAAAAAAAAAAAAAAAATAAAATAAAATAAAATGGGATTGGCTTCTAACTGAATATTAGTTTCATTTTTCCCCGGGGACATTGCATTGCAGGTCAGTATGTCTGGTTTGTGCAACTATATAAATATATATATATATATATATATATATATATATATATATATATATATATATTTATTTAAGACAAAGACAGTTAAACACACAGACGTCCAGTGATGAAGAAATAAACAATACTATACATAATTCTTTCCCTTCTGTTTGATAAAAATAGACCCGCTTGCCATTAAAAATCAATACGGAATTATAGACAAAAGAAGTGAAAGTTCAATAATGTGACCTATTGTCATGACAAAATTCGGCTTATTCAGGAAGCTGTAATCCGGACCACTTAGAAGCGCCCGTGTTTATTTATTTTTAAATATATCTTATATTACATAATGTTTGTCAATACCGAAGAAAGTGACCTATCATTGTATGCATTATCAGGCCAATGAGTGCCGTTGGTTAATTACAAGGCAATCGACCGTCGGGTAAAGAAAACATTATAATCCAGTTACATATTCCTATGTGACACAAAATATCAGTTAAAAACAATATTTTCACGAATTTATCTCGACAGAATTAATGACTTCCCCATTTTGGATGAACCCAGACCATTTCCTGACAGACCCCCCCCCCCCCCCCCCCCCCCCCCTCCCCCTTTTTTTTTTTTTATATATTTATTTTATTTTTTTTTTTAGGCCAAAAAAAAAAAAAAAACCAAAGATAACAGAGGTCATGTGATTTCTTTTTCAGCAGCTATCAGCACTGGCAACTCTGCAGTAACGTCAGCCCCTGGAAAACCCCACGTGACATGACATTCTCAGTCTCAGTAACAACACAGTATTTCTGCCACTGTCAGGCCCTAATATTCAGCGAAGAATAAAAACAACATGACTTACTAGATCAGAGTCCTTGCTGAAATTCGCTCACTCCGGGATGTCCCACTTGCACCAGCCAATCACACCGGGCCAAAGGCTTCGATGCCGCTGCAATCTACCCTACACATAACACACGCACGTGCGCTTGTTTGTAAACACTGCAGCACACCGAATTTTGCTCATCGCCCAAGTGCTGTTACATTTCTGTTCTCAACCTGCTTATTAAGTAAAACGTCCGACAGCATCAAATGCTTTTCAAAGATATGCGTGTGTGCGTCCGTCCGTCCGTCCGAGATATTAACTGTCTGGCCTTCACGGAGACGCTGCACGTACACATCTACTCTGCAGAGCTCTTATCAGGGAGAAGGAACTGATTTTTGCTTGTTTATCAGGGGATAGCGCGAACGCAGTCCCCCACTACCAAAAATTGCGCACTCGAGTTACCCGCATTTGGGGTAATCGCAGGGGTCAGCCCAACCGGAGTGCAATGGAAAGGCCTCGCCCTGGGGGAACCGCCTTGCTGATCACGGTGTCCCCCGTGCCAGGTAAGTATGCTTAACAGCGCCACATGCAAGGGTCGGCTTGCAAAATTTTCATCAAAATATGGGTGTTGCGATTAACTGGGCAGAACACATTTTTCCGGGCGGCATAATTGAGAATTCGGTACCTAGCCAAAGAACCCTTGCCGTTCTTATTCGCTTCTTATCGATAAGGTGATCTGCCCGATCGCCTAATTAGCCGTGCGACCCCACGCTTAATTAACGCCGCCCGACTTGCGCAAGGATGAGACGTTGGGACGACGGTGCCCTCTACCGGCTCTCGTCTTCACTAAAGGATGCCCGCCTTGGCCACATATTCCAACTCTCCGACAGCTATGGGCCATTTCGGCAAACAAAGCTGGAACTGACAGAAATCATGATATCGTTTCTTCGCACGGAGGCCGACATTTTGACTTACCTGTACAAAAAGAATCATGCGGTGCCAGTCATGACAAACTCCCAGATCACTCATTTGTGGCCACCCGTTTCCCCGTATCGTTATCAAAACAGTGGCAGTGACCGTGTGCGGATATACAACAAAAAAAAAGAACCCCCCTCCCCCACCCCCTTAATTGGTTCGCCAAGCCCGACTTGTTGACAAGTTCCGACCCCGTGAGCAGGTCTGTCAAAGCAGCCGGCTCGGATCAGCCAGCCGCCAGACAGGTCGTTTATCAGCGAGCGAGTCGATGACTCAGACCGGCAGCCGGGCTCGCTCGCGGTCTCGGCGAATTTATGTCGGCGTGTTTTGAAACAACAAACGTTTTACGGTTGGGCCTCCAACATTAATTTCTTTAAAGTTCACCGAGCAAGTTTGATACGGTATCGCTGAGCATGATTGACATTCAAACAACCATTTGAAAGTTTAATTCTGTTTGTAGACTGGACAGCCTCTCTCTTAAAATAAGAACTAGATGCTTCAGATGTATAGCATTTGGTCCGAAAAATAGGTAAGAAAATGAATAAAAATGAACCGGTCTGGGGTTGTAGTAGAGCCAAGTTGTGTGTGACCGTTGATATCAGGGGCTCATTCAGGGAAGTTCAATATCTGTCTGCTTTTCTTTCTCTCTCCTCTCATGAATGCTTCGTACTGTTCGCTGGAAAACAACAAAAAAAAAAAAAAAAAAAAAAAAACTTCAGACCCCTATAAACTGGGAATAAAACACACACAGAGCCTGATTTATTAAGAGGTTCTAATTAAGAATGCGTGGTGCATGATTGTCGGCCATGCAAACTGAACCAAGTTTTATAAATATGTGTTCTAGAATCAATTGGAATAACAGTTAATAGATATGTTTTTACCGAGAGCGTATATGGAGCGGCATTATTATTATTATTATTAGGCCAACTATCGTTCTTGGGGCGATCGACTGTGCAGATGATACCCATACATACATTGGTGTACGTACTTCGAAACGAAAGAGTGGCTTGCACGGACTAGTAAAATGGTCAAATAAAAAAAAAAATTAAAAAAAAAAAAAAAAATAAAATAAAATAAAATGGGATTGGCTTCTAACTGAATATTAGTTTCATTTTTCCCCGGGGACATTGCATTGCAGGTCAGTATGTCTGGTTTGTGCAACTATATAAATATATATATATATATATATATATATATATATATATATATATATATATTTATTTAAGACAAAGACAGTTAAACACACAGACGTCCAGTGATGAAGAAATAAACAATACTATACATAATTCTTTCCCTTCTGTTTGATAAAAATAGACCCGCTTGCCATTAAAAATCAATACGGAATTATAGACAAAAGAAGTGAAAGTTCAATAATGTGACCTATTGTCATGACAAAATTCGGCTTATTCAGGAAGCTGTAATCCGGACCACTTAGAAGCGCCCGTGTTTATTTATTTTTAAATATATCTTATATTACATAATGTTTGTCAATACCGAAGAAAGTGACCTATCATTGTATGCATTATCAGGCCAATGAGTGCCGTTGGTTAATTACAAGGCAATCGACCGTCGGGTAAAGAAAACATTATAATCCAGTTACATATTCCTATGTGACACAAAATATCAGTTAAAAACAATATTTTCACGAATTTATCTCGACAGAATTAATGACTTCCCCATTTTGGATGAACCCAGACCATTTCCTGACAGACCCCCCCCCCCCCCCCCCCCCCTCCCCCTTTTTTTTTTTTTATATATTTATTTTATTTTTTTTTTTAGGCCAAAAAAAAAAAAAAAACCAAAGATAACAGAGGTCATGTGATTTCTTTTTCAGCAGCTATCAGCACTGGCAACTCTGCAGTAACGTCAGCCCCTGGAAAACCCCACGTGACATGACATTCTCAGTCTCAGTAACAACACAGTATTTCTGCCACTGTCAGGCCCTAATATTCAGCGAAGAATAAAAACAACATGACTTACTAGATCAGAGTCCTTGCTGAAATTCGCTCACTCCGGGATGTCCCACTTGCACCAGCCAATCACACCGGGCCAAAGGCTTCGATGCCGCTGCAATCTACCCTACACATAACACACGCACGTGCGCTTGTTTGTAAACACTGCAGCACACCGAATTTTGCTCATCGCCCAAGTGCTGTTACATTTCTGTTCTCAACCTGCTTATTAAGTAAAACGTCCGACAGCATCAAATGCTTTTCAAAGATATGCGTGTGTGCGTCCGTCCGTCCGTCCGAGATATTAACTGTCTGGCCTTCACGGAGACGCTGCACGTACACATCTACTCTGCAGAGCTCTTATCAGGGAGAAGGAACTGATTTTTGCTTGTTTATCAGGGGATAGCGCGAACGCAGTCCCCCACTACCAAAAATTGCGCACTCGAGTTACCCGCATTTGGGGTAATCGCAGGGGTCAGCCCAACCGGAGTGCAATGGAAAGGCCTCGCCCTGGGGGAACCGCCTTGCTGATCACGGTGTCCCCCGTGCCAGGTAAGTATGCTTAACAGCGCCACATGCAAGGGTCGGCTTGCAAAATTTTCATCAAAATATGGGTGTTGCGATTAACTGGGCAGAACACATTTTTCCGGGCGGCATAATTGAGAATTCGGTACCTAGCCAAAGAACCCTTGCCGTTCTTATTCGCTTCTTATCGATAAGGTGATCTGCCCGATCGCCTAATTAGCCGTGCGACCCCACGCTTAATTAACGCCGCCCGACTTGCGCAAGGATGAGACGTTGGGACGACGGTGCCCTCTACCGGCTCTCGTCTTCACTAAAGGATGCCCGCCTTGGCCACATATTCCAACTCTCCGACAGCTATGGGCCATTTCGGCAAACAAAGCTGGAACTGACAGAAATCATGATATCGTTTCTTCGCACGGAGGCCGACATTTTGACTTACCTGTACAAAAAGAATCATGCGGTGCCAGTCATGACAAACTCCCAGATCACTCATTTGTGGCCACCCGTTTCCCCGTATCGTTATCAAAACAGTGGCAGTGACCGTGTGCGGATATACAACAAAAAAAAAGAACCCCCCTCCCCCACCCCCTTAATTGGTTCGCCAAGCCCGACTTGTTGACAAGTTCCGACCCCGTGAGCAGGTCTGTCAAAGCAGCCGGCTCGGATCAGCCAGCCGCCAGACAGGTCGTTTATCAGCGAGCGAGTCGATGACTCAGACCGGCAGCCGGGCTCGCTCGCGGTCTCGGCGAATTTATGTCGGCGTGTTTTGAAACAACAAACGTTTTACGGTTGGGCCTCCAACATTAATTTCTTTAAAGTTCACCGAGCAAGTTTGATACGGTATCGCTGAGCATGATTGACATTCAAACAACCATTTGAAAGTTTAATTCTGTTTGTAGACTGGACAGCCTCTCTCTTAAAATAAGAACTAGATGCTTCAGATGTATAGCATTTGGTCCGAAAAATAGGTAAGAAAATGAATAAAAATGAACCGGTCTGGGGTTGTAGTAGAGCCAAGTTGTGTGTGACCGTTGATATCAGGGGCTCATTCAGGGAAGTTCAATATCTGTCTGCTTTTCTTTCTCTCTCCTCTCATGAATGCTTCGTACTGTTCGCTGGAAAACAACAAAAAAAAAAAAAAAAAAAAAAAAACTTCAGACCCCTATAAACTGGGAATAAAACACACACAGAGCCTGATTTATTAAGAGGTTCTAATTAAGAATGCGTGGTGCATGATTGTCGGCCATGCAAACTGAACCAAGTTTTATAAATATGTGTTCTAGAATCAATTGGAATAACAGTTAATAGATATGTTTTTACCGAGAGCGTATATGGAGCGGCATTATTATTATTATTATTAGGCCAACTATCGTTCTTGGGGCGATCGACTGTGCAGATGATACCCATACATACATTGGTGTACGTACTTCGAAACGAAAGAGTGGCTTGCACGGACTAGTAAAATGGTCAAATAAAAAAAAAAATTAAAAAAAAAAAAAAAAATAAAATAAAATAAAATGGGATTGGCTTCTAACTGAATATTAGTTTCATTTTTCCCCGGGGACATTGCATTGCAGGTCAGTATGTCTGGTTTGTGCAACTATATAAATATATATATATATATATATATATATATATATATATATATATATATATATTTATTTAAGACAAAGACAGTTAAACACACAGACGTCCAGTGATGAAGAAATAAACAATACTATACATAATTCTTTCCCTTCTGTTTGATAAAAATAGACCCGCTTGCCATTAAAAATCAATACGGAATTATAGACAAAAGAAGTGAAAGTTCAATAATGTGACCTATTGTCATGACAAAATTCGGCTTATTCAGGAAGCTGTAATCCGGACCACTTAGAAGCGCCCGTGTTTATTTATTTTTAAATATATCTTATATTACATAATGTTTGTCAATACCGAAGAAAGTGACCTATCATTGTATGCATTATCAGGCCAATGAGTGCCGTTGGTTAATTACAAGGCAATCGACCGTCGGGTAAAGAAAACATTATAATCCAGTTACATATTCCTATGTGACACAAAATATCAGTTAAAAACAATATTTTCACGAATTTATCTCGACAGAATTAATGACTTCCCCATTTTGGATGAACCCAGACCATTTCCTGACAGACCCCCCCCCCCCCCCCCCCCTCCCCCTTTTTTTTTTTTTATATATTTATTTTATTTTTTTTTTTAGGCCAAAAAAAAAAAAAAACCAAAGATAACAGAGGTCATGTGATTTCTTTTTCAGCAGCTATCAGCACTGGCAACTCTGCAGTAACGTCAGCCCCTGGAAAACCCCACGTGACATGACATTCTCAGTCTCAGTAACAACACAGTATTTCTGCCACTGTCAGGCCCTAATATTCAGCGAAGAATAAAAACAACATGACTTACTAGATCAGAGTCCTTGCTGAAATTCGCTCACTCCGGGATGTCCCACTTGCACCAGCCAATCACACCGGGCCAAAGGCTTCGATGCCGCTGCAATCTACCCTACACATAACACACGCACGTGCGCTTGTTTGTAAACACTGCAGCACACCGAATTTTGCTCATCGCCCAAGTGCTGTTACATTTCTGTTCTCAACCTGCTTATTAAGTAAAACGTCCGACAGCATCAAATGCTTTTCAAAGATATGCGTGTGTGCGTCCGTCCGTCCGTCCGAGATATTAACTGTCTGGCCTTCACGGAGACGCTGCACGTACACATCTACTCTGCAGAGCTCTTATCAGGGAGAAGGAACTGATTTTTGCTTGTTTATCAGGGGATAGCGCGAACGCAGTCCCCCACTACCAAAAATTGCGCACTCGAGTTACCCGCATTTGGGGTAATCGCAGGGGTCAGCCCAACCGGAGTGCAATGGAAAGGCCTCGCCCTGGGGGAACCGCCTTGCTGATCACGGTGTCCCCCGTGCCAGGTAAGTATGCTTAACAGCGCCACATGCAAGGGTCGGCTTGCAAAATTTTCATCAAAATATGGGTGTTGCGATTAACTGGGCAGAACACATTTTTCCGGGCGGCATAATTGAGAATTCGGTACCTAGCCAAAGAACCCTTGCCGTTCTTATTCGCTTCTTATCGATAAGGTGATCTGCCCGATCGCCTAATTAGCCGTGCGACCCCACGCTTAATTAACGCCGCCCGACTTGCGCAAGGATGAGACGTTGGGACGACGGTGCCCTCTACCGGCTCTCGTCTTCACTAAAGGATGCCCGCCTTGGCCACATATTCCAACTCTCCGACAGCTATGGGCCATTTCGGCAAACAAAGCTGGAACTGACAGAAATCATGATATCGTTTCTTCGCACGGAGGCCGACATTTTGACTTACCTGTACAAAAAGAATCATGCGGTGCCAGTCATGACAAACTCCCAGATCACTCATTTGTGGCCACCCGTTTCCCCGTATCGTTATCAAAACAGTGGCAGTGACCGTGTGCGGATATACAACAAAAAAAAAGAACCCCCCTCCCCCACCCCCTTAATTGGTTCGCCAAGCCCGACTTGTTGACAAGTTCCGACCCCGTGAGCAGGTCTGTCAAAGCAGCCGGCTCGGATCAGCCAGCCGCCAGACAGGTCGTTTATCAGCGAGCGAGTCGATGACTCAGACCGGCAGCCGGGCTCGCTCGCGGTCTCGGCGAATTTATGTCGGCGTGTTTTGAAACAACAAACGTTTTACGGTTGGGCCTCCAACATTAATTTCTTTAAAGTTCACCGAGCAAGTTTGATACGGTATCGCTGAGCATGATTGACATTCAAACAACCATTTGAAAGTTTAATTCTGTTTGTAGACTGGACAGCCTCTCTCTTAAAATAAGAACTAGATGCTTCAGATGTATAGCATTTGGTCCGAAAAATAGGTAAGAAAATGAATAAAAATGAACCGGTCTGGGGTTGTAGTAGAGCCAAGTTGTGTGTGACCGTTGATATCAGGGGCTCATTCAGGGAAGTTCAATATCTGTCTGCTTTTCTTTCTCTCTCCTCTCATGAATGCTTCGTACTGTTCGCTGGAAAACAACAAAAAAAAAAAAAAAAAAAAAAAAACTTCAGACCCCTATAAACTGGGAATAAAACACACACAGAGCCTGATTTATTAAGAGGTTCTAATTAAGAATGCGTGGTGCATGATTGTCGGCCATGCAAACTGAACCAAGTTTTATAAATATGTGTTCTAGAATCAATTGGAATAACAGTTAATAGATATGTTTTTACCGAGAGCGTATATGGAGCGGCATTATTATTATTATTATTAGGCCAACTATCGTTCTTGGGGCGATCGACTGTGCAGATGATACCCATACATACATTGGTGTACGTACTTCGAAACGAAAGAGTGGCTTGCACGGACTAGTAAAATGGTCAAATAAAAAAAAAAATTAAAAAAAAAAAAAAAAATAAAATAAAATAAAATGGGATTGGCTTCTAACTGAATATTAGTTTCATTTTTCCCCGGGGACATTGCATTGCAGGTCAGTATGTCTGGTTTGTGCAACTATATAAATATATATATATATATATATATATATATATATATATATATATATATATATTTATTTAAGACAAAGACAGTTAAACACACAGACGTCCAGTGATGAAGAAATAAACAATACTATACATAATTCTTTCCCTTCTGTTTGATAAAAATAGACCCGCTTGCCATTAAAAATCAATACGGAATTATAGACAAAAGAAGTGAAAGTTCAATAATGTGACCTATTGTCATGACAAAATTCGGCTTATTCAGGAAGCTGTAATCCGGACCACTTAGAAGCGCCCGTGTTTATTTATTTTTAAATATATCTTATATTACATAATGTTTGTCAATACCGAAGAAAGTGACCTATCATTGTATGCATTATCAGGCCAATGAGTGCCGTTGGTTAATTACAAGGCAATCGACCGTCGGGTAAAGAAAACATTATAATCCAGTTACATATTCCTATGTGACACAAAATATCAGTTAAAAACAATATTTTCACGAATTTATCTCGACAGAATTAATGACTTCCCCATTTTGGATGAACCCAGACCATTTCCTGACAGACCCCCCCCCCCCCCCCCCCCCCCCTCCCCCCTTTTTTTTTTTTTATATATTTATTTTATTTTTTTTTTTAGGCCAAAAAAAAAAAAAAACCAAAGATAACAGAGGTCATGTGATTTCTTTTTCAGCAGCTATCAGCACTGGCAACTCTGCAGTAACGTCAGCCCCTGGAAAACCCCACGTGACATGACATTCTCAGTCTCAGTAACAACACAGTATTTCTGCCACTGTCAGGCCCTAATATTCAGCGAAGAATAAAAACAACATGACTTACTAGATCAGAGTCCTTGCTGAAATTCGCTCACTCCGGGATGTCCCACTTGCACCAGCCAATCACACCGGGCCAAAGGCTTCGATGCCGCTGCAATCTACCCTACACATAACACACGCACGTGCGCTTGTTTGTAAACACTGCAGCACACCGAATTTTGCTCATCGCCCAAGTGCTGTTACATTTCTGTTCTCAACCTGCTTATTAAGTAAAACGTCCGACAGCATCAAATGCTTTTCAAAGATATGCGTGTGTGCGTCCGTCCGTCCGTCCGAGATATTAACTGTCTGGCCTTCACGGAGACGCTGCACGTACACATCTACTCTGCAGAGCTCTTATCAGGGAGAAGGAACTGATTTTTGCTTGTTTATCAGGGGATAGCGCGAACGCAGTCCCCCACTACCAAAAATTGCGCACTCGAGTTACCCGCATTTGGGGTAATCGCAGGGGTCAGCCCAACCGGAGTGCAATGGAAAGGCCTCGCCCTGGGGGAACCGCCTTGCTGATCACGGTGTCCCCCGTGCCAGGTAAGTATGCTTAACAGCGCCACATGCAAGGGTCGGCTTGCAAAATTTTCATCAAAATATGGGTGTTGCGATTAACTGGGCAGAACACATTTTTCCGGGCGGCATAATTGAGAATTCGGTACCTAGCCAAAGAACCCTTGCCGTTCTTATTCGCTTCTTATCGATAAGGTGATCTGCCCGATCGCCTAATTAGCCGTGCGACCCCACGCTTAATTAACGCCGCCCGACTTGCGCAAGGATGAGACGTTGGGACGACGGTGCCCTCTACCGGCTCTCGTCTTCACTAAAGGATGCCCGCCTTGGCCACATATTCCAACTCTCCGACAGCTATGGGCCATTTCGGCAAACAAAGCTGGAACTGACAGAAATCATGATATCGTTTCTTCGCACGGAGGCCGACATTTTGACTTACCTGTACAAAAAGAATCATGCGGTGCCAGTCATGACAAACTCCCAGATCACTCATTTGTGGCCACCCGTTTCCCCGTATCGTTATCAAAACAGTGGCAGTGACCGTGTGCGGATATACAACAAAAAAAAAGAACCCCCCTCCCCCACCCCCTTAATTGGTTCGCCAAGCCCGACTTGTTGACAAGTTCCGACCCCGTGAGCAGGTCTGTCAAAGCAGCCGGCTCGGATCAGCCAGCCGCCAGACAGGTCGTTTATCAGCGAGCGAGTCGATGACTCAGACCGGCAGCCGGGCTCGCTCGCGGTCTCGGCGAATTTATGTCGGCGTGTTTTGAAACAACAAACGTTTTACGGTTGGGCCTCCAACATTAATTTCTTTAAAGTTCACCGAGCAAGTTTGATACGGTATCGCTGAGCATGATTGACATTCAAACAACCATTTGAAAGTTTAATTCTGTTTGTAGACTGGACAGCCTCTCTCTTAAAATAAGAACTAGATGCTTCAGATGTATAGCATTTGGTCCGAAAAATAGGTAAGAAAATGAATAAAAATGAACCGGTCTGGGGTTGTAGTAGAGCCAAGTTGTGTGTGACCGTTGATATCAGGGGCTCATTCAGGGAAGTTCAATATCTGTCTGCTTTTCTTTCTCTCTCCTCTCATGAATGCTTCGTACTGTTCGCTGGAAAACAACAAAAAAAAAAAAAAAAAAAAAAAAACTTCAGACCCCTATAAACTGGGAATAAAACACACACAGAGCCTGATTTATTAAGAGGTTCTAATTAAGAATGCGTGGTGCATGATTGTCGGCCATGCAAACTGAACCAAGTTTTATAAATATGTGTTCTAGAATCAATTGGAATAACAGTTAATAGATATGTTTTTACCGAGAGCGTATATGGAGCGGCATTATTATTATTATTATTAGGCCAACTATCGTTCTTGGGGCGATCGACTGTGCAGATGATACCCATACATACATTGGTGTACGTACTTCGAAACGAAAGAGTGGCTTGCACGGACTAGTAAAATGGTCAAATAAAAAAAAAAATTAAAAAAAAAAAAAAAAATAAAATAAAATAAAATGGGATTGGCTTCTAACTGAATATTAGTTTCATTTTTCCCCGGGGACATTGCATTGCAGGTCAGTATGTCTGGTTTGTGCAACTATATAAATATATATATATATATATATATATATATATATATATATATATATATTTATTTAAGACAAAGACAGTTAAACACACAGACGTCCAGTGATGAAGAAATAAACAATACTATACATAATTCTTTCCCTTCTGTTTGATAAAAATAGACCCGCTTGCCATTAAAAATCAATACGGAATTATAGACAAAAGAAGTGAAAGTTCAATAATGTGACCTATTGTCATGACAAAATTCGGCTTATTCAGGAAGCTGTAATCCGGACCACTTAGAAGCGCCCGTGTTTATTTATTTTTAAATATATCTTATATTACATAATGTTTGTCAATACCGAAGAAAGTGACCTATCATTGTATGCATTATCAGGCCAATGAGTGCCGTTGGTTAATTACAAGGCAATCGACCGTCGGGTAAAGAAAACATTATAATCCAGTTACATATTCCTATGTGACACAAAATATCAGTTAAAAACAATATTTTCACGAATTTATCTCGACAGAATTAATGACTTCCCCATTTTGGATGAACCCAGACCATTTCCTGACAGACCCCCCCCCCCCCCCCCCCCCCCCCTCCCCCTTTTTTTTTTTTTATATATTTATTTTATTTTTTTTTTTAGGCCAAAAAAAAAAAAAAACCAAAGATAACAGAGGTCATGTGATTTCTTTTTCAGCAGCTATCAGCACTGGCAACTCTGCAGTAACGTCAGCCCCTGGAAAACCCCACGTGACATGACATTCTCAGTCTCAGTAACAACACAGTATTTCTGCCACTGTCAGGCCCTAATATTCAGCGAAGAATAAAAACAACATGACTTACTAGATCAGAGTCCTTGCTGAAATTCGCTCACTCCGGGATGTCCCACTTGCACCAGCCAATCACACCGGGCCAAAGGCTTCGATGCCGCTGCAATCTACCCTACACATAACACACGCACGTGCGCTTGTTTGTAAACACTGCAGCACACCGAATTTTGCTCATCGCCCAAGTGCTGTTACATTTCTGTTCTCAACCTGCTTATTAAGTAAAACGTCCGACAGCATCAAATGCTTTTCAAAGATATGCGTGTGTGCGTCCGTCCGTCCGTCCGAGATATTAACTGTCTGGCCTTCACGGAGACGCTGCACGTACACATCTACTCTGCAGAGCTCTTATCAGGGAGAAGGAACTGATTTTTGCTTGTTTATCAGGGGATAGCGCGAACGCAGTCCCCCACTACCAAAAATTGCGCACTCGAGTTACCCGCATTTGGGGTAATCGCAGGGGTCAGCCCAACCGGAGTGCAATGGAAAGGCCTCGCCCTGGGGGAACCGCCTTGCTGATCACGGTGTCCCCCGTGCCAGGTAAGTATGCTTAACAGCGCCACATGCAAGGGTCGGCTTGCAAAATTTTCATCAAAATATGGGTGTTGCGATTAACTGGGCAGAACACATTTTTCCGGGCGGCATAATTGAGAATTCGGTACCTAGCCAAAGAACCCTTGCCGTTCTTATTCGCTTCTTATCGATAAGGTGATCTGCCCGATCGCCTAATTAGCCGTGCGACCCCACGCTTAATTAACGCCGCCCGACTTGCGCAAGGATGAGACGTTGGGACGACGGTGCCCTCTACCGGCTCTCGTCTTCACTAAAGGATGCCCGCCTTGGCCACATATTCCAACTCTCCGACAGCTATGGGCCATTTCGGCAAACAAAGCTGGAACTGACAGAAATCATGATATCGTTTCTTCGCACGGAGGCCGACATTTTGACTTACCTGTACAAAAAGAATCATGCGGTGCCAGTCATGACAAACTCCCAGATCACTCATTTGTGGCCACCCGTTTCCCCGTATCGTTATCAAAACAGTGGCAGTGACCGTGTGCGGATATACAACAAAAAAAAAGAACCCCCCTCCCCCACCCCCTTAATTGGTTCGCCAAGCCCGACTTGTTGACAAGTTCCGACCCCGTGAGCAGGTCTGTCAAAGCAGCCGGCTCGGATCAGCCAGCCGCCAGACAGGTCGTTTATCAGCGAGCGAGTCGATGACTCAGACCGGCAGCCGGGCTCGCTCGCGGTCTCGGCGAATTTATGTCGGCGTGTTTTGAAACAACAAACGTTTACGGTTGGGCCTCCAACATTAATTTCTTTAAAGTTCACCGAGCAAGTTTGATACGGGTATCGCTGAGCATGATTGACATTCAAACAACCATTTGAAAGTTTAATTCTGTTTGTAGGACTGGACAGCCTCTCTCTTAAAATAAGAACTAGATGCTTCAGGATGTATAGCCTTTGGTCCGAAAAATAGGTAAGAAAATGAATAAAAATGAACCGGTCCTGGGGTTGTAGTAGAGCCAAGATGTGTGTGACCGTTGATATCAGGGGCTCATTCAGGGAAGTCAATATCTGTCCTGCTTTTCTTTCTCTCTCCTCTCATGAATGCTTCGTACTGTTCGCTGGAAAACAACAAAAAAAAAAAAAAAAAACAAAAAAACTTCAGACCCCTATAAACTGGAATACAACACACACAGGAGCCTGATTTATTAAGAGGTTCTAATTAAGAATGCGTGGTGCATGATTGTCGGCCATGCAAACTGAACAAGTTTTATAAATATGTGTTCTAGAATCAATTGGAATAACAGTTAATAGATATGTTTTTTACCGAGAGCGTATATGGAGCCGGCATTATTATTATTATTATTAGGCCAACTATCGTTCTTGGGGCGATCGACTGTGCAGATGATACCCATACATACATTGGTGTACGTACTTCGAAACGAAAGAGTGGCTTGCACGGACTAGTATAAATGGTCAAATAAAAAAAAAAATTAAAAAAAAAAAAAAAAATAAAATAAAATAAAATGGGATGGCTTCTAACTGAATATTAGTTTCATTTTTCCCCGGGGACATTGCATTGCAGGTCAGTATGTCTGGTTTGTGCAACTATATAAATATATATATATATATATATATATATATATATATATATATTTATTTAAGACAAAGGACAGTTAAACACACAGACGTCCAGTGATGAAGAAATAAACAATACTATACATAATTCTTTCCCTTCTGTTTGATAAAAATAGACCCGCTTGCCATTAAAAATCAATACGGAATTATAGACAAAAGAAGTGAAAGTTCAATAATGTGACCTATTGTCATGACAAAATTCGGCTTATTCAGGAAGCTGTAATCCGGACCACTTAGAAGCGCCCGTGTTTATTTATTTTTAAATATATCTTATATTACATAATGTTTGTCAATACCGAAGAAAGTGACCTATCATTGTATGCATTATCAGGCCAATGAGTGCCGTTGGTAATTACAAGGCAATCGACCGTCGGGTAAGAAAACATTATAATCCAGTTACATATTCCTATGTGACACAAAATATCAGTTAAAAAACAATATTTTCACGAATTTATCTCGACAGAATTAATGACTTCCCCCATTTTGGGATGAACCCAGACCATTTCCTGACAGACCCCCCCCCCCCCCCCCCCCCCCTCCCCCTTTTTTTTTTTTTATATATTTATTTTATTTTTTTTTTTAGGCCAAAAAAAAAAAAAAAACCAAAGATAACAGAGGTCATGTGATTTCTTTTTCAGCAGCTATCAGCACTGGCAACTCTGCAGTAACGTCAGCCCCTGGAAAACCCCACGTGACATGACATTCTCAGTCTCAGTAACAACACAGTATTTCTGCCACTTGTCAGGCCCTAATATTCAGCGAAGAATAAAAACAACATGACTTACTAGATCAGAGGTCCTTGCTGAAATTCGCTCACTCCCGGGATGTCCCACTTGCACCAGCCATCACACCGGGCCAAAGGCTTCGATGCCGCTGCAATCTACCCTACACATAACACACGCACGTGCGCTTGTTTGTAAACACTGCAGCACACCGAATTTTGCTCATCGCCCAAGTGCTGTTACATTTCTGTTCTCAACCTGCTTATTAAGTAAAACGTCCGACAGCATCAAATGCTTTTCAAAGATATGCGTGTGTGCGTCCGTCCGTCCGTCCGAGATATTAACTGTCTGGCCTTCACGGAGACGCTGCACGTACACATCTACTCTGCAGAGCTCTTATCAGGGAGAAGGAACTGATTTTTGCTTGTTTATCAGGGGATAGCGCGAACGCAGTCCCCCACTACCAAAAATTGCGCACTCGAGTTACCCCGCATTGGGGTAATCGCAGGGGTCAGCCCAACCGGAGTGCAATGGAAAGGCCTCGCCCTGGGGGGAACCGCCTTGCTGATCACGGTGTCCCCCGTGCCAGGTAAGTATGCTTAACAGCGCCACATGCAAGGGTCGGCTTGCAAAATTTTCATCAAAATATGGGTGTTGCGATTAACTGGGCAGAACACATTTTTCCGGGCGCATAATTGAGAATTCGGTACCTAGCCAAAGAACCCTTGCCGTTCTTATTCGCTTCTTATCGATAAGGTGATCTGCCCGATCGCCTAATTAGCCGTGCGACCCCACGCTTAATTAACGCCGCCCGACTTGCGCAAGGATGAGACGTTGGGACGACGGTGCCCTCTACCGGCTCTCGT